>JAJGOT010000048.1:0-165000 GCA_022457155.1 Cladopsammia gracilis
CCCCCCCCTCTCCCGGGGATGTTCATTTGTGACTAAGAAACACGCTCATTTTATAAATCGCGCTGGCTCGTTGCCAGCCCGATTAATTAGGAGTCAACTGAATTATTCAGCTACCAATAAATCAAAGCTCGTTTGAACATTTGACAGATACAAACTTTACCTCATGTATTTCCTTATAGCTTAATATTTTGTAATTTACGGGGACGTTTTGAAGGAGTTTGAGTTCATACTTGAAAGGTAGATTAGAGATCTGGGTTCTTTGACGCCCCGGCTAAACTTTCTAACTTTATGTTGGACGGGCGACTAAACGTCATTCAACATGTTCTAACAATGTTAAAAGTAAGCGAAATCCAAACATTCTTCCAATAAAAAAATGTTGGTCAAACATCTAACATGGGATGCTAAACGCATTGTTGACCGATAAAATATTGTACAACAATGTTAGAACGTTTAGCCGGGGCTTTAGGCAGTTTGTTGTTTCCTATTAATTGTGCCACTCAACACGTATTTTATTTTCAATTTTCGAAATTCAGAGTTGTCGGGTATTGATGGTCAAAAAATACAATTCAACAACTAAAATGATACCCGTATTGTTCACGTTTCGTTGTGAATCTGATTTCTAAACACGAACAATAGTAACAATCTTGAAACGAGCCCCTATTAACCCTCGGACGTACACGCAAACTTATACTCCCATCGTGGTACAAGGGGGTGGGGGTGGGAAAGGGGGGGGGGGTGCTGAAATCTCCCTTTGGGTTTTTGCGATGTTGCAATATTTCGGAAATTTTTTACGTCTAATAGATGAATAGGTAAATATTATGGGTTGTGGCGTTGCTGGGGGTACGTGACATCATCCAAAATGGCCGCCAAGATGGCCGCCAACTTGGATTTCACTAAAAATTCAAATTTATCGGAAAAATGCGAAAATTGCAAATATTTTTTGCTAGAGTTACAAAATAACATATAGTTTAACATTTTGATGCTTTTGGTAGCATTTTTTTCACCGAAAACAGATGAAAAATAGGCATTTTTATTCAAAAATGGCTTGACCTCATGCTACTTATGACGTCATATCTCGTTACCATAGGAACTGGTTGTCGCCAAACTTTACCAAAATGTGTCTAAAGGCCCGTTTACAAAGGCGATTTTTCGTGCAATTTTTGTCGCACTTGTCGATGCAAATTTGTCGCGCGCAAGATGCATCTTCAAATCGCATATGTAAACGGGAGGCGATTTCAGTGCGATTTGGGCGCGATTTGTCGCGCGATGTCGCAGAGGTTTCGAACATGTTCGAAACCTGATGCAACTTGGCGGGATTTTTGGGAAATCGCAGCAAATATCACACCCGAGTCGCACTGAAATCGCCGCCCGTTTACACATGCAACAAAAATTGCATTGGAGAGCGCGACGAAAATCGCATCAAAAATCGCATGTGTAATCGGGCCTTAAAGGATAAACGAACAGTTACTGAAGACGCCATGTGATAATCATAAATGGTCTTGAAAATATCCGGGAAAAACCTTAAGGGGGGGTGGCATCCACTCCCCCTTTCCCCCTTGTACGTCCGAGGGTTAAAATCAATAGACAAAGAAATTCAGAACAAGCTTTTCAGCTCAGCAAAGCAAATTTATTATAAAAACTGATCCTCGCAAATACGACTCGAAATACTAAATAATAAATAGCACTAAGAAATAAGTTAAAAGTAAATGATCGGGATAAATAATATGTTGTACAACCAAAACACTTTTTGGCATTTTTAGTATTCTTACGGTAACCTACCGGTAGTATTCAATATGAATATTTAGTATCATTCTTTTAAAGAAAACTGAGATTACGTACTTTTGGTGATTTATATGGCGGCCATGTTGAAGCAATAAGATTCTATGTTCATGCAAACGATTTTTATTGTTTCTGACCAACAACATGGCTGCCGTGTAAGACCTATGAAATTGTTTTGTAATGACATTAAAATTTCTACATAGAAAAATAGCATTGGAATATAGGCACACAGCCTGCGTAGTATATATATCAATATAACATTCTAGTTGGCAAAAATAACTGACCACTGCCATTAACTCTATCACTCCAAGAGCCACTGAACCATTTAGAGAAAGGGAAATGGTTCTTACTTTTGAGTCTGTGAATAAAATGACCTGACAGTTAAACCGAGTTAGGCTGTTGAGAAGTACTTCCTGGGATTGTTGTTGATAATTGCTGTCGTTGTATATTTTTGCGGTATTTAATTGAATTTTAAAAGTTCTGTTTGGATTCAATTGGGCGCTCTTGAAGGTGACAGAGTATAAAAAATTTCCATTCTGAACGAATTTGCCATAACTTATAATGTAACATACTGTTTGCTTTCGTTTAGTTTCCTACTCTTACCACCTAAAAATTTCTAATTTACTCAAAGCGACATTTGAAATATATAAATAAATATTTTGCCTGTGTTCAATCTCGTCAGTATTCAGAGTCTGCGTGCTCAGTGAGCAGTGGTTCTGGTAGCTGTACTAAAACTTCTTATACTGTGCATGAAGAGGTCAGGTCGATATGAGTGTTGAAGCATGGCCGTTCCATTTGTATATTCATAATAAGTTTGCCCAAGTAATCCAGCAGGACCATGTTCCGTAAGCGAACCGCTCTTGCAATGTGTCTAGCCTAAAACAAGATGTGATATCACAAAGTTGGTAAGGACCTTAAATTGGCGAATAAAGAAGTAAAAAAGTAAATAGACAAACGGCCTTTAACTGTCAAACGATCGATTCAAATCCTAATGAGAAACTGGCCCAGTTTTTAAAAACCATTAAAACGTTAATTAACAATTATTGGATGAGGTTTCGCATGATAGCGATAATTATCAAGGCCTCAGTTTGTGTTATCCGCCCCAGCCTTCGGCTTCGGCAGATAACACAAGCTTTGGCCTTGATAATTATCGCTATCATGCTCAACCTCATCCAATAATTGTTTTATTATGCATATTCCTGAGCTGCACCTGTAAAGACAAGAGCGCGCACTTCTGCATGCATAAAACTATTGTCTGTAGGAATGACGTCATTCTGCATGCATAAAACTATTGTCTGTAGGTATGACGTAACAGAAACAGCAGGCAATAATTAGCTGCGTGTTTATAGCCAATCAAACTCGAGCTAGTGACACCAATGTATAATAATATAAAATATCTCTATTTTAGAAACGACAACTAAAAAGCAGTTAACGTTAACTTTTCAAATACAACAATTTAAATTTTTTAAACGCATGGCAATTAACAGTGGAATTACTGTTATTGTTACCAGTAGCAAGCACGATTTATATATTCCAATACAGAATAGACATATTCAAAACTCACCGGCAGTTGTTGAGCCGCCAGAGAAGTTAATCTTGTCATATTGATGGAAGGAACTGCATCTCTTTTATGACGGGTCCGTCGCTGAAATATTACAATGAATAATCAGTAAGTACGAGTGGAAAGAGTTGGTCGTCAAGCGGCCAAAATAGTTTCACGAGACAATAAAAGTCTTTTTTTCAGTATTTTTGTTAAATATATAGTCGGAATGGGTAGAGCAGACAAATTGAGATTTTGAAAAACAGAACGACTTTCTTTCATCGGAAATATCGCGCATCAAAATGTTACAAAGAATCTGTGGCCGGCTCCCGTTGTCCAAAAGGTGGATAGCGCTATCCATCGGATAAATCACTATCCAGTGGATAAGTATGGGTGGTTTTCACGTTACGTCACGGCGGCCATGTTGGTGCACACCTACAAAAGAATTTTAATGAACTTCTTTTGTTATGTGCACCAACATGGCCGCCATGGCCGTTGTCATTTGAGTGCCATAGGACTGAAGGTCATGTGAGTGAAAACCATCTAATTAACAAAATTCATTGTGTTATTCGCTGGATAGTGATTTATCCGGTGGATAGCGCTATCCACCTTTTGAACAACCGGGCCCTGGTGGGCAACTCATGCCACCCATCCATACATTCTTTGTATATTTTAAATTTTTTGAAACTAATTCAACACTCTAGTCTAATTAATAATCATTGATTGATGCTAATAGGGCAAAATGGTGGTGCGATAGTCCACTGAGCCTCCTTATTCCATGACGAAGATCTACTTACATAAAGGTGGATACTGTCGATACTACTGTTATAAACGCGCAGTAATCCGTTCAGTGTTTCGTGAAGGCCTTTCTTCGTTTCTTGACAAATATGTTGGGTACCCTGTTCACTCTCCACAACAGTTGTGAGTGGCGCCGAGAAGGTTTTCAAGGTTTTGATGCATTTTCTCGCACGCTTACGATCAGTTAGCTGAAAATAAAGTAAATATATTATATTAGTATGTATCAGTCATCAATATACGGATGTCAAAAGTGATAAGATAATGATAAGGCATTGAGCTCTGATTAAGTTATGTTCTATTCCTTTGTATCACCGTCCTAGCAATCGGCTGTATGAAACCTTTGGTAATAGCTTAGTTTAAAAGAAATTACGGTTAAATGCCGTTTTTGCACAATCGTGGACCGGTTTTGTGTAATTATCTCGTTAACGTTTCAAGCAATCCAAAATAACCTTCGGTAGTTTGTTGGTTGATGTTATGTGCTGTTGCTTTAATTCTTTGATCCCGATTTTTGGAAGTATTTGAAAGAAATGGTTAAAAACTAAATTTAGGGTTTGTAGTTAATTATTAGTAGATAGCTAGACACCAAAATAGTCCTGGGGTCGGATTCACGAAGCCCTCTAAGTTAAGACATATCCTAAGTATTGTTTCTTAACAATAGCCTATTGTTGGAATGAAAATAGACTATTGTTAAGAAACAATATTTAGGATATATGTCTAAACTTAGGAGGGTTTCGTGAATCCGGCCCCTGGGGTACACTTGCGTGGGTGTCAACTCTTTGTTGGTGTTTCAAAACTAAATTCTCATCTTCTATATATCCTCTCTTTAAAACCCTTATTATTTCATTCAAATTGAAGGGTATTGCCCCCTTAACGCGAGTCCTATGCTTCGATTAAACTTTTTCATCAACTTATGAGACAGATTTAAAATCAAGATAACTGTAGTGGTCATTCTGTATAAAGCCCCGGCTACACGTTCTAACATTGTCATATAACATTTGTTGGTCTAACAATGTTAGAACGTGTAGCCGGCATGTTAGATGATGTTTGACTAGCATTTTTTTGTTAGACGAATGTTTGATCGAAATCAAAACATTTTTCTAACAAAAAATGTTAGACAAACGTCATCTAACATGCCGGCTACACTTTCTAACATTGTTAGACCAACAAATGTTATATGACAATGTTAGAACGTGTAGCCGGGGCTTAAGTAGTACAGCTCAGGACTGACTAAAAAATAAAACAAACTATTTTCCTGCACCGTACCGTATCGCTCCAGTCGTTTGGAACAAGTTTTCCTAAGGTATTTCCTAAAGGGCCTCCACCATGAGAATTTTTGAATCCATATGCTTTTTTCTGTAAGAAATGCAAAACATCCATAATCGAATTTCCGGTCTTGTAATATATATGCTTCTAACATTTGATCGGCAGTGGACGAATATTCCAAATCTATAGTGTGAGCATTCAAATTAAAGCTAAAAGCTCTTGGGCATCACGTGCACTCTTCTGTGGTACTGTTTATTACGCTGTACAAGGTGGTTCTAACTTTTGAGTCTGTGGATGAAATCCTAATGTGTGACCATTCAAATGAAAGCTGCTGGGCAGTACTTTCCTATGGTGCTGTTTCTTATGTTGTACGATGTGTTTTTATTTTTTTAAATAAGGCATTAAGCTGGGTTAATATATGACTATACTATGATATACCACGCCGTCATTGACTTACATAGCATTTAAATGCCTGCAGAGACAGTTTGCCGAGGCAATAGAACACAGGATCATCAGGTACAGGTCTACTGTTGTCGCCCAAAGCCAGCACAAGGAAACATGCCAACGTGAAAATAACTTTCTTATCTAAGGAGAAAAAAGACATCAAAGTATGACACGGTTGAGCAACAAACAAAATGAACTTTATAGCGACTACCAATATAGCAAGCCTCGCCATCATTACCCCCCGGGGGGAGGGGGTACTCCTTATAATGGGCTATACGGGGATGCTCCGCCCGAAAGGGGTACCTTTTTGAGGCTGGAGGTATATGAAAGGGTAGGGATTTCACGAGTTGTAGTATATGAAAGGGTAGGGATTTCACGAAGAATCAGGAAAAGGCAGCGTAAACACGAGTTGAAGTATAAAAAAGTAGGGAAAACCGCCATCTAAGTATTATAAAAAGCGCCTTTCAAAATATATCAAACAGACGCACGTAAAGGCTATATGAAAGGGGTACAGCATTTTCAATGAAAGGTATATGCAAGGATACCATTTTCAATGAAAGGTATATTAGAGAGCTCTGCTGGGTTAAACAGTTAACAGTGTTTTAACATCAGTAAAACTTCAATATGAAATTCAAAAATCACATTTGCTAGCTTCTTAGGTAAGTAACAGAAATACTAGCCACTATTTGTAAACTAAAACTATTTTCCTTTACTGCTAAGACTATGAAAAATAATATTATCTTCAATCTAACCTTGCATATCGTCAAAGTCGATGATTAACTTTTTAGTTCTATTTCTCACTATTTATGTCATTTTTAATCAGCAATAATAATAATAATAATAATAATAATAATAATAATAACTTTATTGAAGTGTCAATGTATTTAGCTACAAAAAGAGCTAATGGGGCCTGGGACACTATAACATAAATCCCACAAAGTCAAACAAATATATCTATCTAATGTATCTTGAATTTTTAATAGTTATCGATATTTGAAAAACTAAAAAATTAGGTTTATCTATCTTGTGTATGTCAAATTTATTAATTGTAAAATAAAAGATTATAAGAATATAAGAAACTACCATCGATTGTTGTAACACAACTATATCATCCGGAAACCAGAAAACAAAAGTTATAAAGACTAAACTCACAGTCCTTTTAGTGTTCAAATAATTTGATACCATGCCTCGGGCAAATCAGAAGGAAATGAAAACAATAGAAAGTGCAACAGTATTTCTTTTACTTCCGCAAAGAGTGTTTGACATTCAAATTATAGAAAAATAATACATTACTTATTAACTGTTACTTACACATGCTCTCTAATGTCAGAAACTTAGCTAGAAAAGTTAGCCCATTTCAGGATTATATCATCGACGGTAATTTTTCTCCATCCCTATTAAATTGTCAATGATTTAACGAAAGGTATCATTTGTCATATCAAAATCATCGTTTATTTTCATTGTTTATTCAAAGCCTATTCATGATCATTTTCCAACCGGCGCCGTTTTATCCCTGTCGTTTCTGACTTACTATTCATGTGCACGGCGACTAGTGCGGTTTGTTGAAATTACAATTCGGAAAAACATCAAATTTGGGTTACTTTATGAGGGAATAGTTCTTATTCACAGTTATACTCCACATGGTACTTAGCATAACTTTGTTCTTCAACTGTATATTATTTAGAGTTGTTTGGACCACTCGCATACCAGAGAAATATAGAATTAATATTAATACGTTTTCCTTTCCAATCATACTTTTACGCTCGGACTGATTCAGTGTAACTAAAAGGCCGGGCTTTTCGTTTGTTAATTGATACAAGAAAGACAATTCGTTTTAAAAAACTGTCAACTATCTACTAGAAACGTTTACTTAGGGTTAGCCAAGGTAATTAGAGCTGACAAGTATTTCATCGTGTTATTGAGTTAAATTGATTTGAGTTAATATACTGTTTAACACGCATTATACAAGATCACTCTTCACTTTTCAAGTTTAATTTGTAACATTTTCATTTGTTCAAAATTGAACGAATAAACGCGGTAAATCTTTGTTCAGAAACGTAAGACAATGTACACTGAATGTATATAGTTGTTCTTGAGGGAAATAATTATCTTATTAAACGGGTTGCACCGATATCCTAAGAAATTGAACATATTTCTTAAGTTAACAACGGAATAACCCATTACACATTGAATTGAATGACTTTGAATAGTTTCTTCAGGTTCATACAGTCAGTAACTCTATCACGGTTCGATGAATCACTTCTTGCACAAAACCTCTGGCTAAACGATCATTGTTAAGGTCTAATTCCACAACTTATTGTAAAATAAAATAACGCTAACACTTACCCAAAGCCATATTTTAAAATTCTTGATTCTGTTCTTCTGTGATCTCTATCTTCTTGATCGTTTTCACTGTAGTCTATCCCGTTATATTCTTGCGATGATTTGAACTTAAACATGGCGAGAATCTCTTTTTTATACTTTTTAACAGCGGATATTCTATGAGTTATTTTCTCCATCGACACGCAACAATTCTAATTTCATCATTTTCTAAAAAGCCAACTCATGCAGTTTCTTCCTCGTTCAAGTTCAGCCGGTAGGGAAATTGATGGTCGTGTGTCATTCTTTCCCAAAATGCAACCATGCGAAAAAACAAACAAAAGAATGTAGATTTGTTTTTCTTTCACATTACGTAACAATTAGTCACTGTTTTAAAATCTCACTTAAATCTGTTAGCTTAGAAATATCAAATTCTATTGACGGTTTTTTTTCCCTAAGCTCAGCTCTGGTTTTAATTGCACAAAAATAAAAACAAAAATCCTGCGTATGGTCTCTGCGCATGCTTGGGTTATTGATTCATTTTTCTCTGACTGTTAGAGTTGAATTTAGCATCTAAATAGCTTAGTATCTAAATAGCTATATATTTAGCCTCTCCCCGTTTGTTGATGGTTGTATCCAACACTTACTTGTTAGAGTCAGGTACCAATCTTCATATTTGTGGTTTAACTGATACAGCTGTCAATCCGAAAAACTGATTCGAAACCGATAGATTCAATAAATACAATGGCATTCTTACACACCCCAAATATGTGAATGAATAAGAAATCAGTTTCTATAACTTTAAGATTTTATCCACGTTGGTTCATCAGTTAATAAGTTCATAAGTGTCCGTTTCTCGATATTATCTATTTATTTTCGAAATTTATTTACTGCTTGTGCGTAGAAATATTGAAGAAATTTACCCATCGGTTTTTTTTTTTTGCTTTTCTGTACTGACTAATTCCTTGTTCGAAACATTTTTAGCCACAGCTTTAACACATCTTTATCATACTACAAATTAGGCTTAAACACCGCACCTCAGCCATGCAAGGAATTTTTCATGCAGATACACACGAAAGTTATAGCGGAACTAACATCAACCTGACGTCTAAATTTAACTTCATTTTTGCTAGTCCAGTTCTAAAGAAAATTAAAATCTAGTGGTCAGTATGTTGATTAAGCCGATGATAGCCACTGCCAAAGTTAATGACTGAAAGATACACTATAAGGCGAGTTCGTGATTTTTTAACTGGGATTTGTGTTTTAAAGTCTCAAGGAAATCATAGTTAAGGAAAAGTAATGGGTGGATAATTTCTAGCCATCTATCCAGCAAACTACTGAATTCACGAAATCAATGAAATCAGTAAAAAGATTAGGAGATGGTGAGGAATTTGTCCTTCGTTTACTTCCGCGTACATACGATGAAGCAAAGTACTTAGGCTAGCTGTCTAATTGCAAAAAAAAAAAATCTAGAAATTCCGGCTTAGGAACGGCAGAAAAAAAAAACCTCATTGTTCCCTCGGGAATAAAGAGGGGAAGCCATTGTACTAGATTTAACTAAATTTTTCTCACGACTTGTGGTAAATTAGTAAAACGTATCTTACATGATTTATAGCTTTTTGTCGCAATGGAAGAGTCCCCAAAAATCAGGGGCTTCCACTGTGGACAGGAGCATATCATTTCCTGTACGTTACACCACCTTCAATGGATGGATGCGGTTCAGTCCATGTGAAGAAGAACTTTAGAATAAATGAGTTGTTAAAGAGATATTCCACCACTTTTAAACGCTAATCTTGAGTCGTATAATGTGTTCGATTGTTCGATGAGTTTGATTCTTTTATGAAATCCTATAGTGTGACCATTCAAATGTAAGCTATTGAGCAGTACTTTCCTGTGGTACTGTTTATCATGCTGTACAAGGTGGTTCTAACTTTGGATTCTGTTGATGAAATCCTAAAGTGTGACCATTCAAATGAAAGCTACTGAGCAGTACGTGCTTTCCTGTTTTACTGTTTATTATGCTGTACAAGATGATTCTAACTTTTGAATCTGTGGATGAAATCCTAAAGTGTGACCATTCAAATGAAAGCTACTGAGCAGCACGTACTTTTCTGTTTTACTGTTTATTATGCTGTACAAGATGATTCTAACTTTTGAGTCTGTGGATGAAATCCTAAAGTGCAACCATTCAAATGAAAGCTACTGAGTAGGACGTTCCTCTGGTACCGTTTATTAAGCTGTACAAGGTGGTTCCAACTTTTGATTCTGTGGATAAAATCCTACCATGTGTCCATTCAAATGAATGATACTGAGCAGTACTTTGCTGTGGCACTGTTTATTTTGTAATACTCTAATCTCGAAGAATGTCCTTTTGAAAATTTCTTTCTTTCAGTTTATAAATGAAAGGAACATTTTAAGTGACAACGAGAGTAAAGGATTAAGAGTCAAACCGGACGGACGCGGACGGAACAAGGAAATCGACAGGAAAGGATTACTACAGGTGGTATTGGTCGACACGCTTCGCGCTGCATGCTGGGAGAAACATAATATTGAGGTTATTCGCATCTTGACACCGACCAGGCAACATCTCAACTCTCCGTGATTTAAAGAAGTCTTCACTTTCTTTGAGAAATTACTGCACTCCTTCGTTTTATATCTTTCTCTGACCTACTGGCTAGTGGTAGATGCGCATTATGGATGCTTAAACAGCTTTTTACGCCTATAAAGGACCGAATATATTGATGAATTCGAAAGCCTCGATGGCAACGAGAAAGGCGTCATACCTTCGGTCGATGTTCATACGACGTACTGCTCTTGCTAAAGCGTATTTAGTTTTTTGTATAAATGTCTGTATTGCTGACCAAGCTGGCAAATAATAATGATAATAATTTAATGATAACTTTTGATAATCTTTATTGAGGAGGCCAACTTCATTCTTAAATGATTTACAGGAGGGTCCTCCTAAACACTACTAATAAGCTAATAATAATATTAACATTAAAATATAGTCTAAAGTGAGAAAATAATTTACAGTAAATGAATGACCAAGAAACAAATAAATGAGTAAATATCTGAAGCCAAAACGTGAAGCAAGAGGAGGAACTCGACTGTTTAATAGGAAAAAAGAGCACGAGAGTAGTTTTGATGATTTTAACAACTCCCGAAATAAGTCAAACCGAAGCTTTCCTGCGCTTTCGAATTCCGCACTTCGAAGCATACCTGGTTGTTATGCGCATGTGTGTGTGTGTTGTAGCTCATTACCATGACAACGAGTTCTTTGGCTCAAAATAGGAACTTTATTAGACCATTTTGTAAATTTGACTAAGACTAAAAATATTCAACTCCCTTGATGCTTTATACACAATAGAGTGAGATTCCCCTAAGAATGGGACGAATTAAGAAGGGTTTTATTTTTTTGTTTAACTATTTGAGAGGTTCCATGAGTGGGTTTTCTTGGAATTAACGCTTCATTTCACTGAATAGTACAACTGGGTTATTAAGGCAAGTATTTTTAACGACATGCCCTGAAGCATTTACACCAATTTCGTGGGTGTATATTGATTTACGAGCCATTTGGACCCATTAGAAGATGTTTGTGTCGAGGTTTGCTGTCAAAAAAGATACTTAAGGCATGACTGCCTTGGAAATGTTTTTGTCCATGCCTTAATCAATGCTCACTGATGACGTCACGAAGAGTCATCTCTGAGTACTGTAGCACATATTTTGATCTCTGCGGTCGAATACGTACGTTACTGATCTCATAAGTAACCTGCGCAAAGAAGCGGAGACCGGGAAGTGTTAAAAGATGTTCAAAAAAAAGCATGACAAGAGTCCTGTCCCCTTCCCTTCCTTTGACTCAAGGTGAGTAAACATTCCCTTTGCAAAAAAGGAAGGTTTTAAGCAATATTACACATCCACCGACCAAACATTTCCCAGGCCAAAGATCAGGAAACTTCTTGAATTCCCCAAACCTCAGCTACAATAACTTCGATGCTACATTTTCAACTTCCTGAAAGCCCTTACTAGGCAAATGTATAGCTTGCCTTACCCAATGGAATCACGAAATTCGTGATTATATTTGCAATCACAATACGTTGTGAATTGAAGCCTTGCATGGCGCGTTCGTTTCAAAAACAGCACCAGTGTGTGTAGGCTCTTACAACGCTTTCAAAACAAAATAGAAAGCGAACCTCTGAAATCGTTGTTTTCCTCCAGCGCCACACAAAGTAATTCCCTGTCTAACTTAGCAGTGCTGCAAAAAAAGTCCAACATCATAATACAATGTAAAAATACAGGCATTGCACGGCACCTTTTTATCTTATTTATCACAATTATATAGCACAGTGAAGTAGTGAAATCGTCTAGTGTGTTTCAGTTTTAATTTGGTATCGTTATTTCACTTAGGCCGACATCGAAGACTTGCCTCTGCTAATTAAACTTGCATTGAAAGTAGAAATAGCAAGACATGTTGCATTTTCAGCTCAATTTTAACTAGATCAAATAGTGTGACAAGAAAATTGAGCTTACTATTGCATCACATCGATGTTTTTTTCTATATTTTCAAGTTTTCAAAAATATATGTTTTTAAGTTCTTTATATTTTAAGTTCTCAAAAATTTATCTTTTCTTTTCAAAGCTCTATTATTTCACTTTCGACGAAATATTAACACCTTTACAAGAGATATCTTACAAGAGATATCTAGACTCTGTCTAAGAAACTTTTAGTCCGCTAAAAAAACTTGCAAACAATGAAAGCAGTCAAGCATGCGACTTTCCAAGAATTCACGGCTCGCTTCACAAACGTCAATGCAAACATTTACTTAACACACTGGTTTAATGAACGTCTCTTTTACGCCTATGAATTTCTTCAAAACGTGAGAAAAGAAATAATTCTTATGACCTGATAACGTTTTTCTCTTATGGCTATGCCACAACCCATTTTCTAGACCTGTTCACGCTATAAAGTTATAACACGCGCATGCGCCAATTCATCGACACTTTTCTCAGAATTTACGCTTCGTTGAGCTCTTAACATTTATAACCGGATATGCAAACGGAAAATAGTTCTTAACAATTTGTCTACTCACCTTAACTTAACAGTAAAGATATAACCCTATCGAGAAGCTATATAGACTTATCAAATCAGTAAATTATGAACAATCCTCACGGTTTATTTTGAAGAAGGAAACAATAGCAAAGATCCATGCAAAGACCGGCGTGCAGTTAAGTAAGTTATTAGATAAATGTTTATTATGACTGTTGCTTGATTCCGATTTCGTGTTACTGTTTGATTGACGTGATTGGGATAGCTCTGTTCTCAAATGAACTTAGAGAAAGGATTGGACAGTCTTTTTGTATATATGGAAGCCTTGCATAAAGAATGCATTTTGAATTTTGAATAAGAAGGCGTTAAAATAGCTGTCAATTATTTTGTTTGCTCTTGTTTCCCATGTAACTTATGAAACGCGTTGATAAATTAACTTTAGTAAATACGTGAGTGAATAAATGGGTAAGCGAGACAACAGATCAGTAAAGGCAGGTATTGTCCGTGAATCAGTGAGCCAGGCAAATGATTTCTCAGTCAACCACTTTTTTAGTTCAGTTATTCAGTTGGGGACTCAACTCAGTCCATCAGCCAGTCACCCATATTTGCAGTTATTTATTCAATCAGTCATTTTGAGATTTGATCTTACTTATTACTTATATTGTGATACTAATACTTTATGGCTTTATGAGGGTTCTTGTGAATGGAAGAAAATCAAATCACATTATATTGCATGTTCATATTTAGTTAGTTAGTGGGTTGGTTAGTAAGTTAATTTATAGTTTATTAGTTAGTTTGTTTTACCCCATTCACACCAAATGAACCCATGTAGTTCACCAGGATTAAAAATCTTTAAACACTCACCAAAAATTTAAACTCTGTCATGGGGATTTTGAAGCTTTGGGGTCAAACCTGCCTCAAATTAAAACTAAATATCTTTGTCATACGCTAAGAGGGAGTATCAAGTGAATTTTAGATGAGAGAATAAACTATAATTAGAGGTTTTGGCTGTTTGCAGCCCAAGGCACTTATTTGTGCCCTTAGAGCACTAGAAGAATAACTTTTTTAAAAAATCTGGACCATTATGTTTGGGTTTGCACTGATATAAATTTGTTTTTTTGCCTTTTTTTAAAAGTAACAGTAAAAATGGTGACATAACCCCTTTAAGGTTAGTTTTTGTATCGACCCATTGTACACCATTGCAAGATATATTATTATATATTGTGGCTTGCTTGATGGAACCTCCTTGTGAATTATTTGTCTTAGGCCTTGGTTGGTAACTAGGTTGGTTGGTTGGTTGATTAGCCGATTAGTTAATTAATTGATCAGTTGGATAATTGGTTGGCTAACTCATTGGTTGGATGGTTGGTTTGTTGCTTCGAAGGTTGAATTGGCTGGATAATTGATTAATTAGCTGGTGGGTCGATTGATTAATTAGTTGGTTGTTTTTCATTTTACTACTTAGTTTTTATTGGGTTGGTTGGTCCTGTCCATGATGTTTGTTGGGGTCAGTATTTATAGATGATAGTTAGTAGTTCTCTGTTTGTAGGATGGTTGGTTCTTTAGATGCATATTATGATTGTTGGTTAGTTGGCTCTTTACATGATATTTTGGAAAGTGGTCATAACAAGTATACTTGACGAAGATCCACATTGTGTAGTGATAGGGGGAGATTTTCAAGATACCACCTATTTGATTAACCTCAGTAATGGACAAAATGTATTGGCCTAGCTTAAAATTTGAGATGAGACTTTAATATTTGTTTGCATGTTTCAAGTTTCTATTCTTGATAAGGGGGGGGGGGGGGGGGGTTACCAACAAGATATCATCTTTTTAGGTTGGGGGAGGGGTGGCACATAACAATTAAGACCACCAGTCTTTTACACCATTGTACACCATTGTAAGATATATTACAATATATTGTGGTTTGCTTTATGGAACCTCCGTGTGAATTATATTTTGTCTTAGCCTTTGGTTGGTAACTAGGTTGGTTGGTTGATAACCTGATTAGTTAATTAACTGATCAGTTGGATAATTCGCTGGCAAATTCATTGGTTAGATGGTTAGTTGGTTGCCTCGAAGGTTGAATTGGCTGGTTAATTGACTAATTAGCTGGTGGGTCGATTGATTAATTAGTTGATTGTTTTTCATTTTACTACTTAGTTTTTATTGAGTTGGTTGGTCCTATCCATGATGTTTGTTGGTGTCAGTATTTATAGATGATAGTTAGTATGTTGGCTTTCAGCTGGGTATGGTTGATTAGTTCTCTGTTTGTAGGATAGTTGGTTCTTAAGATGCATATTATGATCGTTGGTTAGTTGGCTCTTTACATGATATTTTGGGAAGTGGTCATAACAAGTATACTCGACGAAGATCCACATTGTGTAGGGGTAGGGGACCTTTGCAAGATACCACCCATCTGATGAACCTAATGAACCTAATTCATTGGTTGGATGGTTGTTTGGTTGCCTCGAAGGTTGAATTGGCTGGTTAATTGATTAATTAGCTGGTGGGTCGATTGATTAATTAGTTGGTTGTTTTTCATTTTACTACTTAGTTTTTATTGGGTTGGTTGGTCCTATCCATGATGTTTGGTGGGGTCAGTATTTATAGATGATAGTTAGTATGTTGGCTTTCAGCTGGGTATGGTTGGTTCTTTAGATGCATATTATGATTGTTGGTTAGTTGGCTCTTTATATGATATTTTGGGAAGTGGTCAAAACAAGTATAGTTGACGAAGATCCACACTGTGTAGGGGAAGGGGAGCTTTGCAAGATACCACCTATCTGGTGAACCTAATGGACAAAATCTACTGGCCTGCTAAAAATTTGAGATGAGATGTGCATGTTTGAAGTTTCTATTCTTGATAAAGTGGTGGTGGTGGGGGGCGGGGGCGGGGGAGTTACCAACAAGACATCATCTTTTTAGGTGGAGGAGGGGTGGCACATAAAAATTAAGACAACCAGTCTTTTAAAACGGTGTGGGTCTTGTCCTGGCCTAGTAGAATAGTTTTGACCATTTCCCTTAGTTTGTTAAAGATTTTTTAGGTTATGGTAAGTTGGTTGCTTCTTTAGTTGATGGTTGGTTCCATAAACGATAATAAGTTAGCGAGTGTTTGGTTATTTAGATGTAGGTTGGTTCTTCAGATAAAAGTTGTTTTTATTTCATATTTTAAATGATGGTTGGTTGTTAGATTGAATCTTGCTTGTTTGTTTGATCTTCTGATGATGGTTGGTGGGTTGTTGGTTTGAATATTTAGATAATGCCTTCTAGTTGTGTTAGTTCATTAGAAGACAGTTTATTATAACAGTTGTTGTTGTTGTTGTTGGGTCTTTAGAAGTTGGATGGTTGGATATAAGACTGGTTCTTCAGATAAAAGTTGTTTTTATTTCATATTTTAAATGATTTGAATCTTGCTTGTTTGTTTGATCGTCTGAGGATGGTTGATGGGTTGCTGGTTTAAATATTTAGATAATGGCTTCTAGTTGTTAGTTTATTGAAAGACATTTAGTTGATTATAACAGTTTTGTTGTTGGATGTTTAGAAGTTGGTTGGTTGGATATAAGATTGGTTAATGAGCTTGTTAGTAATTGACTGATGGTTGGTTGGTGAATTAATGCATTGGTCGGTAGGTTAGTTGGTAGGTAGGTAGATGGAAAGCTTGGTGGATAGGTTAGCTAATTGATTGCTTGATAGCTAGGTGGGTAAGAAGGTAGGTAGTAGGTTGGCTGTTAGTTTGGTAAGTAGGTCGGTAGGATGGAAGTTGATTGTTAGGTTGGTAGGTAGGTTAGTTGATTAGTTGGTCCAAAAAATGAATTCTAGATTGTACCTAAAATTCATTTTGTGGATCTCGAAATTTTGACAGGTTTGCTGTTCACGTGCTAATGCATTCTGCTCCGAGTTCTCTGTTAGGTTACTTCTGTCTGGTTCTGTAGGTATATTGAATTGGTAGGTTGATAGGAAGGTTGGCAGGTTGTCAATGATTAATTGGTTCTTTATAGGATGATGATTTGGTAGTAGTAGGTGGGATGGATGGTTGGTTGGCTCGGCAGGTGAGTATCAGTTGGTTTGAGGTTTGTCGACTGGTTGATTGGTACGTTTGCTGGCTCTATAGTTGATGATTGATTGGCCATTTCGTGGATGGGTGGATTCTTCATGATTGATGATGGTTGTTCCAGTCATGTTGGTTTTGTGAATGCTTGTTTAGTTAATGGCTGGTGAAGTGTTTGGTCCTGTACAAAATAGGACCATACATAGATGGGTCGTTAGCGGATTGTTAATTCATTGTAATTGGTTATGGCTAAGTCTTTCAGGTTGGCTTTTTAGATGATGGTTGGTTAATTGTTTTGGTTCTTTAGAGGTTGGTTATGATTAGTTGGTAGGTTCTTTGGATGATAGGTGTTTGATTTGATAGGTGGCTGGTAAGTTGTTTGTTTGTTTGTTTTTTGGCTATAACGAGCTGCTTGGTTATTTAAACGTGATGGCTGGTTACATGGTTGCTCTGTAAATGATAGTTGGTTCTTTAGGTAATGTTTGGTTTCTTCGATAGTTCTTTAGATGGTTATAATATTTAGTTTTTGTAGATATTGGATAGTTGATTGGCTCCTTTGGTTATGGGTGTTGGACTGTTGATTATGTTTCTATACTAGAAATAATTAACAAGCTGTAAGATAAGTCGATAGTTCGTTTATTAGTTATTTGTGGGGAGAAAGTTAGCGAGCCTGGATGCATACTTTGTCTTAGCAAAACTTTATTGTAGATTTTATTATCTATACCAAATTGCTGTATAGAAAATTAATAAAGAGTTTAAAGTTGTTTAAGCTGTGATATGAATTAAAAAAATTATTCACACTTGACATTTTTTTTCATATGCTCTTTTATTGTTTCTTCAGTTAAACTAAAGCTTCTGCAAGCGATTCCTTTTATTATTACTTAACGAAAATGTAGATTAAATAGATTTAAATCAAATAGGAAAGCAAGCCTGGAGAATAGAGGTTATCAGAAGTTGAACAACTAGGTATATGAAGAAGGTAAGGTCGCTCATGTAGGGCTAGCAAAGACGAGACAGTAAAAGAGAGAACTCGAAGAATAACGCTCCGCTACAATATACGATCTGGGTCCTATTTAGAACGAGAGATGGTTCTCTCAGTCATTTTTAATTATCAGTCGACGGACAGATTCAATAAACACGCTATGTAGAGCATTTTCCATTCCTGGAAAATCAGGTCGTGTAAGACATTCCGGAAACTTTCATTTGCAGTACCTTGTTTGTTGAAAAGTTTATAAGGAAGCGATGTGTATTCAAAAGAAGATTCGTGAATAGGTTGATTCATCTCACTTCCTTGGCTCGCAAGAAAAGCGTCTGCAACCTTTGTGCGCAAAGAGACAGCAAAGCCAGATCCTTCACGACCTCTTCATGAAGCCTGAAGGAAAATTTCTTTCAATCAAGGCACGTCAGAGGCTCAAAAGATTATGGATATAGAAGTTCCTTTTATAGAGCTAATAAATCAAAACAAATGGACACATAATTTGACTGCCACTTAAACAACTTCTTTTCGTTTCCCAGAATCAATGTACGGCTACAAATAATTCATATGAATTTCATTGCATTTTAGATTTGGAGGCGTTGTAGGGAGCTTCAAAGAAATCTGAAATACAGATTAATAAATATTGAGGTTCATGTGTTCGATAGGAGTTTACTTAAAACTCAGTTATAAACGGGAATAAAGCTGTGGTTTAATAACGGCTTAACAAACTTTTTACAAGGTCAACACAGCTCTTACCAGCAAAAGATGCAACATGCCTTTGGGTAACCATGCTTTTACCAAAGTGTATTGCCATTCTTGCTCTTTGTCAAAGTTTGTTTATGTTTGTTTGAAAACTCTAATGCTGGAAATATAAAGTTATTGATTACTTCTTTGCCTCGTCATCCAAATATTACATCTTATATTACAGAATTTAACAGAGAAGAGTTTAATTATGCAGAAATAGCAAGATATACTTACCAAAATGTAGGAGGTATTAAGATACTCCTTGCTACATTAACCAAGACATCACTGTGTAACCACTCCTAAAGCGGCAACTTCTTTAAATGCATTCTTTTGTGGACCATATTAACCGCAAACTTTCCATAAGACATCGGTGATTTCATACATGTTGCATAAAAACCAGCGAACAGTTGGTTGTTCCAAAATTTATGTATTTGCAGAAATTTGATCACTTGCCGTCGTCATGAGCAGGGTGGATTTTGCTATGTAAAAAAGAGAAAACACTTCACACATTCCAGTTGGTTCACTTTATAATTGCAGTAAGGATTCTTCGTATTGACATTCTTTCCGCTGGTGCTTGTTGGTAGCCAAAGTGTATTGAAACTGATGTCGTGATCTCTCGTTTGTTCTCATGATAGCAAGTCAGTATCACTTATTCCTCTCACCCTAAGGAATAAAAAGCGCATGATAGGTATGAGAATTGCCTGTACATCTCACTTATAACATAGTGTCGTTCAATTACGTTCTGAATGGACTTTAAGTGTAAACACATATTAATGCTTGGCTTTAGAGAAGTCAGGCTACGTTAATTTACCTTTAAAGTGTTTGCATGAAGTGGCGTAAGTCTTCATTTAAGAATTCATGCAGTAAGAGTTAGAGCCGGTATAACTTTTACGTTCAAGTTCATCTTGACCCCAGAAATTCCCGTCGTTGTTTGCGTGGGATCTTGTGTAAATGAAAACCTGGCTTTTTAACAAGGGGTTGTATTTTCGACTTAGGAGTCTAAAAGGTAATTGAGCTGATAATGAACTAACTTCATGTGAATATACTGACTAAACTATTTTCATAGGCGTCTAGGCATAGGTATATAAGAACATTTTTGGGAAAAAGGTATAAGATTAACTGTCCGCCCAACGTTCTTTTTATCACCTGAACTCCTCTCTTAAACATTGGTTTCTTTTAAAAATATATTTTGCTTTATTTTTCTGTGAAAAATAATCATGTTAAGGACATCACCTTAAGTAAGGTACGAATATTCCATTTCCTGCGGTGACCTTTTTAAAATATTCCCGCCAACAAATTTCGTCAGAATTCACAGATGTTACTTACGGTAAATTCAACATAAGCTTTGAACAAAATTTCATGCTATGGCTCTAAATTTATCACTAGCTTAACTCAGTGATCATTCAAATACCGAAAAACAATATTATTCTGAACTGAGTAATTTCAAGTGATATTGGGGGGCTGCCAATAATCTTGCAATTTTACAACATAGAATATATGTGTTTCCACGTACTGTTCCACGTACTGTATTTTATTCTGATTTTAAAATTGGCACTATGAAAAGTAAAACGGAGCTTCTACTGATTAAGACTGACTTAAGGATTCCGGTTAGAATTTATTAGACATGCATTTTCATACTTCTCTTTGGGACACTTCGTCAGTGTCCGGCACTGACTGAAATATTTCTCCATCGATAAACACAGGAAAAGTGCTTGATTCTCGCAAACTTTGCCGTTGAATTTTTGGTAAAAATCCAGGGTTAAAATGTTACGAGAAGCATGAAATTAATTGCTACTTGACTGGATGTTTAAAAAAGGTTAACATCTAAAAAGTGAATTCATTAACAGAATAAGTCAATATGCAACCGAACACCAAAATCAATCAACCGCATCAGTCAGTCATTTTCAGTCATGAACAAACACAGTTGTACCTCAGTTTTGCGAAACTTCACTGTTATGCAAAAAAAGCTTTCAATCCACTTATTATAAACTCAATATAAGTGGTAAGTAGAAGAGTGCACAATGAGTGAAAACTCATAAAATAAATTCAGTAGTCTGAACAACTGTCACAATTCGGTGTTGGCAGCTATCATGGTTCGTTGAATGCGTGTTGTATTTGAATTTAAGACTGTTTACCATTCTGATTTAGTCCTCTCTATTCTCAGCTAACTATTACAACATCATTTATAGACCCATTACAGACTGTGGAAGAGTCCTAGCTATTCACATGAAAGCTACCAACAGTAACATCCTAAGCGTATTATAGTAAACGCTTGTAGAACTCTTGTTGTGTAAACGTTGAATGATTTTGATCCTTGACAGCCAAACTAGGTTTGCATTTCTATGTATGTTTTGTGTAACTCTATCTGTACTGTGACAGTCATAAACTGGCACCATGAGCATAATCCACGCAATGGGAGAAGCCTCTTTAGCTTGAAGTGGGCGACAATGTCTTCTAGTGAAAACTAATTGTTTCATTTTATTTGCATTTTATATATTCAGAGCTCATAAGGTAGGACAAGCTGCTATAATAAATTTATAATCAATTTAAACAAGCAAAAAAGTGAAGATAAGTGTGACTCAGAAAATACAAAAGATATGTCAAGAACAAGAAAAAAATTCATGGACAAAAGAGAAAAAATATATTAGAGAAGAAGGAAGAAAAACATATCTTGCAGGCACAAAATTATTATTATTATTATTATTATTATTATTATTATTATTATTTTATTAATCAGCTTCTATTTTGCTAAGGCTTTAAACAAAATATTTGTTTTTACATAGTATTACTTCAGGAGTCGAATAAGCGAAAGAAATGTAAAAGTGATTGTGGAAATTGAGGTCAATGCAAAGGGACTGGGACTGACACTTGTGCGCATCAAAGCGAGGCTCGTGTAAACAACTTCAGTTGCCCTGGCGATTCAAGATGGCGGTAAAAAACGCTGCTTACAGCCTTGAGGAGAAACGCGAAGCTGTGGCCTATTTTAACAAGAATGAAGTACCAAAACAGATCGAACAGCTTCTTAATAAGATGTTCAAGGAAAAACCAAGCGACATCTTTGGCTATATGGTGCGTAAATGAATTGCTATGCTGCTTTGCTTCTTTCAACCGTAAAGTGTTTGGAAGTTAAAAATACTACAACAGGGCAATATGAATTCCTTGATACATTCAACAAATAAGTATATCGAGAGGGAAAAAAATTCTGAATTTAACATTATCCAGTGCGATTATTTAGATAGTTGCAATGCAGAACTGATTTTGTTGGTTTTGTTAATATTATATTAACAGCGTGTTCATTCCCAATGTACAACTCTTAGTACCTCACTCTTAAACTCCAATTGTTATTTTAAGAACCAAATTGTTAAAACAAATCGACAGGTAAGAACTCTTTTGTTGTTTTAATTTTAAGTTCTTACCTGTCGATTTGTTTTAACAATTTGGTTCTTAATTATAAAATAACAATTCGAGTTTAAGAGTGCCTGTTTCCTACACTGTATAAGCTTGTATTAAAACTTTAGACAATGTTCTAAATTCTATTTTAACAGCCAATTCATTTTCTGCCTCAACACTGTATCACTGGAGCGTTCCTGCTAATATAAACTTTCATGTATACCCACTTCCCCATTGGTACATGTACACTATTGCGATGAAGCTCAAAAATGTTGATATGTAAGCTTACACAGGGCTGTAGCTACCATTTAATATAGCAGGTCCAATATCATTTCAAGCCTCTAGGCGAGTCTGGAAGCATATGCTCACCCAGTTATTTTTTTTTTTTTAATTTGAAGCAAGCTTTTAGCCAGCAGGGCGTCCAGGCGTCCTGTGGACGCCCACTTTTTGAAGAAGTTCATGAAAATTGCACCTTATCCTTTAAAAAATTATGATGGAAAATATCTTCT
Organism: Cladopsammia gracilis; assembly: GCA_022457155.1. Lineage (NCBI taxonomy): Eukaryota > Metazoa > Cnidaria > Anthozoa > Scleractinia > Dendrophylliidae > Cladopsammia > Cladopsammia gracilis. Next base: position 22,857 of record JAJGOT010000048.1, read on the forward strand.
GGACGGCCACTTTTCAATTTCTGGCTAAAAGCCTGATTTGAAGCTTTAAGTGTAAATTTGTATGCATTTTGACAACAAAATTGCCAGTTGGTGGACAAAACACTGATCCCCAGTCCTTGGACAACCCCGATGGACTACCCAAATGGACTACCATAACCCTAACCCTACCCCTAAAAATACTATTTTGAATGAGTACTAGTACTAGTATTTTTAGGGGTAGGGTTAGGGTAGGGTACTCCATTTGGGTAGTCCATCGGGATAGTCCATGGACAAGGGGTCAGTGTTTTGTCCACCACTGCTACACATGGCTACATTCAGTTTTGCCTTGAAAGCTTTGGAACTGTACTTGTTATAAAATTACTTTTTGATTTTTTGCAAGTCCATGTCCATTCAGTAGCTTTTCAATGCATTGTTCACAGGGCTGTTCACAGATGTAGGGAGATGTACATGTTGAGTGTACAGTAAACAGTTGTTTGTTTTGGTAAACCAATTTACCGTATGAACTTACAATATTATAATGTTTGCTTCCTTTAGGCGGAGTACTTTGGAAATCAGTCACAAGCGCCAACAATATCCAAGGTATTTGCTTCATGATTTTTTTGTTTTTTGTTTTTTTATTCGGAACAATCCGTTTTTATCGAAACTGTAACAGTATATTGTGGTGGAAAACTTGTCCTACACAAACTTTTGTCAATTCAATTACAGCTGATTTGAGTTGTGAGAACAAAAAGTACAATGTACTAAAAATGTGATTTGCCCTTTGCATTTAAACTCTGTATACAGCTGGTCAGCTCTCTCAAAGTAGACATCTCTGTAAGGCAGACATCAGGGGCTCTTTTTGAGTGGACACCTCTCTGAGGCCAACAAGCTAGAGCTGGCCCTGATTGTGTCCAGCTTAGAGTGATTTAGTCACTGTAGATGCAATACATCCCTGAAATACAAGAAAAATAATCTTATTGTAGAATACTACATTTATCCTCTTGTGTGAACCACTTGCAGCGAGGTGCATTAAAATGTTGTTGAATGCATAACCTACATTACAATGCCTGTCACAGTTGACAATAATGCACCTATTAATGTTAGTACATGGGTGGTCAGGGGCCTGACACATTCATTGTATGGCCATTTGATTTACCTACAAAATGTTTGTTTAAACCGCCCACGTTAAGGCCAGTGTATGTGGCAAATTCCCCACATAGGCCTAAGCATCTTTTAAGCCTCCCTCCCCCCACCCCTCAGGCATAGCATTGATTATAAGTGTATATGGCTGAGCTGCAATGCAAAGGGCATTATATTGAGGCTTAGACGCAGTACAACATGCATACATGCATAGTACAGTATATGTACAGTGTACATAGATAAATTTGCAGCATGCACCCTCACCCTGGAATTCAGACCCTAGGGGCGTGTTGGTGAGCCTTGCCCCACCTCCAGAATTTTGTAAGGTGTTTTAAAACCTGTAGCTAGCCTCCCCAACCCATACATGTACCTATAATCACTGCTTGTTGAATGAATAATTAAGAAATTTCCATATTTCCTTGAATAATAACTGGGGGCAATTATTATTATTATTATTATTATTATTATTATTATTATTATTATTATTATTATTATTATTCAAAAGGGAGTGATTAATATTGGGATTGAGGCAATAAATTAAATTTTAAATGGCATTGCATACTGGAACATACTGGAAATTGTGCCCTTAGCCTAAGTTGTTATTATTCAAGTGTATCCAGTTGGATTTTCGTCACAGTTCAATGGCAAAATGTTCATCTGAGTCATCACTGAGTTTAACATCACATAATTATCTGGATGATGTTCTTTGGTTTTACTATTACAAAGGGATTAGGTGGGGAGAGGGAGGTGATTGAATGGAGGAAAGGGATCATTTAAAATGTATTCACTCCAAATGGTTCATATTTTGTAGGAGGCATGACTATCAGCTATTTTCCCTTTATTCAGGTAGTGATTGTACAGGGTGCAATAAATCAAGAGATGTTGTCTAGCAGCACATCTATTTACCTTTAACCCACAGATAATCTTCTGTTTCTCAAATAAATTATTTACAAAACTGTAAAAAAGAAAATGTGCATCACGTTAAAAATTCCCTCTGTTTGCTGTCTTCGTTTTTAGGTCTCTGCAGCAGAAATTCTTGGCAGCCGAGGGTTCCCAAGTTTTCAAGTTAGCCTTGACTGTACAATAAATGGACTGTCCAAGGTATTTCAGTTAAAATAAAATAAAGGTCATAATTATAGTAAATATAACAGTCTTTATTCTTGAATGTCCTTCAGAGCATTTAAGGCCTCATTCGAAAATTGTTTATATATAGTCTTTAAAATTATTGTTCAAAAGATAAAAATACGGCTTATGTTACAAAGATGTTAAAAATAGCAAGTTAAAATAAAATATAAAATTAAGAAACTAAGAGATAATTACTATAAAGCTAAGTCATTTTAATTTATATCAGATATCAGCCAGGATAAAAACATATTTTTTGAATATTATGTAACATACAGTGTACATGTAAGCTATAAATGGGCTGAAAATTATTTAATTCTGAATACATGAAAATTTGCCTAGGCAAATACCTAAAATATTAAGCGATTGATAAAAGAGTTTTAAAATGCATAGTATTATAATTAATTTTTGGCCTGTAAGTGGTCTTTTTTCTAAGATTGTAGTTGGGCAATTTAACACATGGTGTAATGTGTAGTTCCAGAAAAAATCCATACCCACACCATGGAAGGTCATTGGAAATTCCTAGGGGGAGGGGGGTCTTAAAAGCCAACATTTTAGAAGCAAAGTATGAAGCTAAACTGGAATTTCCTGGGGGACAGGGGGTGCTAAACAAAATACCTTCCGTGGGGGGAGTATGGATATTCTCTGGAACTGCACAATTGACAAGAGTGGATGGCTAACAGATTTTGATACTTTTTTAAAAATATAATTTCGATCTTGTCTTCCTAGAATACTATATTCACTGATAGGCTTGGACTGGACATAAATTTTGTTTTAAAGCCGCGGTCTAAAAAACATTTTACAGGAGTGAGGTCAGATTCGGAGGCAGCTGACATACCCATAAAGCATACATTTGTTTATTGCGTTCGACGTTAGGAGAACGCAACCTAAACTCAACAAGCGAGAGGCCTGGGCACGAACATTTAGGGGAGAGAAACTCGATTTTGTGGGTGGGTCAAGTACCGGAAATACATCATAGCCTCTTCTGGCAAGGTGCGCGCGCACGTTTTTCTCCGTACTCGTACGTCATAGACTCATCCAGCAAGTTGCGCGCGCACATTGGTTTGCCATTTTTTCTTACCTCTGCTCTATTCGGTAAGTTTAATCTCTATCATTTTTGCAAGTAACTGCAGTGTTTTTACAACGAAGCTTAAAGGTACAGAAAGTCCTTTATTCCAGCTACAAAGAAGCGAATATGGCGGCTATTATCGTTCTGTGAGATGCCATCGATGAGAGAGAAGTCGGTAGAAAACAAACTAATACTTATTGATCAAATGAGTCATTGTACTCTGACCTATTGCGGTCACAAATACAAATACAACTAGCGGTTCCATATTGGAAGTGAAGTGCTGCCACATTTGGAAGTTTTAGTTTCGGCCTCGTGTAGTGATTATTAAGTTTTGCCGTTAAAACTTGGTTGTTGTGGAATTAGTGATGTAAGGGCTACATCACGAATGTAAATTATCAATCAAGTAACTTGGAATACGTCTTCGTGAAATTCAGGAAGAATTACTTAGTGATGTATGCTTGACATCATGATTGAATATTACAAGTTATAAAAGAACGAAATGTCACTCAAACAAGTCTCAAACACTTCTTACCCATAACAAACATTTGAACGCACTTAATAATCCCTGATTACTGCTAGTTTTAAAATCATTCATTTTACTCACTCCCACAAGCTACTGTTCTTGACAATATGGAAAATTGAAATCTTAATAAATGGAGCAAGCAACTTCAGTTTATATTAATTATCAATCAATTCTCTGAAGTTCCAACTCCATGTACTCTCTTTTCTCACATTCCAAAGACTTTCTGTCGTCCCAGTTTATCCCATGTTTCAGTTACATCCCTGTCCCCTCCCCCAATCCCACACTGTCTTTTGTCCCCCCCCCCCTGGCATAAACACGGAGGGAGGGGGGGGTGGGTGCATGAAAAAGGAGAGGGGGAGAAGGGATGGAACGCTTGCTATAAGAACCCCGGTTATTTGCGTTATACCCACCAATTTCCTGGTAATTGAATTATGTCAACATACTTTTATGCATGGCTGACTTCATACGAGCATTTACTATGTTTACTGTCCAACGTGAATTAGCCAATCAGAATTTTTCAGCCGTCAGCATCCACAGAAATGAACAAAAGGTGGTCTTTATTACACGTGTCCTTTCCCTGTCTCCCTAGTTCCCTTCTCCCCAATGCCTGCCACACAGGCTATACATATGCTTGTCCTACATGTAAGTACAAATAAATGTTGAGCCACGTAGCACCCTTCACATTCTCATTGCCACAAATTACCACCTTATTACCCACGATCTGCTCCCGTACAGCCTCGTGGCTCAAGCGGTAGAGCAACGGAAGATCTAATCCATAGGTCGTGGGTTCGAATTCCACCGAGGTCAAAGATTTTTTTCTTTCCCTCGTGTGGTCCCTCATTTCCTTACTAGGGCTAACGCTCAGTACAGGGAAATTTATGGGTTTACCTTAGCACTATAATTTACACACAGAGTTAATTCTCTGATTCCTTGCTACATGTAAGTACTTTAATTATTAGCTGATATATTGTAACTATCTGTATTTATATGATTTATTTTGCAGCATGTAGCATGTGTGGCCTGCCCTGTAGATTCCAGTCCTCCTCCAGATTCTCTGCATGTCAAAAGCAAAACTCCAGACTCGAAGGCCAGGACACCTGATCAGTCTAAACAAAAAAAGGGGGCAGAGATTACAACAAGCAGTGAAGGAGAGTCAGAAAGTGTCTCTAAAGGGCTGGACTTGGATGAAGTGATACAGAGAATTGAAAACATCCTAGCTCCACTTATCATAGGATTTGATCCTTCTGACCAGAAGGCTGTGGACGAGACATTACAGTAAGGAATTTAGTCTGAATGAACCTAACATGTACAATGTACAATGTATTGTACAATGTTTTGCCCGTGGAGGTGGGTGGTCTGATGGTTTCTGCATCAGCCATTTTGATCTGGTGAACGAACCCTTGCGTCCATGGTCATGACATCTTGAGTTCCTAGGCAAGAAACTTTGATAACACATACTGGTCCCCCCCCCCCCACCCCTCCCATGGCAGACCATCCCAAAATATAGGGGAGAGGGAAGTTAATTTCCCTGTACTCTTCCCAGTTATCCCCCTCCCAACTTCATATCCCCTTTGCATGCCTTTCTATCTTGTACCGTTTTTCCCTACCCGGGGAATTCCTGCTTTATCTTTGTGTTTTCTCAAATTTGTTCTTGTAAGAGATGCGTTGGCATAAAGCTGGGAATTGTTTTGCACGGAATTTGATGATCCATACAGATATAGATTTTGCCCCTCTAACCCAGTTTCATTGTTTAATTGACACAAAGGAAATGTTTTGTCAGCCAAGTCATTTACATATTAATCTACTGCCATGACTTTAGAAAACTTGAGGAACAAGAAAAGGCTGCCTCTAAAGTTGACAGTGGTGAAGGCAATGAGGATCAAGCAGAAGAAGGTGTAGACAAAGATAAAACAAATGAGAACCAAGATGACGGCAAACCAGATGCAACTAAGACGCCCAGTGTGCCCAGAGGAGAGAGTAAACAGTCTCCTATTTTCCAAGAAACGACCAAGAAAGCAGACGGCAAAAAAAGCGCTCGAAATAAGGACTTGCTGGTGCAAGTGGTACCCGACCTGGAGGAAGAGGAGATCTGTAGAGATTGTGCCATGATTGGTGTTTCCATGGCAACAGCTGTTACTGGTGCAAAAGTTAAGGGAGTTTCTTTATATGAGCATCTGGCTGAAGTGTCTGGAAAAGAGGTATTTGGGTTATTGTGTCGTTGTTGTTGTTGTAATTTTGAACACAAAGTCGCAAGTTTATCTGTTTTTGTCTTTATAAACAATGAAATGTAATTAGTAATTTTTTGGTTAAAGATACCTTTTTTATAAAACTGTTTTTATCTTTAGGAATTTAGTATTTTTAGAATTTTTCTAGTTATTCTTTTTATCTATGACTGTTTGATCTATTAATCAGGACCTTCCTGAAAACCACATCAGTGAGAGGTCAGTTTCCGGAAAATGGGTCAGTCTCCTTTCAAATGGGTTCTTGTGGCTTCTACATGTACATGTATTTGAATGTGAAAGCATTGGCTTGATGAAAAAGAGTACATTTTTGTGTATTATTACATGTATAGAACTCCGAGAAAACTGACCGCCTACACAAGGGAGGTGGAAGATATAATTTATATAATTCTTGGTTTGCACAATGACATGACGTCATAAAATCTCGAAAGTCTAAACAAAACATCCTATAAATCTGTTTCTAACATGTCATATAGATACCATTGTTATTTAACAATCCTTCACAAAACGTGTCAGGTTTTAAGGATGTTTTGTTTGCGATTTAAAAAGTTTTTAAATGTGTCAGGCAATTCATCACGCTATTTGAGATAATGTCAGCCAGTTGGAAGTTATTTTTGCATTAGACATGTTTATAAGCCGATTTAATGAAAACTTATAGTGAATCCAATCTTTTGTGAAGAGATTTTTAGTGTAATTAAGACTTTGAAGCTTTTGCCACCATGTTGGTGTCCCTAAGTGGGACACTCCCCACCAAAAAAATATACAGACTACCCCCAAAACCCCCCCCAACCCCTCCCCCACCGTTCTTACTATCAGAGCTATAAAGGATGTAGTACAACCACAGTTTTGTACTGAATAATGCTGTGTTCACATTAGCATCGAAACGTGCCGTTAGAGTTAACATGTTTCAACGAAATGCGTTTCCCCTAAACATGTTTGCACTTTCATTGTCCACATTAGTGATTATTTTTAAAACACGTTTGACGTCCGGTTTTGTAATTTATGCTCGTTATGCAGCAGGATCATTAAATCCATTTAACTTTACAATTGCACGTGAACCGAAAAAATAGAGCTAGAACTTGCTGTTGCATGTTTCTGTGGTTGAATCTTAAGCCTGGTTGACACGTGCGACGCAAATGCAAACGCAAGTGCAAATGCAAACGCAAGGAATGGAAAAATTTTCATTTCCTTGCATTTGCATTTGCACTTGCGTTTGCGTTTCACACGTGTGAACCGCGCTCAACGCAAATGCAAGCGCAAACGCAAGGTGAAAAGCACTTGTTCGCTTGCGTTTGCGCTTGCATTTGCATTTGCATTTGCGTCGCACGTGTGAACCAGGCCTTCTCAAATTCTTCATGAAAGAAGGGCATTGCAATGTTTGACAAGGAAACGACGTTTGCGCTAAAGTCTTTCGTCTGGCTTCGGATCGAAACTACCCGGTGTGAGGTACATGTAGTTTTAATCATGCTCAGAATAAACATGTTTCAATCATGATTCGCACAATACGACGCAATGTGAGCACGTTTCACAATGAAACATGTTTTATTTGTGATCGACTAAACATGTTTCGCCCTAGTGTGAACACAGCATAAGACACCGTACATGTATACAGCTGTATATGGCTGATATTTTATTTTCCGTTTAGAGCAGTTTTCAATTGAGTGTCGTAAAACCAAAACCAAAGTAATCACTCTGACCAATCATAGCAGTCGTAAACAATCCAATGAACCAATCAGAGCTCGAAGCAATTACATGTCGGCGGCGCCATGCGCGGGAAAACGCGTGCGAGCAAGTCACGATTGGTTTTGGTTTTATTTCCGATTGGTCGAGAAAGTGGCGCGAGATTTTTTAGCCAATCACAAAGCGTAGCAAAAAAAAAAAAATAAAAAAAAAATAAAAAGCGTAGCAATGAAAAAACAAAGCAATTGTGTAATTACTTTCGACACTCAATTGAAAACTGTTCTAACATTACAGATTGATAGCAACTTTTCCCTTCCGATTCCAATGATGACTTTACTGACAAGTGGTAAGAATGCCGCAGGAAAACTGAATCTCATCAAGGAAGTTTTCATTTTACCGCAACCAGGAACGCCCATGAAAAAGGTACCATTCTTTTTGTTGTTGTTGTTATTGTTATTGTCATTGTTGTTTTAGTGTTTCAACTCGGCCGTGGGTACATCACCGGTTACCATGGTTATCGGCTTAACATAGTTACCGTAGTTACCGTGGTTATCATCACCGGTTATCATGGTTACCGGCTTAAACCGCGGTATGACGGCAGTTTTTGGTGTTGTAGATCTTGTTATCACCAAACGACTTACAAAAGGATTAAACATAACAACAATACCCACACCACAACACAATAGCTCACCAACAATAGTTTCGGTTACAGCAAGAACCACTCGGTACAATGGACTGTTATCACTAACCATAGTTATTACTATTATTACTTATTATAAATTGGTCTAACTATTAACTATTACTTATTATAACTATTACTTATTATAAATTGGTCAGAACATATCGTTTACAATGTAAAGATAGCCATGGAAAATCTGAAAGAAAATGTTGCGGCAGTTGCCCGTTATGAGCTCTGCTGTTTCGTATCGAGTGAGGGTATGTACATGTAGTACAGATAACTGTCCGATAATTGCTCTTCAACAGTAATGATCATGCGAGATTTGTCTTGCATAATTGAGTACGGCAATACCGCAAATGTTTGCATTTTCATTGCGCAGGCATACGTCGACAAAAAAGCGCCATTAAAGTGTCCGCACTGCTAACTACCACAGCCTGTAACTAATCAACGTAAATGTATCATTCTCTTAGCCACTTTTTAGAGACAGTATCTGCTTGTGTTATTTTTAGTGCGTTATACAGATTGTACGAACCGCTTTAATTGCAACTTAGTATTTCATCTAAACGCATATTTTACCCGCATGTAATGTTATAATACCTCAGGCATGAACTTTTCAGTCAATCAATCGATCGATCGATCAATCAATCAATCAATCCCTTTATTTAAGTCTCAAGCCGAAATAGCAGTTTACAAATAACCACTAAATCCGGACACTGTAAGACAGTAATGAAATAAATAAGTAAATAATAACAATAGTAATAGATAAATGTGCTATTATAAAATCTAAAAGTCTAAAATTTAGAAGAGTGTACAGTTATGAATTTAAAAGCTGTTGTATCCTGTCATGGTGCATTTAAGAGCTACACAATACGCAGTTGGTACATTTACCATCTGTAATTCTCGATATACAAGGTCTGTTACGCCACAAAATGTAATAATTGACGCAAAATGTAATAGTAACCCAAAATGTAATAACTTTTGACTCAAAATGTAATAGTAACCCAAAATGTAATAATTTTTGACGCAAAATGTAATAAACTCGGTAACCCAAAATGTAATAACTTTTGACGCAAAATGTAATAAACTAAAGTAACGCAAAATGTAATAAATTTGACGCAAAATGTAATAACTTCAGTTTTACAAACGCCACGTATCAATCTGAGTTGTACACGTTATCCATCACGTGACTAGATCGAAAATCGCTAATATCTCCGTTTCAATTATACAAGTCAACGTATTAATCAGAAACACTTGGCAACCATATTCAAGAGAGTAAGAAGCCCCTGCCAGCAAAGTATAAGTTGGATATCGAGCGTTTGTCGAGCCGGATGAAGATAAACCTGGAACCTTCGAAGTAACGAACAGAAAGCTATATCAAAATGGCTCCAAAGGGATTAAAAACGGCAATAAAAATAACACCAAACACAATAAAAGTTCATGTTGTCTCCTTCTATGCATATAGTAACGTCTGAGAAATCGAAATCTCTGAGCTTTCCTGAGAGAGGGGGGTGAATCGGTCTACGGATTGGAAGATTGCGGATTCAATGGGGATGCAGCAGATTTATCCACATTTGGGCTCCAGATTTTGGTTTTTGCTAATTATAATTAAAGTTCAAGTGGTGGATTCCAACCCTCTTTAAAAATTTGTTTTGCTAAAACACAATCTCATATAAGGCAGTTATGAAATAATTCGTGGTTTCGGATTTGTGAATTTTATTTTTGTGGATCGCTGGATTCAAGTACAAATTGATAAGGGATCGGCGGATTTGCGTACCCTTATTTACCCCCTTCCTGAGAGAAATGGTTAGAAATAGAGCCCACATTCGTGGCAGTTATTCTCGTTTGTCTGTGTTGCGAAATGACTCGAAACCAAGTGAAAGGTGTTTAAGTCAACAGGTAAATCCGTCTCGCGGTTAACATAGCCTGTGACGCAGTCTAGGTTAACAAACATAGATCAATAAACCGGCTGAAACAAAATGGCTGGCTGGGTTTTCATAAGGCCAATTTACTGGAAGAAATAAGTTTTTCTACATGCTATCCTCGTTCATTTTTTACCACAAAATGTTGTATTGGTGTTAACTTGTATAATAAAACGGAAATAGTCGATCTAGTCACGTGATCGATGACGTGTACAACGGGTGGCGTTTTTCGTTTCCAAGTATAGATGTTCATATGTGTACTTCCCCATTGAGCTAGGACAAAACTGAAGTTATTACATTTTGCGTCAAATTTATTACATTTTGCGTTACTTTAGTTTATTACATTTTGCGTCAAAAGTTATTACATTTTGGGTTACCGAGTTTATTACATTTTGCGTCAAAAGTTATTACATTTTGGGTTACTATTACATTTTGCGTCAATTATTACATTTTGTGGCGTAACAAGGTCCAATTTACGTAGGTTGTACTTGAAAGATGGCAATTGTAGCTCAAGTTCAAGTTCAAGTTTATTATTTACACTTATTCAATTACAATACAACAATATATTTATTAACAGAGGCCCACATACGGGGGTCCTTTGTATCTAAGTGAGTACTTGCCAAAAGTGACAGTACTTTTGCATTGTACTGTGATAATGGTATTGTATTCATGTAGCGCAATTTCCATATGTAAATGTTCGATTGCACTTAATAGTTCCATCTAATGGGTGAGATCGGACGTCCGCATGTAACGGCGTCAATGACAGCCGCTGTGGTCTCACCCCACCCACCCATTTTTTTTTATTTATGTCCAGCTGCGCTTTACAGTTTTAACAAAGGGGTGAGATCAGACGATGGTATGTAAAGACAGCCGCTATATATCATTTACATTTCATATACTGTGAGACATAGCGCATTAACCGCGGTCAAACGAGAGAAATTTGCAAAAGTTAAGCAAAGTACTTAAAAGTTAAGGTTGTCATTTTCACTGTTTAAAGTTTAATATATTGCCAATTAATACACTGTCAATTTACCAAACGTTTTGAAAGTTTACCAAAAAAGTTCTAAGCGTTTAAAAACTGTGAACTGCAGAATTGTCGGCGCCATTTGCCAACATAATTTTGATCAGGCGCAAAGAGTTTTGGTCAGTTTTTAACCGGAAAAAAGCTCATCATTTTGAGAAAAATTAAAAGATAGCAACGTCAACTAATTTTTTTTACATCATTGCCCATATTTCCATTTAATATTAAATAAAACCTCACTAAATAAAACGAAAATGGCCTCGGACGTTTGACCGCGGTGGACATAGCACACGCATAGTGGCTGATATTTAGGATTAGACTGGACCTTTATACACTGTTCATACAAGTGGTGCTGATTTAACATTTCCTGGATTTGCTTGAGAATTATAGGCAATTCATAATTCGTTTCACCGTATTTCTTTCTTGAGATTGAAGCTACGATAAACGATATTCATTATATACACATATAAAGAAATATGTCAAGCTCAGTTTCCCCGTAGATCCTAGTTCATCACTAGCTTTCCTCATTTGTGACTTCGCAATATATTTCGCAATATATTTCGCAATATGTTTATGACAGCGTGTCGAATGTGTCTCATCTTCCAGCAGTAAATCAGTGGATTGAGAGATGAATTCAGAAACACCAGTGTCAAAGTGTAAAGTTGCAAACCATTTATAGTGGTACTTGGTCCAGAGATTGCAAAGGCAACTATGATACAGAGGTTTGGCAAATAACAGACTAAAAACGCGAGGTACACAATGAATGTGCTAACTAAAAATTTTCTTTGCCTCTCATCAGTTTCTATTTCGCCATTCCGTGCTACTTGTTGCACTTGCAGGACTCTTATCTGGGTAACATGGTGTCGAACGGTTTTATATATCTTGTAGTAAAGCGTTGTTGTAGTTAAAAGGCAAGAGGCAGCAATAATACCAAAAATAGCGTAACTAATATCTTTTGGGATCCACAACCTACCTGATGAAAGTAATGCGCTGAAAACCCATATTGAAATCACCCCAGCAACAACGCGCTTGTGAGTCACAAGTTCCTGGTATCTGAGATGAAGATGAACAGCCAAGAATCTGTCTGCACTTAGAGCCATCACACCAAAGAATGACGCAAAAGTTAATACATTTGCCAAAGTCAGCTTTACCATGTACATGTTGTTATAAGTTGCACTGTTTCCAGTGTTCTGTTTGAGCTGCATGGCAGTCAGTGCGGCAATCTGCAAAGGTTGCACCAGTAAACCAACACCAAGATCAGAAACAGCCAGACTCAGGAGCAGTGTTTTTAAAGGTTTTGGTAGCGACGATGTTTTTCTCAAGGCGTGGATTGTGACACTGTTCAACGTGATGGCGGTATAAGATAAAAAAGCGTTTAAGATGCAAGTAACAATGTACGACAAGTATAATTCTTCACCCTTCATGGTTTAGAAATGTCTTACAGAACTATGAAAGTGAAGGCCTTCCCGAAGGCACTTTCCAGGCTTTGTTTTCGTAGGGATAGTTTGGTTTTGATCTGCGAAGCTGTCTGGTTAAGATTTTCAGTCCTCTTGGAAGTTATTCTACGCGTGTACTTGACCATTCAATTGTCGGATTTTTTAAGTATCTTCCCTTTCTCGCTGTTCATGTCTGTTGAATGGTTTAGGTAGATCTATAACTTAAAAAGCGCAAACGTGAAACCGGCACAATCGTCGCTTGAAAAAAATTGGTTCACAGATCTTCCAGCCTGCTTTTAAAACTCAGTGGAATTGTTCTTGAAACAGATGTCCCTTAAAGTACTTTGTCATTAAAATACTTGGCTGATTTCAATATCTATTTCTTAAATGAAAATAAAAAGACAGGCTCCTAACAAGCTGTATTCAGTTAGAAAGCGGGAAATTGTTATTATTTAGAAAACTGGGGCAATTTTAATTAATTTTTTTTTACAAAATAAGCCTTTAAATGCATGGCCCTATATGATCAGGTGCACAGAAATAAAGATGCAAGAAAAAAATTAGACGCGAGCAGAAACGGATCGTGTACTCAATGTCTTTCTTAATGCTGTGTACGAAGAAAAGTTTTTTTAAAGCATAAAAGGCATCTAAAATGTTCACTCGATTCAACCAAAGCGTAAAAATCATCTGCTGTTTTACTCTGCAGTGTCACCAACCGTGAACGATTATTGTGTTTATACATTTTTAGAACCAGCAAATGACAAGCGTGATTGGAATTGATTTTTTATTACCTTACGTGTCATTGTAATTAAAAATGCCTGTGACATTGGGTTACGAAATTGCCACTGAATTTAACATACATATGAGAATACCCGCACAGTATTCTGTTATTTTGGTTATTAGTGGATGGTCGCCTACAACTGAATGTAAGGTTCATTGGACGAAATGTCAAAAGTATATCTCTGTTTTTATTATAGAAGTCTAATTGTCAATTGGTAATCGGCTACAACTGATAATCAAAAATTTCTCCCTGGCTGGGAAAAATCGTCAACAAAATGGATCCTGGCTGGCAACTACGACTATTAATCTATTGCTATTTGGCTCTGAAGAGAGGATTTAATTTTCCCATGGTCGTTTAATGTTAACCGCAAATGTCTCTACGGATGCCCTAGCCTGTTCCAGGGCTTCCCAATTCGAACTCATCGTCATCATCAATAATGTCATTGTAACTATCGTATAAATACTCTTATTTTCCACCTAGCTCGGTTTTCTTTGTTCTTTTCAGGGGAATATATCACATAACCCCGTTCATTACAGTGTCTGAAAAGCTGGGTGCGGCTTTGATTGTAACAGGGGAGAGGCGGGGCTGAAAACAATAGCTGATAACAATAGCAAAACAAAGGATTATATATTCCCCTCAACATATTCCCCTCAACATATTCCCCCCAACATATTCCCCCCGACATATTCCCCTCGACATATTCCCCTCGACATATTCCCCTCGCCTTAGTCCCCTCGACTTATTCCCCTCATAATAGAATAACACAAACGGGAAGACAAAATAGGGCGTAACAAGGAAAACGCTCTAGCTAGCATCGGTCAATTTTTTTGTTAACAAAAGAAGACAACTTCATCAATCATATTCCTACGTAATTAACTTGCCGGTCGCGACCAAAAAGCGAAATGTTAATAACATTATTCGATGGCATCGTACCTCGATTCAGGTTTCGGGTCTTCAATAATGTATGACGCCTCGTTTTACGCTTGAACCTGAATATGTTTCTGCCGCTTTCCCTTGGAAAACACACCGCAACCACTCCATTGATCTTCGAAAGATGAAGGCGGGCAGTTGGGCCATGGCGAGACCATGAGCACTGTTCATACATTTTCTTCTCTCTCTCCTTCTACTCATAACGAAGCAACGTGCTCAATGCAAATTTGACAAAAGCAAAACATGTTTACCGTCTCACTTTGTAATGTGCCGTGATTCCAATGCGGCCTTGCGGAATCATGTCTTTTTGCATTTGAATTGAACGGAATGTTACTCTCCGAAAAATTAATAGTTTCTTTGTTTTAGAAAACCTCACAAGGTGGAAAATAAGCATGTTATTGACCAGGAGCGAGGGGATATGTGATATATTCCCTTCGTGGCGTTCCCTCGGGCTACGCCCTCGGGTACGCCACGAGGGGAATATATCACATATCCCCTCGCTCCTGGTCAATAACCCTTACTTATTAATACTTCAGAAAAAAATGGAACAGTTACGTTAACATTTGATGAGAGAGAGAAATAGTACTATGATTAAAGTTCTAGTTCTGCACTCTACATGCCTTACACGTTCCCGCTAATTTTTTTTTATTTGAAGTCGGAAGTGTTTAAATCTAGGAAACAAGGAAAAGTAGAGGGGGCTTTAATAACCGTTTGAATGGGCCTATAAGCTGGCGGGGGGGGGGGGGGGGTTGGGGTTGAAGTAGTATTAGTGCAGGTATCAACAACGCGTTGGAACGGGTAATAAAAAAAACGAATAAAGTTGATAAATATGTTCATCATTAATGGAAAAGAAAAAAACCGCACTAATCGCTAAACTATAGGTTTCTACACTGAACGAATAGAAACAATCACACTATTGAGCACACCATGGTGTTCCCCGAGGGAGGGAGGTACGTCTCAAATATTTGTTGTGGGGGCGGGGGGGGGGGGGGGGGGGGGGGAGGGGGGCGCTTACCATTTTCAGATCAAAATATACGATTTTCGCTGCATTTTTTTAAACTTGAAGTTTATTTATCAGTAATACTGCTTACAAGTACAGTACTTACAACACTACTACTAATTTACTTACAGCACTATTAACTTTAGCCTGTACATATTTCTTTTGAAAATTACACATTTGTTTTTTAATCAAATTCATAGGACTTAAACGTACGTATCTTTAACCAACGTTGCAAATTTACATTAAATTACAAAACATTGAACACACATAAGCTTGCGTTATGTGTAAAACTGATCTTTGCACAATTATCCTATCTCTTACAAAATCAAAAAATTGAGAGAGATTCAGAGAGATGTTTTAAAATTACCACCAAATCTTTTATTGATAACAAAGCTAACTAAAAAATCTTATTTTACAATTAATTTCACTTAAAAAACTATTCAGTCAGAACACTTTTTACATTATTCCTTTCGGTTAATAATTCTCAAACAATTATTGATCTACTAGAATGCTCAAAATATTCATAATTACAATCCGTATAAATATTGTAAAAGTATTGCTAAAAAAAAGTTATGTAAGACGTTTGTATTTACAAGGTGACGGCAATAAAGTATTCTTAACATTACATTATGGCCCCTTCTTGGATTTCAATGTCAATATCTATGTTCTTAAAATCACAAAAGGCTCTTCTTCTAACTCTCGATCCTCTAAGGCAGATAAGTGCGGATCTAATAATAATAATAATAATAATAATAATAATTATAATAATAATAATAATAATAATAATAATAATAATAATAATAATAATAATAATAATAATACTTTGGTTGTTTCACCAGCCAATCACTTCGATCGAAAACTTTTGAATTATACTACAGGTAACAAACATATGTGATAGTGTTTCTAGCAAGTTACAAAATTACAAAGAGGAGAGTCTACGATCTTCATTTTGTATGATCTATTACCGTATGGTAGGATATTATGAATGATCTTAAATTGAAACATGCATAATTTTGTTTCTTTAGTTATTTAAAAGGAAGCATGTAAATTGCATCAAGCTTACAAGCATCTACTCCTTGTCTACAGATCCTAGTATTGGCTAGTGGTTCGTCAAATTTTCTTTGAATAAAGATATTTCGAGCACGCTTACAAGTGAGTTTATTGGCATGTACAGAATGTTTTTCTTTCGCGTGTGGTGTATTTATGTTACAAACTAATCTCAGAGCACGCTTCCATTTACAAGGAAAAGCAGATATCAAACCATACAACTTATTATAGGGTGCTTTAAGACCAGAGTTTGTTAAATGTAAGAAACATGTTATTTTCATCTAGCAATATATGTAGCTGGGTTCTTTTTACATTCCAAGGGCTTTCCTCCTGTTTCCTCAGTTGTGGCTTCTCAGCATATTCCTCACAATGTTCATAACAGCGTGTCGAATGTGTCTCATCTTCCAGCAGTAAATCAGTGGATTTAACGATGAATTTAGAAAAATGAGAGTCATTGCGTAGTATCGCAAAACGTTCATAGTGGTACTTGACCCAGAAATCATAAAACTAACTAGTCTACAAGTATTAGGTAAATAACAAACCAAAAAAGTAATATATATGAAGAATGTTCCGATTGCAAATTTCCTCAGCCTCGCAGCATTTGCCATCTCGCCATTCTGTGCTTCTTGTTGTACTTGCAGAGCTTGAATCTGGTTGGCTTGGTGTCGCACGGCTACATATATCTTGTAGTTAAGCAATGTTGTTGTTGACAGGCAAAAAACAACAACAATGAAAAAAATCGCATAGCTGACATCCCTTGTAGTCCCAAATCTAATTATCGAAAGAAACGCACTGAAGACCCATATTAAAAACACTCCAGCAACAACACGCTTCTGAGTTACAATTTCATGGTACCTGAGGTGAAGATAAACAGCAAAAAAGCTGTCTGCACTTAGGGCCATCACACCAATGAACGAAGCCGAAGCAAAAAAATTCACCGAGGTGCTAAACGCGATGTACGTAGATTTAAAAGTCGAACTGTTTTTGTTGTTTGGTTCCAACTCCATGACAAGAATGACAATATACAAAGGCTGAACCAATAAACCAACACCAAGGTCAGAAACCGCCAGACTCAGGAGCAGTGTTTTAAAATGTTTTGGTAGCGACGGAGTTTTTCTTAAGGCGTGGATTGTAACACTGTTCAGCGTGATGGCGGTGTAGGATAGGAAAGCGTTGAAAACGCAGTTGATGATGTACGTTGTATATAATTCTTCGGCTTCTGTCATTATATGCAACTTGCTAACAGATCCCTGAATATAAAAAGAAATAGAAGGCACTCTGTTGGTTTCACCTGCTCAGGAGACGTTTGGCTTGATGAGGCCGCCGTAGACGATTATGTCGCTATGTTGTTTTTAGACGTTCTTAACAATCCAATTTCATGCGTTATCTCCGCTGTCCTACTGTTCACCTCCGTTAAAAATTACAAATAAACTTTAACTAATCCATCTTTGTAACTTCAAAAAAGGACAAATGCTTAAACCCAGTTCAAAATGATTTAGTTCCAGCCTACTCAACACCAATTCTTTGTTCTTAAAACAAATGTTATAGATATGTAGATTTTTACCAAGAAAAAAATTGCACGATTTGATTATCTATTTCATTAATGATAATGAAAAGGCAGCCGCCAGAGAAGCAACAGCAGGGATCTATTTTGATTTTAGAACTAAATTTAATTTTTGTCTTTGTGCGTCTGTCTGGTCTGTGTGTGTGTGCAGGTTTCCCTCATTGCAACATAATGTGAGCTTGGCTCTATGATTATGTCTTCACAAATAAGAACTATAGGAAAGAATTACAGCTCTACGCTAACTTAAAATTTGTACAACAAAACATAAAAGGTATGAAAAATCTTGACCAGTTTCGAATAAAGCGTGAAAATCATTTGTTGTGTTGCTGTGTAGACTCTCCAACTGTGAGCCAATCATAAGCGTGATTCAAAATAATTCTAAATGATATGAAATTGAACGCCTTGCCTTTAATATGATTAAATGTACGGTTGTATTCTAGAAATGTCGATTATATTGTTTAACCTGTTCGCTTCTTCAGTCACTGAAACCTTGAGTTGTGCAATGTGGTTCTACGGTTTCGGTTTGTGAATGAAATTGAAATGAAATCTACTGAGCAGTACTTTCCTGTGGTGCTGTATATTATGCTGTACAAGGTGGTTTTAACTTTAGAATCTGTGATGAAATCCTGTAGTGTGACCATTCAAATGAAATCTACTGAGCAGTACTTTCCTGTGGTGCTGTATATTATGCTGTACAATGGGATTCTAAATTTTGAGTCTGTGGATGAAATCCTAAAGTGTGACCATTCAAATGAAAGCTACTGAGAAGTACTTTCCTATGGTGCTGTTTATTATGCTGTACAGTGATTATAACTTTTGAGTCTGTGGATGAAATCCTAAAGTGTAACCATTCAAACGAAAGCTACAGAGCAGTACTTTCCTGTGGTACTGTTTATTATGCTATACAAGGTGATTCTAACTTTTGAGTCTGTGGATGAAATCCTAAAGTGTGACCATTCAAATGAAAGCTACTGAGCAGTACTTTCCTGTGGTACTGTTTATTATGCTGTACAAGGTGGTTCTAACTTTTGAGTCTGTGGATGAAATCCTAAAGTGTGACCATTCAAATGAAAGCTATTGAGTAGCACTTACCTGCGGTGCTGTTTATTGTGCTGTGCATGGTGGTTATAGGTTTTCAATCTGTAGTTAAAATCTTAGTGTGATCATTTAACTGACGAAAGCTACAGAGCAGCACTTTCCTGTGGTACTGTTTATTATGCTGTACAAGATGGTTGTAACGTTTGAGTCTGTGGGTAAAATCCTAAAGTGTGACCATTCAAATGAAAGCTACTAAGCAGTACTTTCCTGCGGTACTGTTTATTATCCTGTACAAGGTGGTTCTAACTTTTGAGTCCCTGGGTGAAATCCTAAAGTGTGACCATTCAAATGAAAGCTATTGAGCAGTACTTTCTGATGGTACTGTTTATTACAATGTACAAGGTGATTATGCTGTACAAGATGGTTGTAACGTGTGAGTGTGTAAATAAAAAACCTAAAGTGTGACCATTCAAATGAAAGCTACTGAGCATTACTTTCTTGTGGTACTGTTTATTATGCTGTACAAGGTGGTTGTAACGTTTGAGTCTGTGAATGAAATCCAAAAGTGTCGCCTTTTAAATGAAAGCTATCGATTAGTTCTTTCCTATGGTGCTGTTTATAAAAGCGCTTATCACACGCGATTGGAGTTTTCTTATGTTAATGGCCACAGGATAGTCGACTATAATATCATTACGGAAATAATAAACGCGACCAAGTGCATGCGTAATCACGCCTGAATTGAAAATAAAAAAAACCGAGTAAAGTGTTTAGAGAAGTGGCGAGTGCTTCTCGCACTTCTCGAGTATTTTTCTTATTGTTTGTATTTGATCGGACTTGAAGTAGTGATTAGATTGCGTGCAATTCTTCGAATTTTTTATAAATGAACGATTATAAATGTCACAAGTATCCCTTTTTAAAACGTGTGTGATAACCTTTTTGTTTTTGATGAGAAAAGCATATTGTATGATTAAATTTGTACAACAATTATGTAGCTCTGTTGTATCTACATTCATAACCTTTCCTCAGTTTATCTTCGCAATATATTCCGCAGTATGTTCATGACAGCGTGTCGAATGTGTCTCATCTTCCAGGAGTAAATCAGCGGATTGAGAGATGAATTCATAAACGCGAGAGTCAAAGTGTAAACTCTCAAAGCCGTTGTAGTAGTACTTGTTCCATAGATTGCAACGATAATCAAGGTACACATTCTTGGCAAATAACAAACCAAAAACGCGAGATATACGAAGAATGTCCCAACTGTAAATTTTCTAAGCCTCGCATGATTTTCCATTTCGCCATTCTGTGCTTCTTGTTGCACTTGCAGGGCTTGAATCTGATTGGTGTGGCGTCGCACAGTTACATATATCTTGTAGTTAAGCAGCGTTGAAGATAAGAGACAAAATGTAGCAACAATGGCGAAAATTGCGTAGCTAATGGATCTTGGGATCCACAACCTAACTAACGAACAAAACGAGCTGGAAACCCATATTGTAATGACTGCGGCAACAGTTCGCTTGTGAGTCACCAGTTCCTGGTATCTGAGATGAAGATGAATAGCCAAGAATCTGTCTGCACTTAGAACCATCACACCACTGAATGAAGCCAAAGTAAATAAATTTACCGCAGTGATAAATGCGATGTACGTTTTATCAAAAGTAGAACTGTGTTCGGTGTTTTGTTCCAACTTAATGGCAATAACTGCAATGTACAAAGGTTGGACAATTAAACCAACACTAAGATCAGAAACAGCCAGACTCAGGAGCAGTGTTTTTAGAGGTTTTGGTAGCGACGACGTTTTTCTCAAGGCGTGGATTGTGACACTATTGAGCAAGATGGCGGTGTAAGATAAGACAACGTTGAAGACGCTGTTGGCAACGTATGATTCGTGAAGCTCTTCATCTTCTTCCATTGTAAATCAGTCAGCGCTTTTGAGGATCTATATGCGCACAGTGTATATAGATCACAGACGTCGCCTCACCTCGTTTTCTGTTTAACTCTGTAACAAATTCAATTCTTCCCTCGGTCGATATAACTTTAAGCAGAGATGCATTCAACTGAACAGAAGCTTCTTTTTGATCTATCGAACTATCAGTTTAGCTCCGCTTCGCTGTGGGTGCTTTTAAAAACAGATGTTTGTCGATATGTACCTTCTCACACTGGCATCTTTAAATTTGGCTGATTTGAATATCTATTTCTTTTAATAGTAATAAGATAAATAAGGCGATGAGAGGCATTACTTTATTTAAGCAACAGTAGTATCATCCAGTTGGGAAGCAGGAAACTGTCATTATACAAGACAATATAATTGGTGAGTGTGTGTGTTTTATTTATTGGGACTAAAAGTAATCTTGCAGCTGGCGCCATAGGATGACGTGGTTAAATAAAAACGCTCTTTCATGCCCGTTTTAACGGTAATACATGTCTAAAGAATCTCTAAAGTGAGTGTTAGGTTTGCATTTGTAAAGGTCAGTGAAACAAATGGCACAATTGACCGTTCATTGGAGGCGAATTTGTAAGTTGACAAAGCGCTCATGATAACTTTCTTTCTTTTTTGTTTTTAATCAGAACAGCTTGACAATGTATAATACTATATATCAACACAGCGATAGTCACTTTACTCAGTTATGCTTCATCGAGGAAAAGGTTGGCAATTGCTTCCACCAATTTAATGTGTCACTTTTAAAAGCCAGAAGGCGTATTTGCATAAATGGAGATCCAATTTCGTTTAAAATTATATACTCTACGAGTACACCGAAAATAGCAACAAACCTCTCTGAGATTATAACAATGGAATCGAAAGAGTGCTTCAAGTCGGCAGTGAATGTCCACCTTAAGTAATAACGATGAGAGGCCATACTTTATTTAAGCAACAGTAGTATCATCCAGTTAGGAAGCGGGAAAATGTCATAATAGAAGACAAAATAATTTGTGCGTGTGTGTGTTTCATTTATTGGGACTAAACGTAGTCTTGCAGCTGGCCCCATATGATGACGTGCTTAAATAAAAACGCTTCTTCATGCCAGTTTTAAAGGTAATACATGTGTAAAGAATCTCTCAAGTGAGTGTTAGGTCAGTCAGTCAGTTATAGACAACGCTTGCTCTTTCTTTGCTGTCACGTTTTGTAACAAGACTTCGATTTTTCCTTGTATTTTTTTCTCAATATTGTTGTAAAAAACAAATTTACACCGGTTTTCCGTGGTGTGGACTCTTATTTACCACGATTTACGTCATCACATGGTCAAAATTTGTTGCTGACTCACTCGGCTGCGCCACGTGAGTCCACAACATTTTGACCATGTGATGACGTAAATCGTGGTAAATAAGAGTCCACACCACTGAAGTGAGTCAGCAACAAATTTTGACCATGTGATGACGCAAATCGTGGTAAATAAGAGTCCACACCACGGAAAACCGGTGGAAATCTGTTTTTTACCACAATATTTAGAAAAAATATACAAGGAAAAATCGAAGTTTCTTTACAAAACGCGACAGCTAAGAAAGAGCAAGCGTTGTCTATAACTTTCTCGCAATCTGATTGGTTTAATTGTTTCAAGCGCGCGCTTTTTTAGGCATTGCGTGATGTTAGCGTCAGCACCGTTGTCTGCACTCTTATTTAACACCCGCAACGACCAATCAGATTGCGAGATTACCAGGAAGTGTGGTAAAATCATATTTTTTATTATCAAAGGCGTTTCAATATAGTCCGTTTCGTTTTGTAAAATTATAACAATGGAATCGAAAGAGTGCTACAAGTCGGCAGTGAATGTCCACCTTAAGTAATAGCGATGAGAGGCCATACTTTATTTAAGCAACAGTAGTATCATCCAGTTAGGAAGCGGGAAAATGTCATGATAGAAGACAAAATAATTTGTGAGTGTGTGTGTTTCACTTATTGGGACTAAAAGTAATCTTGCAGCTGGCCCCATATGATGACGTGCTTAAATAAAAACGTTCTTTCATGCCAGTTTTAAAGGTAATACATGTCTAAAGAATCTCTCCAGTGAGTGTTAGGTCTGTATATGTAAAAGTCAGTGAAACAAATGGCTTAATTGACCGTTGATTGGAGGCGAATTTGTGACTTGACAAAGCGCTCATGATAACATTTTCTCTTTTTTATTTTTAATCAGAACAGCTTGACAATGTATATAAATTGCCTTCACTACAGCGATTGTCACTTTACTTATGCTTCTTTGAGGAACCCAAGGCTGGTTATTGCTTTCGCCAATTTTATTTTATCTTTTAGCCAGCACTGCACATACCCCAGTTTTATTGCACTTCTTATCGCACTTGCGTAACTGACCTGGCAAGGATTTTGCAAGTTATATATGTAGATGCAGATGTAGACAGATGGCCAGCATGGAAATGGATTACAACTTTAAAAAAAATGGACTAATTAATTTTTTCAACTTCGTTCCGTATGTTATGGAAAAATTGCTAAAAGCTAATTATGGTTTGTTCTCCCTTTAAGAATTCATTTGATATCTTCAAGTTCTTCATGGTATTCTAAGAGCATTCCTTGTTTGAAAAAAAATGTTCAGTTTTAATTCTAGTGTAGTCTGAGTTAAAAACACAAAAATCGCCATAACTAACAGATGAAATCCCCAAAAGCAACAAAGATACAGCCATATTGAAACGGGAGTAAATAATTTAGTTCTTCGTAAAACTTGCCACCTGCCGCGCGATGTAGCAGCTCTCGTAAGGTCTCACACTACTGGTCCGATACCCTTCAAGAGAACAATACAACAGACGACAGAAACAATGGCTCCTAGCCCGAAAACCAAAAGCAGCCGCAACACCTAAAACAATGGAGCTGCTATACTACTGCACCTGCTATGAACGTCATTGTCACCTAAATTTTTCTGATCTGATATCCTTCGAGATCTGCTCACACTTCCTCTAGTTAGTTTAACACGTTAACAAGCTTTACCCTATTAATCCCCAACAGGTCTTGTTAAAAAAGTTGAAATGGTCTTAAAACTAACAACACTTGTCATCCATATTGGAAATATAAGATCAGAAAAACAAGAACACGAAAAGACAGAGCTGAAGCTCAGCTAGCCGGTTTTATTTGCGTTCACCGTCTTTCGCTTCCTTGGATCTGGCTTCGCGATATATTCCGTAGTATTTCCATAACAGCGTGTCGAATGTGTCTCACTTTCCAGCAGAAAATGAGAGGATTTAGAGACGAATTTATAAACACCAATGTCAAAGTGTAAAGACGCAAAACCTTTATCGTGGTATTTGTCCCAAAGATTATAAAGACAGCTAGTCTACAAGTGTTAAGAAAATAACAAACCAGAAACACAAGATATAAGATGAATGAAGCGACTGCAAATTTCCTCAGTCTCGCAGCATTTTCTATTTTGCCATTCTGTTCTACTTGTTGTACTTGGTGGGCTTGAATCTGGTTTGCGTGGCGTCGCACGGCTACATATAGCTTGTAGTTAAGCAGGGGTGTAATTAATAAAGAGGAGGCAAGGATAATGGCGAAAATCTCATAGCTTATATCTTTTGGGACGATCCACAAGCTAATTAACGAAAGACATGCGCTGAAACTCCATATTGAAATCACCACTGCAACAACGCGCTCATGAGTCACAAGTTCCTGGTATTTGAGATGAAAGTGAATCGCCAAGAATCTGTCTGCAGTCAGTGCCATCACACCAAAGAATGACGCAAATTCAAATATGTGCGGCAGCGCAATGAGAAACGCGGTGTTCGTTGTATTATACTGACTCTGAATGTGTTCGGTTTTATGTTTCAACTCAATAACAGAAACTGCAATGTACAAAGGTTGCACCAGTAAACCAACACCAAGATCAGAAGCAGTCAGACTCAGGAGCAATGTTTTTAAAGGTTTTGGTAGCGACGAAGTTTTTCTTAAGGCGCAGATTGTAACACTATTTAGCACAATTGCGACATAAGATAAGAAAGCGTTGATAACGCAGTTCGTAATGTATGATGATTGGAGGTCTTTGTCTTCTTTCATTGTAAAACTTTCTGTAGGAACGTGTGCAATTGTAAATCTTTTCCAGTTAGCGCTGTAAACATCTATACTATTCACCTCATTCTCTGTTTAACTTTGTTTGTAACAAATTCAATTCTTACCTCGGTCGATGTCAAGCAGAGATGCATTTAACCCAACACAAACTTCTTTCTGATCTTTCGAACTATCAGTTTGGCGCCGCTTCGCTGTGGGTGCTTTTAAAAACAAATTGCCATAGATACCCGTCCTTTTTGTCATCTTTAAACTTGGATGATTTGAATATAATTTCTTAAGTAATAATGATGAGAGACCATAATCTATTAATGCATGATTTACTTATTGTGACTAAAAGTGATCTTACAACTGGTCCCATATGACGAAGACGCTCTCAGGCGTTTGTTTTTTAACACCCGTTTTAACGGTAATACATGTCTAAAGAATCTCTCCAGCGAGTGTTAGGTGGTCGTTTGAATAGACTATCCACAGCCTCTCTATTTTCTCAGAGTACGTCGCGTAGCGAGCGCGGTGCACGCTTCGCTCGCCGGCAGTTCTGGTACTCGACGAACTCTGAGAAAATAGAGAGGCTGTGGACAGTCTACCGTTTGTAAAAGTCAGTGAAAAAGAAATGGCACAATTGATCGTTGATTGGAGGCGATTTTGTAAGCCAGTTGACAAAGCGCTCGTGATAACTTTCTATCTTTTTTTTTATGTAGAACAGCTTGTATAATAACCTTCAATACAGCGTTTGTCACTTTACTTGTGCTTCTTCGCGAAACCCATTAAGGCTGATAATTGCTTCCATCGATTTCAGTGTCACTTTAAAAAGCCAAAAGGCGTATTTGCATCAATAGAGACCTAAACGTAATGGCTCAGTTTTGTTTAAAATTGCTCTACAAGTGCACTGAAAATAGGAACAAAAAATTGGACTAATTTTTTCGAGTTTGTTCCATGTGAACTGATTATAGTTTGTTCTCCCTTCAAGAGAATTCACTTGATATTTATATAATATTGTTATTCTAAGAGTATTCCGTGTTTGGAAAAAAAACTGCTCAGTTTTAACGAGCCAAAAACATAAGAACCGCCATGGCATAGCCCCTTTAAAACATAGAAGATAAAATCCCCAAAAGCGATAAAGAGAAAGTCAAAAGGAAACGGGAGTGAATAATTTAGTTCTTCGTTAAACTTTCCACCTGCTATGAACGTCATTGGCACCTACATTTTTCAGATCTGATTACCTTCGAGAATTGCTCGCACTTCCTCTCGTTAGTAATAGAAGTTAACAACTTTTACCCTATTAATCCCCGATAGGTCCTGTTTAAAATGTTGAAATGGTCTTAAAACTAATAACACTTGTCATCCATGTTGAAAATAAAAGATTAGAAAAACAAGAACACGAAAAAAAAGAGCTAAAGGCTCAGCTAGCCGGTTTTGTTTGCGTTCACCATCTTTCGCTTCCTTGGATCTGGCTTCGCAATATATTCCGCAGTGTCTCCATAACAGCGTGTCGAACGTGTCTCAGTTTCCAGCAGAAAATGAGAGGATTTAGAGACGAATTTATAAACACCCATGTCAAAGTGTAAAGACGCAACACCTTTATAGTAGTATTTGTCCCAAAGATTATAAAGACAGCTAGTCTACAGGTGTTTGGCAAATAACATAACAAAAACACAAGATATACGAAGAATGAAGCGACCGAAAATTTTCTAAGTCTTGCAACATTTTCGATTTCGCCATTCTGTGCTTCTTGTTGTACTTGCTGGGTTTGAATTTGGTTTGCGTGGCGTCGCACGGCTACATATATCTTGTAGTTAAGCAGTGGTGTGATTAAGAAAAACGAGGCAAGGATAATGGTGAAAATCGCATAGCGTATATCTTTTGGGATCCACAAACTGATTAACGAAAGACATGCGCTGAAACCCCATATTGAAATCACCACTGCAACAACGCGCTCATGAGTCACAAGTTCTTGGTATCTGAGATGAAAGTGAATCGCCAAGAATCTGTCTGCACTTAGAGCCATCACACCAAAGAATGACGCTATTTCAAATATGTGCAGCGCAATGAGAAACGCAGTGTTCGTTATATTGTAACTCTGACTGTCTTCAGTTTTATGATCCAACAGAATAACATTAACTGCAATGAACAAAGGTTGCACCAGTAAACCAACACCAAGATCAGAAGCAGCCAGACTCAGGAGCAGTGTTTTTAAAGGTCTTGGTAGCGACGAAGTTTTTCTTAAGGCGTGGATTGTAACACTGTTCAGCACAATGGCGGTATAAGATAAGAAAGCGTTGAAGACGCAGTTTGCAATGTATGATGATTGGAGGTCCTCGTCTTCCTTCATTATTCAGAGATCTTGCAATATTAGAACGCGATTGAATGTCAAACGCTTTCAATGGACGCCTTTATCTGGAAAGATTTAATTTGATTTTGTACGATGTGCCTCTGGGTAATTGTTTGTAGAATGGACGGGAAAGGATCAAATGTCGCATAAATGTCGTTCAAACATCGGGTTATCAGCCATACTAGATCTCCATTGCTTACTTCGGTTAAAATTTGCGAAAATCTGTGTAAATCCTATCGTTGTTACTCGAAGAAAGAGATCCATTCAACCCAATACAAGCGTCGCTTGAATGAAAACCGTCTTCCTGTTTTTTCGCGGAGCTCATTAACGCCGCTTCGCTGTGAGGAAGACAGATGTTAATAGATGCGTCTTTTCGTATTGTCAATATAACTTGGTTGATTTGAATATCTGTTTGCAAATAAAAAGACAAACTTCCAATGAGCAGCTTTAACAGCATCCAGTTAAGAATCAGGAAACGCTTTTCATTCTAAAGCAATTAGACAATTTTGAAATATTTTAATTAAATTAAATTCATGTCCGAAAAGCAAACAAAAAACATGTCCGAAAAGCAAACAAAAAAAAAAAAAATGACAAAACTGACAGTTTCAGCCAGCTTCGCACATAAAAGTCGTTTGACTGTTTTACTAGTGTTGACGTAAATGTAAAAAAAATCATGTGTTTTTGCGTCCTCTACTCAGATTTTTTGTAAAAAAGATATCACCTACAACTAATTCTGGGGTTCTAATTCTAAAACCTAATTCTGTGCTAATTCGTTCGTTAATAAACGGGAATACATGTCGAAAATGTCCCTCTATTTAATTTAAGATCTGGATTTGGTAGTCGTTCAAATAATTCGACGCAAAGTTGATCGTAATCAAGATTTTTTTTTTGGCGTTGAAAATATTATCCGGTTAAACTGAATAAATGAATGTCTTCATGACAGCTTTGTATGACAACAATTAAGTCACTCACCCTTTCTGCTGTATGACTATTGCCGTAATTTCGTTTGTTATTTATTTATTTCTTCGCCCAACTAGAATACAAATCTTATACTGTATACATAAAATTATTAGGCCCGGAGACCACTACAGCCTCGCCAATTACAGTGGATCCCTATGTTTGGAATTACACATAACCTTCCCGGCTATAAAAAGGCGGTGAAAAAGTTTGTTAAAAATGTTAAAAAGATATCCAAAATGTTATTTTTTGAATGACTAAAACAAGAACAAACTACCCATTTCATTTAATAGTTCCTGGTTTATAACCAGCTTTTTCATGATAATAAACTGCTGCCACATTTACTTTACGCCCAGTAATTTTTAGAGCATTCTCGGAAACCCAGGGGTAGTAAGTTGGGGCGAGGGGGAGTAGAAACGGTGGGATAAAAATAGGCGGGAGAAAAGTTAAAGACAGTTAATTCACTCTCTTTAACTTTTCTCCATGATTTTTTTTTTCGCCGTTTCTACTCTCTCTCTCGCCCTGACTTTAGAGCGGATTTAGTAGTTGTTTAAATAATTCCGAGCAAAGTTGGTCGTAATCTATGTTTTTTGGCTTTGAAAATATTATCTGAATAAACTGAACAAATGAATGCCTTCATGACAGTTTCTTATGACAACAAGTCACTGACCCTTGGCTTTCTGCTCTGTGAATATTGCCGTAATCGTTTGGAATTTCACATAATCTTCCCCTATAAAACGGCAGTCAAAGAGTATCTTAAGAATGTCTTAAATGTTAAAAAGATAGTCCAAAATGTCATTCGTTGAATTGCTGAAAACAATCATTATGAACAAATTTAGGAACTCCAGGTTTATGACCAGCTTTTTGAGCTTAAGGTGGCCAAAGGCAGTTTTGATAGGTTGTGCGCATATGTCATTCGTTAGGGCATTATGTGGGAAAGATTGCAGCTTTTTAGCTGAAACTTGGCAAAAGGAAAATATAGTGATGGAAGATTTTAATTAACGGCTAAAATTTGCGCTTTGGACTGTTTCCATGGCAAGGTGGATGATTGAAAACAATCCTAAAATTTCACTTTTATAAGGTTTACGTAAAATCCAGTCATTAGATTTTCTCATGAACTTGCACACAGCTTACAATAAATAATTCTTATTGTTTAACCCTCGGACGTACAACGGGGGGGTGGTTGCCCCCCCTTAAGGTTTTTCTCCAATATTTTCAAGACCATTTACGATTAGCATATGCCGTTTTCAGTAGCTGTTCATTTATCCTTAAGAAATATTTTGGTAAAGTTTGGCGACAACCGGTTGCTATGGTAACGAGATATGACGTCATAAGTAACATGAGGTCAAGTCATTTTTGAAAAAAATGCGTGTTTTTCACCTTTTTTCAGTGAAAAAACATATAAAATGCTACCAAAAGCATCAAAATGTTTAATTGTATGTTATTTTGCAACTCTAGCAAACAATATTTGTAATTTCCACATTTTCCCGATAAATTTGAATTTTTAGTAAAATCCAAGATGGCGGCCGTCTTGGCGGCCATTTTGGATGACGTCACGGACCCCCAGCAGCGTCACCACCCATAATATTTACGTTATCTTGTGGAGCACATCGCGGGCTATCTGATTAGATGTAAAATATTTCCGAAATATTGCAACATCGCAAACCCCCCCACCACGGTGGGGGTATACGTTTGCGTGTACATCCGAGGGTTGAAATTGGCTCGACCAAGTTTTAACAAACGGTTTTTTAAATATTCAAGACATAGCTGCCCAGTCAATATCGATCGTGTCACCGAATTCCTTTGTTAGACTTCTGTTTTAAAGTTCAAATTATTTGAAATGCGATAAAAATAAGAATTCTGACAAATATGATGAAATTTTAATGAGTGGATTTTGAGAAATTGTCGTTTGTGTACATTGTTTACAAAACGGGCCGTCACGCGAATTGCCGCTGACCGCCCGCGAAACTGTGTTCGGCCACCTTAATAAATTGCGCTACAAGAACGTTTTGCTCAGTAGCTTTTATTTGACTAAAACGTTTTTACATGGCTTCAATGTTATTACACCACTGCAAAAGAGTCCAAACGTGTGACACTCAAATAGTTGAATTTGTGAAAGAGCATGATGAAAAATGACACGGGAATTCCAAATAATTTTAAATGATATGAATTGAAACCCCTCGCATTCAATATGATTGAATGTACGGTTGTATTCTAGAAATGTCGATTATATTGTTTAACCTGTTCGCTTCCACTATCAAACCTTGAATAGTGAAATGTGGTTGTATATTTTCTGACTGTGGATAAAATCCTAAAGTATGACCATTGAAATGAAAGCTACTGAGCAGTACTTTCCTGTGGTGCTGTTTATTATGCTGTTGCTATTGAGTCTGTGGATGAAATCCTAAAGTGTGACCATTCAAATGAAAGCTATTGAACAGTACTTTCCTGTGGTTCCGTTTATTATGCTGTACAAGGTGCCTCTCAGTACCTTTTGAGTCTGTGGATGAAATCCTAAAGTGTGACCATTCAAATGAAAGCTACTGAGCTGTTCTTTCCTGTGGGACTGGTCATAATGCTGCACAAGGTGGTTCTACCTTTTGAGTCTGCGGATGAAATCCTAAAGTGTGACCATTCAAATGAAAACTATGGAGCAGTACTTTCCTGTGGTGCTGTTTATTATGCTGTACATGGTGGTTATAGGTTTTCAATCTGCAGTTAATTTAATTTAAGTGGTAACAAGCTTTACCCTGTTAATCCCCAATAGGCCATGTTAAAAATGTTGAAATGGTCTTAAACCTAACATCCATAATTGAAAAAATTCAGATGAGAAAAACAACAGAAATAACTCAATCTGCGTTCACCATCTTTCGCTTCCTCGGATCTTGCTTCGCAATATATTCCGCAGTGTTTCCATGACAGCGTGTCGAACGTGTCTCAGTTTCCAGCAGAAAATGAGAGGATTTAAAGCAGAATTAAGAAACGATAATGTCAAAGTGTAAAGACGCAAACGCTTAATAGTAGTATTTTCTCCCAAGATTACAAAGACAGCTAATCTACAAGTGTTTGGCAAATAACAAACCAAAAACACAAGATATAAGAAGAATGAAGCGACTGCATATTTCTTCAGTCTCGCAGCATTTTCTATTTCGCCATTCTGTGCTTCTTGTTGAACTTGTTGGGCTTGAATCTGGTTTGCGTGGCGTCGCATGGCTACAAATATCTTGTAGTTAAACAGTGGTGTAATTAATAAAGAAGAGGCAAGGATAATGGCGAAAATCCCATAGCTTATATCTTTTGGATCCACAAGCTAATTAACGAAAGACATGCACTGAAACTCCATATTGAAATCATTACTGCGACAACGCGCTCATGAGTCACAAGTTCTTGGTATCTAAGATGAAAGTGAATCGCCAAGAATCTGTCTGCAGTCAGTGCCATCACACCAAAATATGACGCAAATGCAAAGAAATTCACCGTAATGAGAAACGCAGTGTTCGTTATATTATAACTCTGACTGTCTTCAGTTTTTTGTTTCAACTCAATGACAGAAACTGCAATGAACAAAGGTTGCACCAGTAAACCAACACCAAGATCAGAAGCAGACAGACTCAGGAGCAATGTTTTTAAAGGTCTAGGTAGCGACGAAGTTTTTCTTAAGGAGCGGATTGTAACACTGTTTAGCATAATTGCAGCATAAGATAAGAAAGCGTTGAAGACGCAGTTCGTAATGTATGATGATTGGAGGTCTTTGTCTTCTTTCATTGTAAAACTTTCTGTAAGAACGCGTGCGATCGTAAATCTTTTCCAGTTAACATCTATACAATTCACCTCATTCTCTGTTTAACTTTGGTAACAAATTCAACTCTTCCCTCGGTCGATGTAACTTCAAACCGAGATGCATTAAACCCAACACAAACTTCTTTCTGATCTTTCGAACTATCAGTTTGGCGCCGCTTCGCTGTGGGTGCTTTTAAAAACAGATTGCCATAGATACCCGCTCTTTTGTCATTTTTAAACTTGGCTGATTTGAATATTTATTTTTCAAGTAATAATTATAAGAGACCATACTATATTTAAGCAACAGTAGTATCATCCAGTTAGAAGCGGGAAAATATCATAATGAAACACAAGACATATTGAATATAATATGTTGAGTGTGTTTGCATGATTTACTTATTGTGACTAAAAGTAATCTTGCAGCTGGCCCCAATGATGAAGACGCTCTTAGGCGTTTGTTTTTTTATACCCGTTTTAACCGTAATACATGTCTAAAGAATCTCTCCACTGGAGTGAGTGTTAGTTAGGCGTTTGTAAAAGTCAGTGAAAAAGAAATGCCATATTTGACCGTTGATTGGAGGCGATTTTGTAAGTTGACAAAGCGCTTGTGATAACTTACTCTCTTTTTTTTATTTTTAATCAGTATAGCTTGTATACAAATGTAATTACCTTGAAAACAGCGTTTGTCACTTAACTTGTTCTTCTTCGCGAAACCCATTAAGGTTGATAATTGCTTCCATCGATGTCAGCGTCACTTTAAAAAGCCAAAAGGCGTATTTGCATAAATAGAGACCTAACGTAATGGCTCGATTTAGTTTAAATTTGCTCTACGAGTGCACTGAAAATAGAGACAAGTCTCTGACAACAGATGGATAGGAAGGAAATGGACTGCAACTTCCAATTTTTTCAAGTATGTTCCATGTGTTTTGGAAAATTTGCTATAAACTGATTAATGGTTTGTTCTTCCTTCAAGAACTCACTTTATACTGACTGATATCATATTGTTATTCTCAGAGCATAACTTTGATTAACTGATTAATGGTTTGTTCTTCCTTCAAGAACTCACTTTATACTGACTGATATCATATTGTTATTCTCAGAGCATAACTTTGAAAAAATGCTCAGTTTTAATTCTCGGACAGTTTGAGCCAAAAACATAAGAACCGCCATGGCATAGCCCCTTTAAAACATAGCAGATAAAATCCCCAAAACGACAAAGAGACCGTCAAAAGGAAACGGGAGTGAATAATTTAGTTCTTCGTTAAACTTTCCACCTCCTATGAACTTCATTGGCAACTACATTTTTCAGACCTGATTACCTTCGAGAATTGCTCGCACTTCCTCTCGTTAGTAATACAAGCTAACAAGCTTTACCCTATTAATCTCCGATAGGTCCTGTTTAAAGTGTTGAAATGGTCTTAAAACTAACAACACTTGTCATCCATGTTGAAAATAAAAGATTAGAAAAACAATAACACGAATAGAAAGAGCTAAAGCTCAGCTAGCCTGTTTTATTTTCGTTCACCGTCTTTCACTTCCTTGTATCCGGCTTCGCAATATATTTCGCAGTGTTTCCATAACAGCGTGTCGAACGTGTCTCAGTTTCCAGCAGAAAATGAGTGGATTTAGAGACGAATTTATAAACACCCATGTCAAAGTGTAAAGACGCAACACCTTTATAGTAGTATTTGTCCCAAAGATTATAAAGACAGCTAGTCTACAGGTGTTTGGCAAATAACATAACAAAAACACAAGATATACGAAGAATGAAGCGACCGAAAATTTTCTAAGTCTTGCAACATTTTCCATTTCGCCATTCTGTGCTTCTTGTTGTACTTGCTGGGTTTGAATTTGGTTTGCGTGGCGTCGCACGGCTACATATATCTTGTAGTTAAGCAGTGGTGTGATTAAGAAAAACGAGGCAAGGATAATGGTGAAAATCGCATAGCGTATATCTTTTGGGATCCACAAACTGATTAACGAAAGACATGCGCTGAAACCCCATATTGAAATCACCACTGTAACAACACGGTCATGCGTCACAAGTTCCTGGTATCTAAGATGAAAGTGAATCGCCAAGAATCTGTCTGCAGTCAGAGCCATCACACCAAAATATGACGCGATTTCAAATATGTGCAGCGCAATGAGAAACGCAGTGTTCGTTATATGGTAACTTTGACTGTCTTCAGTTTTATTTTTCAACAGAATAATATTAACTGCAATGAACAAAGGTTGCACCAGTAAACCAACACCAAGATCAGAAGCAGCCAGACTCAGGAGCAATGTTTTTAAAGGTTTTGGTAGCGACGAAGTTTTTCTTAAGGCGTGGATTGTAACACTGTTCAGCACAATGGCGGTATAAGATAAGAAAGCGTTGAAGACGCAGTTGGCAATGTATGATGATTGGAGGTCCTCGTCTTCCTTCATTATTCAGAGATCTTGCAATATTGGAACGCGATTGAATGTCAAACGCTTTCAATGGGCGCCTTAATCTGGAAAGATTTAATTTGATCTTGTACGATGTGCCCTTGGGTAATTGTTTGTAGAATGGACGGGAAAGGCTCAAATGTCGCATAAACGTCGTTCAAACATCGGGTTATCAGCCATATTAGATCTCCATTGCTTACTTCGGTTAAAATTTGCGAAAATCTGTGTAAATCCTATCGTTGTTACTCGAGGAAAGAGATGCATTCAACCAAATACAAGCGTCGCTTGAATGAAAACCGTCTTCCTGTTTTTTCGCGGAGCTCATTAACGCCGCTTCGCTGTGAGGAAGACAGATGTTAATAGATGCGTCTTTTCGTATTGTCAATATAACTTGGTTGATTTGAATATCTGTTTGCAAATAAAAAGGCAAACTTCCAATGAGCAGCTTTAATAGCATCCAGTTAAGAATCAGGAAACGCTTATCATTCTAAAACAATTAGATTCAAATTTCAGAATCATTCAGCGGCTGCAATGGATCATGTCCGAAAAGCAAACAAAAAAAAAATGACAAAACTGACAGTTTCAGCCAGCTTCGCACATAAAAGTCGTTTGACTGTTTTACTAGTGTTGACGTAATAGTAAAAAAAAATCATGTGTTTTTGCGTCCTCTACTCAGATTTTTTTGTAAAAAAGATATCACCTACAACTAATTCTGGGGTTCTAATTCTAAAACCTAATTCTGTGCTAATTCGTTCGTTAATAAACGGGAATACATGTCGAAAATGTCCCTCTATTTAATTTAAGATCTGGATTTGGTAGTCGTTCAAATAATTCGACGCAAAGTTGATCGTAATCAAGATTTTTTTTTGGCGTTGAAAATATTATCCGGTTAAACTGAATAAATGAATGTCATCATGACAGCTTTGTATGACAACAATTAAGTCACTCACCCTTTCTGCTGTATGACCATTGCCGTAATTTCGTTTGTTATTTATTTATTTCTTCGCCCAACTAGAATACAAATCTTATACTGTATACATAAAATTATTAGGCCCGGAGACCACTACAGCCTCGCCAATTACGGTGGATCCCTATGTTTGGAATTACACATAACCTTCCCGGCTATAAAAAGGCGGCGAAAAAGTTTGTTAAAAATGTTAAAAAGATATCCAAAATGTTATTTTTTGAATGACTAAAACAAGAACAAACTACCCATTTCATTTAATAGTTCCTGGTTTATAACCAGCTTTTTCATGATAATAAACTGCTGCCACATTTACGTTACGCCCAGTAATTTTTAGAGCATTCTCGGAAACCCAGGGGTAGTAAGTTGGGGCGAGGGGGAGTAGAAACGGTGGGATAAAAATAGGCGGGAGAAAAGTTAAAGACAGTTAATTCACTCTCTTTAACTTTTCTCCATGATTTTTTTTTTCGCCTTTTCTACTCTCTCTCGCCCTGACTTTAGAGCGGATTTAGTAGTTGTTTAAATAATTCCGAGCAAAGTTGGTCGTAATCTATGTTTTTTGGCTTTGAAAATATTATCTGAATAAACTGAACAAATGAATGCCTTCATGACAGTTTCTTATGACAACAAGTCACTGACCCTTGGCTTTCTGCTCTGTGAATATTGCCGTAATCGTTTGGAATTTCACATAATCTTCCCCTATAAAACGGCAGTCAAAGAGTATCTTAAGAATGTCTTAAATGTTAAAAAGATAGTCCAAAATGTCATTCGTTGAATTGCTGAAAACAATCATTATGAACAAATTTAGGAATTCCAGGTTTATGACCAGCTTTTTGAGCTTAAGGTGGCCAAAGGCAGTTTTGATAGGTTGTGCGTATATGTCATTCGTTAGGGCATTATGTGGGAAAGATTGCAGCTTTTTAGCTGAAACTTGGCAAAAGGAAAATATAGTGATGGAAGATTTTAATTAACGGCTAAAATTTGCGCTTTGGACTGTTTCCATGGCAAGGTGGATGATTGAAAACAATCCTAAAATTTCACTTTTATAAGGTTTACGTAAAATCCAGTCATTAGATTTTCTCATGAACTTGCACACAGCTTACAATAAATAATTCTTATTGTTTAACCCTCGGACGTACAACGGGGGGGTGGTTGCCCCCCTTAAGGTTTTTCTCCAATATTTTCAAGACCATTTACGATTAGCATATGCCGTTTTCAGTAGCTGTTCATTTATCCTTAAGAAATATTTTGGTAAAGTTTGGCGACAACCGGTTGCTATGGTAACGAGATATGACGTCATAAGTAACATGAGGTCAAGTCATTTTTGAAAAAAATGCGTGTTTTTCACCTTTTTTCAGTGAAAAAACATATAAAATGCTACCAAAAGCATCAAAATGTTTAATTGTATGTTATTTTGCAACTCTAGCAAACAATATTTGTAATTTCCACATTTTCCCGATAAATTTGAATTTTTAGTAAAATCCAAGATGGCGGCCGTCTTGGCGGCCATTTTGATGACGTCACGGACCCCCAGCAGCGTCACCACCCATAATATTTACGTTATCTTGTGGAGCACATCGCGGGCTATCTGATTAGATGTAAAATATTTCCGAAATATTGCAACATCGCAAACCCCCCCCCCACCACGGTGGGGGTATACGTTTGCGTGTACATCCGAGGGTTGAAATTGGCTCGACCAAGTTTTAACAAACGGTTTTTTAAATATTCAAGACATAGCTGCCCAGTCAATATCGATCGTGTCACCGAATTCCTTTGTTAGACTTCTGTTTTAAAGTTCAAATTATTTGAAATGCGATAAAAATAAGAATTCTGACAAATTTGATGAAAAATTAATGAGTGGATTTTGAGAAATTGTCGTTTGTGCACATTGTTTACAAAACGGGCCGTCACGCGAATTGCCGCTGACCGCCCGCGAAACTGTGTCCGGCCACCTTAATAAATTGCGCTACAAGAACGTTTTGCTCAGTAGCTTTTATTTGACTAAAACGTTTTTACATGGCTTCAATGTTATTACACCACTGCAAAAGAGTCCAAACATGTGACACTCAAATAGTTAAATTTGTGAAAGAGCATGATGAAAAATGACATGGGAATTCCAAATAATTTTAAATGATATGAATTGAAACCCCTCGCATTCAATATGATTGAATGTACGGTTGTATTCTAGAAATGTCGATTATATTGTTTAACCTGTTCGCTTCCACTATCAAACCTTGAATGGTGAAATGTGGTTGTATATTTTCTGACTGTGGATAAAATCCTAAAGTATGACCATTGAAATGAAAGCTACTGAGCAGTACTTTCCTGTGGTGCTGTTTATTATGCTGTTGCTATTGAGTCTGTCGATGAAATCCTAAAGTGTGACCATTCAAATGAAAGCTGTTGAACAGTACTTTCCTGTGGTTCCGTTTATTATGCTGTACAAGGTGTCTCTCAGTACCTTTTGAGTCTGTGGATGAAATCCTAAAGTGTGACCATTCAAATGAAAGCTACTGAGCTGTACTTTCCTGTGGGACTGGTCATAATGCTGCACAAGGTGGTTCTACCTTTTGAGTCTGCGGATGAAATCCTAAAGTGTGACCATTCAAATGAAAACTATGGAGCAGTACTTTCCTGTGGTGCTGTTTATTATGCTGTACATGGTGGTTATAGGTTTTCAATCTGCAGTTAATTTAATTTAAGTGGTAA
This sequence comes from Cladopsammia gracilis, assembly GCA_022457155.1. NCBI lineage: Eukaryota > Metazoa > Cnidaria > Anthozoa > Scleractinia > Dendrophylliidae > Cladopsammia > Cladopsammia gracilis. The sequence continues at coordinate 61,189 of JAJGOT010000048.1, forward strand.
CAAGCTTTACCCTGTTAATCCCCAATAGGCCATGTTAAAAATGTTAAAATGGTCTTAAACCTAACATCCATAATTGGAAAAATTCAGATGAGAAAAACAACAGAAATAACTCAATCTGCGTTCACCATCTTTCGCTTCCTCGGATCTTGCTTCGCAATATATTCCGCAGTGTTTCCATGACAGCGTGTCGAACGTGTCTCAGTTTCCAGCAGAAAATGAGAGGATTTAAAGCAGAATTAAGAAACGATAATGTCAAAGTGTAAAGACGCAAACGCTTAATAGAAGTATTTTCTCCCAAGATTACAAAGACAGCTAATCTACAAGTGTTTGGCAAATAACAAACCAAAAACACAAGATATAAGAAGAATGAAGCGACTGCATATTTCTTCAGTCTCGCAGCATTTTCTATTTCGCCATTCTGTGCTTCTTGTTGTACTTGTTGGGCTTGAATCTGGTTTGCGTGGCGTCGCATGGCTATAAATATCTTGTAGTTAAGCAGTGGTGTAATTAATAAAGAAGAGGCAAGGATAATGGCGAAAATCCTATAGCTTATATCTTTTGGGATCCACAAGCTAATTAACGAAAGACATGCGCTGAAACTCCATATTGAAATCATTACTGCGACAACACGGTCATGAGTCACAAGTTCCTGGTATCTAAGATGAAAGTGAATCGCCAAGAATCTGTCTGCAGTCAGTGCCATCACACCAAAATATGACGCAAATGCAAATGAATTCACCGTAATGAGAAACGCAGTGTTCGTTATATTATAACTCTGACTGTCTTCAGTTTTTTGTTTCAACTCAATGACAGAAACTGCAATGAACAAAGGTTGCACCAGTAAACCAACACCAAGATCAGAAGCAGACAGACTCAGGAGCAATGTTTTTAAAGGTTTCGGTAGCGACGAAGTTTTTCTTAAGGCGTGGATTGTAACACTGTTTAGCATAATTGCAGCATAAGATAAGAAAGCGTTGAAGACGCAGTTCGTAATGTATGATGATTGGAGGTCTTTGTCTTCTTTCATTGTAAAACTTTCTGTAAGAACGCGTGCTATCGTAAATCTTTTCCAGTTAACATCTATGCAATTCACCTCATTCTCTGTTTAACTTTGGTAACAAATTCAATTCTTCCCTCGATCGATGTAACTTCAAACCGAGATGCATTTAACCCAACACAAACTTCTTTCTGATCTTTCGAACTATCAGTTTGGCGCCGCTTCGCTGTGGGTGCTTTTAAAAACAGATTGCCATAGATACCCGCTCTTTTGTCATTTTTAAACTTGGCTGATTTGAATATTTATTTTTCAAGTAATAATTATAAGAGACCATACTATATTTAAGCAACAGTAGTATCATCCAGTTAGAAGCGGGAAAATATCATAATGAAACACAAGACATATTGAATATAATATGTTGAGTGTGTTTGCATGATTTACTTATTGTGACTAAAAGTAATCTTGCAGCTGGCCCCAATGATGAAGACGCTCTTAGGCGTTTGTTTTTTTATACCCGTTTTAACGGTAATACATGTCTAAAGAATCTCTCCACTGGAGTGAGTGTTAGTTAGGCGTTTGTAAAAGTCAGTGAAAAAGAAATGGCTTATTTGACCGTTGATTGGAGGCGATTCTGTAAGTTGACAAAGCGCTTGTGGTAACTTACTCTCTCTTTTTATTTTTAATCAGTATAGCTTGTATACAAATGTAATTACCTTGAAAACAGCGTTTGTCACTTAACTTGTTCTTCTTCGCGAAACCCATTAAGGTTGATAATTGCTTCCATCGATGTCAGCGTCACTTTAAAAAGCCAAAAGGCGTATTTGCATAAATAGAGACCTAACGTAATGGCTCGATTTAGTTTAAATTTGCTCTACGAGTGCACTGAAAATAGAAACAAGTCTCTGACAACAGATGGATAGGAAGGAAATGGATTGCAACTTCCAATTTTTTCAAGTTTGTTCCATGTGTTTTGGAAAATTTGCTATAAACTGATTAATGGTTTGTTCTTCCTTCAAGAACTCACTTTATACTGACTGATATCATATTGTTATTCTCAGAGCATAAGTTTGATTAATGGTTTGTTCTTTCTTCAAGAACTCACTTTATACTGACTGATATCATATTGTTATTCTCAGAGCATAACTTTGAAAAAATGCTCAGTTTTAATTCTCGGACAGTTTGAGCCAAAAACATAAGAACCGCCATGGCATAGCCCCTTTAAAACATAGCAGATAAAATCCCCAAAACGACAAAGAGACCGTCAAAAGGAAACGGGAGTGAATAATTTAGTTCTTCGTTAAACTTTCCACCTGCTATGAACGTCATTGGCAACTACATTTTTCAGACCTGATTACCTTCGAGAATTGCTCGCACTTCCTCTCGTTAGTAATACAAGCTAACAAGCTTTACCCTATTAATCCCCGATAGGTCCTGTTTAAAATGTTGAAATGGTCTTAAAACTAACAACACTTGTCATCCATGTTGAAAATAAAAGATTAGAAAAACAAGAACACGAAAACAAAGAGCTAAAGGCTCAGCTAGCTGGTTTTGTTTGCGTTCACCGTCTTTCGCATCCTTGGATCCGGCTTCGCAATATATTCCTCAGTGTCTCCATAACAGCGTGTCGAACGTGTCTCAGTTTCCAGCAGAAAATGAGAGGATTTAGAGACGAATTTATAAACACCAATGTCAAAGTGTAAAGACGCAAAACCTTTATAGTAGTATTTGTCCCAAAGATTATAAAGACAGCTAGTCTACAGGTGTTTGGCAAATAACATAACAAAAACACAAGATATACGAAGAATGAAGCGACCGAAAATTTTCTAAGTCTTGTAACATTTTGCATTTCGCCATTCTGTGCTTCTTGTTGTATTTGCTGGGTTTGAATTTGGTTTGCGTGGCCTCGCACGGCTACATATATCTTGTAGTTAAGAAGTGGTGTGATTAAGAAAAACGAGGCAAGGATAATGGTGAAAATCGCATAGCGTATATCTTTTGGGATCCACAAACTGATTAACGAAAGACATGCGCTGAAACCCCATATTGAAATCACCACTGCAACAACACGGTCATGCGTCACAAGTTCTTGGTATCTGAGATGAAAGTGAATCGCCAAGAATCTGTCTGCAGTCAGAGCCATCACACCAAAATATGACGCAAATGCAAATGAATTCACCGTAATGAGAAACGCAGTGTTCGTTATATTATAACTCTGACTGTCTTCAGTTTTATGTTTCAACTCAATGACAGAAACTGCAATGAACAAAGGTTGCACCAGTAAACCAACACCAAGTTCAGAAGCAGACAGACTCAGGAGCAATGTTTTTAAAGGTTTTGGTAGCGACGAAGTTTTTCTGAAGGCGCGGATTGTAACACTGTTTAGCATAATTGCAGCATAAGTTAAGAAAGCGTTGAAGACGCAGTTCGTAATGTATGATGATTGGAGGTCTTTGTCTTCTTTCATTGTAAAACTTTCTGTAAGAACGCGTGCGATCGTAAATCTTTTTCAGTTAACATCTATGCAATTCACCTCATTCTCTGTTTAACTTTGGTAACAAATTCAATTCTTCCCTCGGTCGATGTAACTTCAAACCGAGATGCATTTAACCCAACACAAACTTCTTTCTGATCTTTCGAACTATCAGTTTGGCGCCGCTTCGCTGTGGGTGCTTTTAAAAACAGATTGCCATAGATACCCGCTCTTTTGTCATTTTTAAACTTGGCTGATTTGAATATTTATTTTTCAAGTAATAATTATGAAGGACCATGTATAGTTTAAAAAACGAGCAGTAGTGTATTATCAGGTTTAAAAACTCGAGGCGAAGCAGAGAGTTTTTAACCTGATAATACACGTGCTGCGAGTTTTTTGAACGGCTTCAAAAACATTCTTTCAAAAGCGTGTCCCTTCGGAATAAAAACAATTGCGATTTTGTGCAAAGAGGAAATTAGCATACGAGAAAAACAAGTAGACTAGACGATTAGCATACAACACATGTGCCGCGTCTTCGACGAAGTGACAATGCTTCCCGGCTCCTGTCGAAAGTTTTGGGATTTTACAGTTCTGAGGGAGAACATCTACTGAAAAATGCTATACTTAAGTTGTCAGGTACGGGAAATAAAACGGCTGACAATTTTTTTTTTCAGAGGTAGAGAACGAGTAGAAATAAGCAGCTGGCATCTGCGAACCAGTCGCATACCTGGCAATTTACAAGAGGCGCTGGTGTCATTAAATAACGGTTCACTTGTTAAACTGTTGGCTGTTTATTTCGTTGAGAAGATTCCAAATAGAATGGCGAAAGACCAGATTTCGTAAAACAGTACTGCACAAAAATATTAAAGTCACCATTTGTTGCACTGAGAATCCTGAACAATTACTACCCATATCAGTAATCTTTATATAAAGATTACGTGTGATCTTAATATAAATATCACGGTCATTTTAAAATCATTCTTATTAAAAATTCAGCGATAATTGCATTGTTTGCCCATTCAGCCCCGAACTCCCCTGTGACTGAAATCAAAGCCGCCGCCAGGCTTTTCATAATGACCGTAGATTACCAGGTATAAGGCTCATACACGTGATCGATTTGCGTCGTGTGATTGGCTGATATACTCATGAATTATTAATGAGTTTTTGAAACTATATTTAAGCAACAGTAGTATCATCCAGTTAGAAGCGGGAAAATATCATAATGAAACACAAGACATATTGAATATAATATGTTGAGTGTGTTTGCATGATTTACTTATTGTGACTAAAAGTAATCTTGCAGCTGGCCCCAATGATGAAGACGCTCTTAGGTGTTTGTTTTTTAACACCCGTTTTAACGGTAATACATGTCTAAAGAATCTTTCCACTTGAGTGAGTGTTAGTTAGGCGTTTGTAAAAGTCAGTGAAAAAGAAATGGCTTATTTGACCGTTGATTGGAGGCGATTTTGTAAGTTGACAAAGCGCTTGTGGTAACTTACTCTCTCTTTTTATTTTTAATCAGTATAGCTTGTATACAAATGTAATTACCTTGAAAACAGCGTTTGTCACTTTACTTGTTCTTCTTCGCGAAACCCATTAAGGTTGATAATTGCTTCCATCGATGTCAGCGTCACTTTAAAAAGCCAAAAGGCGTATTTGCATAAATAGAGACCTAAACCTAATGGCTCAGTTTTGTTTAAAATTGCTCTACGAGTGCACTGAAAAAAGAAACAAGTCTCTGACAACAGATGGATAGGAAGGAAATGGATTGCAACTTCCAATTTTTTCAAGTTTGTTCCATGTGTTTTGGAAAATTTGCTATAAACTGATTAATGGTTTGTTCTTCCTTCAAGAACTCACTTTATACTGACTGATATCATATTGTTATTCTCAGAACATAACTTTGAAAAAATGCTCAATTTTAAGGTGGTTCGATACAGTTTTCTGGAGACCATACCAACATTTTTCAATCGGCTTTTAAGCGATCTTCTCCAAGTCAGATCAACGTGAAATTTTCACCACTAACTTGTTTTGAATTGAAGTTTGGCAAAATGTATTTTCTGGTAAAATCGATATTACCATGACAACGATAAACAAGAAACTTAGAAATCAGTCAAAGTGAAATTTAGCGCGTTTAAGATCTCGCATTGAAAATCCCACATAGACATCTTAAAATATGGTATATGGCATATATATTTTGAAAGAATAAAAAAATTCTGTATGTTTGAATTAAAATAAATCGCAAGAACATTTTAAACCGTACTTTTTGTATAGAAGTAATATATGAACCATGAGATTAACACTGGTTTCGTGAAATTACTTCCAAATAGTGTCATAATGTAGCTTCATGTTATGTTTGCACGCCAGGAAAGTTTTGTGTACTTTCTCCTTTGCGATCTTGAGAACTACCATTTTTCCTAACATCGCTCTGTGTGTAATTTTTGGGTAGTTTTCGATTTCGATCGATTTTGCGAAAATCTCAGAAACGGCTCGATGGATTGTTTCAAAAAAACCACCACGTATGCTTGGTGATGTGAAAAATATTATCTCAAAGTTTCATTGACATTGATTTATTAGAACACCTTGAAATTTAAAGATGAAGACGACGTTCAAAGTGGCCGATAGTTGGCGTTACAAATTCGGCATAGTTGTTAACTTATGCTAATGATTTCAAATCAATGCGCACCACATTCCTCCATGATTAATACATTTCATTGTAATCTGCTTTGCATCTATTACACGCAAATCGTGCCTCGCGCGTGTTTATTAAAAAAATGCGCGCTACATTCCTCAGTGATAAATACATTCCATTGTATGCTCTATGATGCAAATTTCTTTGCAACTGTTTTCTTTTACGTTCAAAATGCCTGCTGTGAAAACGTCTTTGAAACGCAAAAGGGCATTAATTGCGCAAAATAATCATAAAAAGAGACCTCAGGATGGGAATCAGGAAAGAAATCAGGACTAGCAGCAGAAAAAGCACCAGCACGAGTGACAAAGGACAAAAAAATCCTTTGTAAAATAATCAATGTTTTTGAAGAAAGACAACACTAAATGTTGCACCGGGCTATGTTGTTAAAAGTTTCTATCAGTCACAAATGCAATAATTCTAGGTTTTTACATGTACTCAGGAACGTTAAATAATAATAGTTACGTAATGATAGGCTTAATATAGTGCACATGATCCTAACGTTAACAAACACGCGCGAGGCACGATTTGCGTGTAATAGATGCAAAGCAGATTACAATGAAATGTATTAATCATGGAGGAATGTGGTGCGCATTGATTTGAAATCATTAGCATAAGTTAACAACTATGCCGAATTTGTAACGCCAACTATCGGCCACTTTGAACGTCGTCTTCATCTTTAAATTTCAAGGTGTTCTAATAAATCAATGTCAATGAAACTTTGAGATAATATTTTTCACATCACCAAGCATACGTGGTTATTTTTTTTAAAACAATCCATCGAGCCGTTTCTGAGATTTTCGTAAAATTTGAAATCATTAGCATAAGTTAACAACTATGCCGAATTTGTAACGCCAACTATCGGCCACTTTGAACGTCGTCTTCATCTTTAAATTTCAAGGTGTTCTAATAAATCAATGTCAATGAAACTTTGAGATAATATTTTTCACATCACCAAGCATACGTGGTTATTTTTTTTAAAACAATCCATCGAGCCGTTTCTGAGATTTTCGTAAAATCGATCGAAATCGAAAACTACCCAAAAATTACACACGGAGCGATGTTAGGAAAAATGATAGTTCTCAAGATCGCAAAGGAGAAAGTACACAAAACTTTCCTGGCGTGCAAACATAACATGAAGCTACATTATGACACTATTTGGAAGTAATTTCACGAAACCAGTGTTAATCTCATGGTTCATATATTACTTCTATACAAAAAGTACGGTTTAAAATGTTCTTGCGATTTATTTTAATTCAAACATACAGAATTTTTTTATTCTTTCAAAATATATATGCCATATACCATATTTTAAGATGTCTATGTGGGATTTTCAATGCGAGATCTTAAACGCGCTTAATTTCACTTTGACTGATTTCTAAGTTTCTTGTTTATCGTTGTCATGGTAATATCGATTTTACCAGAAAATACATTTTGCCAAACTTCAATTCAAAACAAGTTAGTGGTGAAAATTTCACGTTGATCTGACTTGGAGAAGATCGCTTAAAAGCCGATTGAAAAATGTTGGTATGGTCTCCAGAAAACTGTATCGAACCACCTTAATTCTCGGACAGTTTGAGCCAAAAACATAAGAACCGCCATGGCATAGCCCCTTTAAAACATAGCAGATAAAATCCCCAAAACGACAAAGAGACCGTCAAAAGGAAACAGGAGTGAATAATTTAGTTCTTCGTTAAACTTTCCACCTGCCATGAACGTCATTGGCAACTACATTTTTCAGATCTAATTACCTTCGAGAATTGCTCGCACTTCCTCTCGTTAGTAATAGAAGTTAACAAGCTTTACCCTATTAATCTCCGATAGGTCCTGTTTAAAATGTTGAAATGGTCTTAAAACTAACAACACTTGTCATCCATGTTGAAAATAAAAGATTAGAAAAACAATAACACGAATAGAAAGAGCTAAAGCTCAGCTAGCCGGTTTTATTTTCGTTCACCCTCTTTCACTTCCTTGTATCCGGCTTCGCAATATATTTCGCAGTGTTTCCATAACAGCGTGTCGAACGTGTCTCAGTTTCCAGCAGAAAATGAGAGGATTTAGAGACGAATTTATAAACACCCATGTCAAAGTGTAAAGACGCAACACCTTTATAGTAGTATTTGTCCCAAAGATTATAAAGACAGCTAGTCTACAGGTGTTTGGCAGATAACATAACAAAAACACAAGATATACGAAGAATGAAGCGACCGAAAATTTTCTAAGTCTTGCAACATTTTCCATTTCGCCATTCTGTGCTTCTTGTTGTACTTGCTGGGTTCGAATTTGGTTTGCGTGGCGTCGCACGGCTACGTATATCTTGTAGTTAAGCAGTGGTGTGATTAAGAAAAACGAGGCAAGGATAATGGTGAAAATCGCATAGCTTATATCTTTTGGGATCCACAAACTGATTAACGAAAGACATGCGCTGAAACCCCATATTGAAATCACCACTGTAACAACACGGTCATGCGTCACAAGTTCTTGGTATCTGAGATGAAAGCGAATCGCCAAGAATCTGTCTGCACTTAGAGCCATCACACCAAAAAATGACGCAAATTCAAATATGTGCAGCGCAATGAGAAACGCAGTATTCGTTATATTATAACTCTGACTGTCTTCAGTTTTATGATCCAACAGAATAACATTAACTGCAATGAACAAAGGTTGCACCAGTAAACCAACACCAAGATCAGAAGCAGCCAGACTCAGGAGCAGTGTTTTTAAAGGTCTTGGTAGTAACGAAGTTTTTCTTAAGGCATTGATTGTAACACTGTTCAGCACAATGGCGGTATAAGATAAGAAAGCGTTGAAGACGCAGTTGGCAATGTATGATGATTGGAGGTCCTCGTCTTCCTTCATTATTCAGAGATCTTGCAATGTTAGAGCGCGATTGAATGTCAAACGCTTTGAGTGGGCGCCTTTATCTGGGAAGATTTAATTTTATCTTGTACGATGTGCTTTTGGGTAATTGTTTGAAGAATGGACGGGAAAGGCTGAAATGTCGCATAAACGTCGTTAAAACATCGAATTATCAGCCATACTAGATCTCCACTGCTTACCTCGGTTACAATTTGTAAAAATCTGTGTAAATCCTTCTCCGTTGTTACTCGATAAAAAGAGATACATTCACCCCAATACAAGCGTCGCTTGAATAAAAACTGTCTTCCTTGTTTTTTTTTTTTCGCTTGGCTCATTAACGCCGCCTCGTTGTGGTGAAGACAGATGTTTATAAATGCATCTTTTCGTATTGTCAATATAACTTGGCTGATTTGAATATCTGTTTAAAAATAAAAAGGTAGACTTCCAATGAGCAGCATAAGCAGCATGCAGTTAAGAATAAGGAAACGCTTTTTATTAAAAAAAAAACAATTAGACATTTTAAATTCAAATTCCTAATTCAATTTAATTAAAATTTCAGAATCATTCAGTAGGCTGCAATGGATCATGTCCTTAAAGCAAAGAAGAAAATGACAACAACTGACAGTTTTATGTCAGTATCGCATTTAAAAGTTGTTTGACAGGTTCACTAGTGTTGACATAAGTGCATGAATCATGTGTTGTTGCGTTCTCTGTCATGCAAGATATTTTGTAAAAAGACATCCACATTATTGGGTGATCACCTGCAACAAATTCTAAGCTTCTAATTCTAAAACCTTATTCTGTGCTAATTCTAGGTATTCTATTTAGTTTTACTAAGTTTGTAGTCATTCAAATAATTCAAAGTTGATCTTAATCTATTTTTTGGGCTTTGTAAATATTATCCTGATAAACTGAAGAAATGAATGTCTCCATGCTGACAGTTTCTTATGACAACAGTTTAGTCAGTCACCCTTTCTGGTAAACGTACCGTTCTAGATTTCTACGGAATTCATTTTAAAGGAAGAAATTGAATATTTACTATTGATCGAGCACCATTTGTCCTCAACAAAATATCAATCCAACCGGCACTGTATAACCCTTTTTTGTTTCACAATTTCACCAATGCAACTTTCAACTCCTGTCAAACTGGTCTCTTAATTTTCCATTTAATAATTAAAAAAAACTAGGGATTATGACTAGAGATTTCAGTGTATAAGATTTATTCCAGATAGAATCTGATTTCGTTTAAAATTACACACAATCTTCCGCTAGAAATACGCGGTACAAGAATGTCTTAAGGCTGATTTAGATGGCACAACTTTTGCCTTCAACTAGACTCACGGCATACATACGACACGAATCAGCCTACAACTCGCTCACAACTGTTGCATGCAGCACGAAAAAGTTGTAGGATTTTGAATAATGTTTTAAAACTCTGCGATAATCGTAGCCACGTACAAAGTTATGTAGTGCGAGTCGTGCGAGTCCGTTAAAGAAAGTCTTACAGGCTCTCCTTCCGCCCCTTCCCCCCCCCCCCCCAACCTACCCCCCTCGTTTTTTTGTTTGCTCGCTCCGACATTTTTCGCTCGCCCCCACTAACTGAGAGCCTGGAACAGGCTATGCTGATTGTTGTACTTGCAGGGCTTGAATATGGTTTGCTTGGTGTCGTACGGCCACATATATTTTGTAATTGAGCACTGTTGTAAATAAAATGCAAAGGGAATAATGATGACGGTGGTCTCCGTTTAAAACCTCTTGCGGTGAGCCCATTGGTTATCGAAGATTATATACCAAACCAGTGAATATTGTTTTCCGCGCGCTCTGATTGGCTACTCAAACTCGGATTGGTATTTGCTATTCACTTCCTCGCATTGGTTTGTTGTTTCTCCATTTGTCAGAAATAAAGTAAATATTTGGGGCTGGCTATTCACTTGTGTGGCCTTATTCTAAATCGATTATTCACCTCGGTCTCAGCGATAAGAGGTAGGTAGACTTACACTTCGGTGAATAATTGTAAAATAAATGATTGTCAGTGAAAACCCGTTTGACTAATGCGTCAGCAACAAAATAGACGGGTATTACAAAACGCTGCGTTATCGCATCAGGCCTTCGTAGTTATTAACTGGTAATATGTTTTATAAAAGCACTAGGTCTGAAGCTGACAATATTGAACCGAATGATATATATTTTTAAACGGGTGTCACATATTACATATGAAGTAAAGTTAAAATGGCAAATAACCCTGTGAGATCTGACAGAGTTATTTGTAACAAATACTTCATATCTAGATATGAAGTATTTGTTAAACAATACTTGTATGCAATCTCCGAAAGGCATTCGTTCGTTCGTTCATTCATTCATGGATATGCTGGCCAAGGGGATGACTCGAGATCATCAATGAACTGATAACAGCAGTAAGAGTATCCTGTAGTATGCTCATTTCCGACCTCATCCTTGGTACTGACTGTGTTGTAAGTTACTGTTCCCTATCACAGGGACAATTTCTGTCCTTCTCTTCGCCAGCTGTTCACCTTTTTCGTTTGGTTGAGTTTTGATATTTATCATTAAGCAGGTTGAAAGTTCTTTCAAACTGAACAAAACTCTTTCTATTCATGTGGAAATAAAGTAAGATCAGAAAAAACAATAACGTCTCAGAAATTTCTAAACCTGAATAGTCGGTTGCACATCCTGTACCTGCGACTCTCATCTTTCTTCAGTTGTTACTTCGCAATACATTTCGCAGTATATTTATGACAGCAATTCTAATGTGTTTCATCTTCCAACAGTAAATCAGAGGATTTAGAGATGAATTCATAAACTGCAGAGTCAAAGTGTAAAGTTGCAAATCCTTTGTTGTGGTACCTTTTTCAGAGGTTATCAAGATAACTAAGACACAAATATTTGGCAAATAACAGAGCAAAAAGGCGAGATATACGAGGAATGTTCCGACTGCAAATTTTCGCAGCCTCGCAATACTTATTATTTCGACATTCTGTGCTTCGTGTTGTAGCTGCAGGGCTTGTATCTGGTTTGCGTGACTTCGCACGGCCACAAATACTTTGTAGTTGAACGATGTTGCAATCAAGAGACACAAGGCAACAATTACGGAGAAAATCGAGAAGATGATGTCTCTTGAGATCCATAACCTTATAAATGAAAGAATTGCGCTGAAAACCCATATTAAAATAACAGCAACAGAAACACGCTTGTGAGTCACAAGTTCCTGGTATCTGAGATGAAGATAAACAGCCAAAAATCTGTCTGCACTTAGAATAGTCTCCCACGCAGCCGTTACTTGTCCCGTCACGCAACGCTCTTCCCCTAGTGGGGAGGAGCGTTGCGTGACGAGACAAGTAACGGCTGCGTGGGAGACTACACTTAGAACCGTCACACCAAAGAATGAAGCAAAAGAAAATAAATTACCCGTGGTGACAAACGCGATATTGGTCGCATTATAATTTGTATTATTCTCAGTGCTGTGTTCCAACTCCATGACATGACGTACTATGTACAAAGGTTGGACGATTAAACCAACACCAAGATCAGAAACAGCCAAACTCAGGAGCAGTGTTTTTAAAGGTTTTGGTAGCGACAATGTTTTTTGTAAGGCGCGGATTGTAACACTGTTCAGTGTAATGGCGGTAAAGGATAGAAAAACGTTGAAAACGCAGTCGGCGATGTATGATGAATGGTGATCTTCACCTTTTTTCATTACTTGAAACTTGCAATAAGAACAACGCGGCTAAATGTTAAACCTTTAAGTAGGCGGTAATTAAGGAGATCTTCGAAGATGTAAGTTTGGTTAAACCGATTTTTGTTCCTAAAACAGATGGGAAAGGCTCAGAACTTGATCTCAACTACTTACGCTCGACCATTAAAATTGATGATAATTCGTTTGAGTTAATACACCTTTGTAACTTAAGATGCGTGATTGGACTAATAAAAGCACCATTCGAACTTGGAATTGTTTTTACCGTTCCTTCGACCCGTTTATTTATTTTAAAGCTATTTTACATAATATTTGTTTTTTTGCCCAAAACAGATGTTTCAGTTGGACCTCGCAATAAAAAATAATTCTAATTGATTTGAATTTCTTCTTTATTTAAACTACCTTGGACAGCCCATGGCCAGGATTGATACGATGAGCTCAACCAGCTAGAAAGCGAGGAAAGACTTAAATGAAAACAGAAGGCTAATTTAGACAAATATCGCCATATGTTCAACAATAAGAGATGGGCTCTTAAGGAAAACTGGGGTTGTATATTCATTCTTGTTAAGATTTCCTGGAAGAAGAATAAAAATGAATAGTTAAAATTGAAAATAGTTGCGAAGCTTGTCTTTTTCAAATCGTTCTAAACCGTCTTCTGGTGTGCGCGACATTTACATATATATTATATTTTTTTCAATTTAATTCTATCCATCAGCGTATATTTTTGTCTATTTTCACTCCCATTTCATAAAATTTAAAGAAAGTAAACTCATGGCGACTTCGTTTACATTCATTTATGGCATATGTGGCTCAGTTTCATTGATGTCATATTTCATTGGTTGGTTGGGTTGACAAGATCACAAATAAGCTGATAACCAAATAAGAGCCTGTCTCAGTATTCTGATGTCTGTATCCTTTTCACTTATTGAATTTATCTGAAGGAGCAGACAGAAGGTTTGTAGTTTGCTCAGCTTTAAATGGCCACTTTCCCGGCTGAAATATCGTGATTGGCCAGGAGCTTATAATTAAGCTAATTTATTCCTATTTGTTATTTGCTGTTTTTGTACGACAACGTTCTTGCAATAGCCCATTTCCGAGTTGCTGTAAACCTCCTTTTCAAACGGAGGCCAAGCATGTGAAAGAAAACTCATCTTCATATGAATGGTTTAGCAGCAACTCGGAAATGGGCTATAAGGTGTATATATTGTTTTTATCGAATTTTAACACCATTTTCCTGCTTTTTAAGTGGTAAAGCTAATTATTTCAAGCCTGGTTTCGGAAAGACTTGGAGTTCTCTTTTTCTGTACGAAATAACTATAAATTAAACGGAATGTTCAAGCGACACTGTTCCGCCGAAATAACGAAATTGTGTTTACTTAATTTCCATGTTATATATTTGTAGTCGTTATTTTGTCTGTTCAGTTCATATTCCTTTGCGTTCATCACATTTGGCGATTTTGTGTTCCCATTTTAAGATAATAAAACAAGCTTAAAGCATTCACAGACGATGAAAGAAATTAAATAAACTATTAATTCCTGAGGCAAAAAAAAGAAACATTTCATGTATTTATTTGATAGAAATGTGTTCGGAAAAAAATAGCTGTTGAAATGTCATGTCAACGATAGAATTCCCCTGTGAATATCATTATGGTAATTAATTCCTATTTGTTATCAAAAGGTCTCAAAAGTTTTGCATTTTTCTATGACAACGCTCCTGCAATTTGGTGCATACAAATAGCTACAAATCATCCAATAAACTAAATAAGGCCAGGGCTGGAAATATTTTTATTTCTTAACCTGATTCATGTCCATCCACGACGTGTCTTTGATAGCAATATTATTACAAAATTCGTCGAACATCCGCCATATTAGATTTTTCACTTTCACTATTATTTATTGGTTATAAAAGAACTCTTATAGTGCGACCACGAAAACCATGAACTCCGAAAATATGTCTGGAATGCTTGTGTTACGGCCAATCAGATTCGAGAACCAGTAGACGACAAGCCGACAAAATGTAAACTGTTAGACCGAGTCACGAAACGGCATTACTTCAGTTTCAAGACTTATTCATTCAAAGCACGTCTCACGTTTTCCCTACAGGTATTTGTTTGTTATTTATTTGATTTTTGAGTTAGCTGAACTGTAAAGTGAGCATTTTGCATTTGCGTGGTCGCACTGTAAATTGATGATATTGTACACAATACCATTTTTACAAAGGTGAACGTATTACCAGTTACATCTTTAAGGGGTGGAAACAAATATTTGTACATTCATGTATATTAATTTACTCGTAAATAACATGTCTAAACAGACGTTGCGGCGTAGTTTCTTCATGGCTAGTTCATTCACATTCGTGGGTTTGTAGGCTCATTTCATCATCTCACATTTTATGAGTGGCTTGGGTGGGTGAGATTATGAACTGATTATGAACTCATGGTGGCGACTTTCAGTCGATCCCTTAGTATGTTGATGTCCAATATCATTGTCGGCAGTGACTGATGTAAAACTGCGCGACTTAAAGAAATTGTGGCCTTCTCTTCGCCTGCTGTGGAACGTTTTTGTTTTGGTCCATAATGTTAACTTAAGATGTAGAAAAACCCAGTTCAAGGCTAAAAATTAGTAAAAAAAAAAAGTCGAAAGCGTTCGGTTCTTTCTTTTATATTTTTAATCAAGCAAATTGATAGTTTTTTAAACTGTTCAAACTTACTGACAACGCTCTTCATTCATGTGAAAATAAGCTACAGATCAGAAAACCAATAACTTGTAAAGAAATATCCGGAAGCTCCGTTAGCCGATTGTATTTATTGAAGTTAACTGGCACCTTGTCTCGGTACAGATTTTTCGCCTTTTAAAAGGTTTTCTGTTATATTTTTAATCAAGTAAGTTGATATTCAAACTTACTGACAACGCTCTTCATTCATGTGAAAATAAGCTACGGATCAGAAAACCAATAACTTGTAAAGAAATATCCGGAAGCTCCGTTAGCCGATTGTATCTATTATAGTTAACTGGCACTTTGTCTCAGTAGAGACTTCGCGATATATTCCTCAGTATATTCATGACAGCGTGTCGAATGTATCTCATCTTCCAAGAGTAAATTGGTGGATTGAGAGATGAATTCAGAAACATCAGAGTTGCGGGGTAAAGTTGCAAAACATTTATAGTGGTACTTGGTCCAGAGATTGCAAAGACAAGTAAAAAACAAATGTTCGGCAAATAACAAACCAAAAACGCGAGATATACGAGGATTGTTCCATGTGCAAATTTACTAACACTCGCAGCATTTTCCATTTCGCCATTCTGTGGTACTTCTTGTACTTGCTGGGCTTGAATCAGGTTTGCGTGGTGCCATACGGCTTTATATATCTTGTAGTTTAGGAATGTTGTAGACAAGAGACATAAATAATGATGAAAATCGCGTAACTAATATTTCTCGGGATCCACCACCTAATTATCGAAAGAAATGCGCTTGAAGCCCACATTGCAATCACCACAATAACAACACGCTTGTGAGTCACAAGTTCTTGGTATCTGAGGTGAAGGTGAACAGCCAAGAATCTATCTACACTTAAAGCCATCACACCAAAAACTGAAGCAAACGTAAATAAATTTAACGAGGTGGTATATGCGATGTTCGTGGTTTTGTGGCTTATACGGTTTTCGGTGTTTTGTTCCAATTCTATGATATTAACTGCAATGTGCAAAGGTTGGGCGATTAAACCAACACCAAGATCAGAAATAGCCAGACTTAGGAGCAGTGTGTTTAATGGTTTTGGTTGAGACGAAGTTTTTCTTAATGCGTGGATTGTAACACTGTTCAACATGATGGCGGTATATAATAAGAAGACGTCGAAGACGCAGTTGGCAATGTATGATGAATGGAGTTCTTCACTGTCGTTCATCGTATAAGAATTCGGTTGAATCAGGAAAATCTTTTTCAGTAGACGCTAGTCAAAATCTATTACGCAGAGAAGGAAAATGTAAATTTGGATAATCCGACAGTTGGTCCTGGAACAGATGGAAATGAGAAGATGCGCAAGCGTCGTTGAACCGTTTGTGGAACATCAGTATTTTTTATCTCTACAACTCACCGTATTTGAAATTTGCAATAATTTGAAAAGATCGTTTTGGTTAAACCCGAGATACGAGTTTGAGCTCGAAACAGGCGTCTTTTTGCTCGAGCCTCCGGCCTTAATTAAAAGCTGTGTGTTTGTGCCCAAAGCAGATGTTCCAGTTTAATCTAATAAATAGGAAACTCAATTTCCAATTGATTGAATCTTCTTCAAAATAAAGTTGACAGCCCTGGAATAAAACGATATTATTGACCAGCGAGAAAGTGGGAAAATGATGTTAACAGCTTGTTTGCTTAGCAAGGGAGACTTTTAGCAAGTTAGTTTAGAACTAAAATACTGAAGGCCACAATAAAAAGTTCAAAAAATCCAATGAAAATCAAGGTCATCTGTTCAACGAGTCAGGCTGGAGATGTTAAACCCCCTTCTCGCTAGGATTTTCGTAAGGCGTGAATTATAACACTGTTCAGCGTGATAGCGTTGTAATAAAAGAAACCGTTCAAGACGCAGCTGGCGATGGTCCGGCCATGTGTGGGGTCTTTCATCTTCTTTCATTGTAAAACTTTCAGATAAAATGCGGCTGAATGTTAAACGTTTTTAATAGGCCCCTTTTTAAGGTTACAGTGTACCTTCGGGGGTGTCTCCAGTATAACAGCTCAAGCGTCTTAAGATTACACTTAATATACCTAAACCCAGATATCAAATTAAAGCTTATAGAGCTGGCTATCTAAGTATGGAAACCATTTGGTAATAAAATGGATTGTCGGATTTTTTACGACGTCTAAATTCGAACGTCCGAATCAGCTTTAAAACGCTATAACTCAAAGCGATTATTGTATTTTGCTAATTTGATTTGTTCTCGGGTTTCCGGACACGAAGCGCTAAAAAACGTGTCGGCGATTTCCCATATTCAATTGCAGTGAAAAGTTACAGAATATTTTCGAAAAAGAGAGGAAAAAAATTGGAATGATCGCAGGGAAATGGTTCTTGACGAAAAAGTTTTCGGAAATAAGAAATTCGCCGACACATTTTTGTTGATTATATGTTAGCCTAGCTTCTGTCCAAATTTGAGGAAATTCGAACAAATTCCCTTTGAGTTGTAGCTCTTTAAAGTGTCCCCAACAAGCGAAAAATTAACTTTGAGAAAACAGCGCTTAAAAAACATATCGCTTCATAAACAAAAGTTATACCGTCATTTCTCCGTCAATTTTCACTATTTGTCGATAATTTTTTTTTGGATGAAAGTTCATTCTGTAAACTTTATTTTGACGCCAAAAAAAAATTTCAATAAATTTTCGATCTGAAGGTACACTGTAACCTTAACTTCTGCCTTCCTACTTAATATCGATGTTATGTTCGCAATATATTCCGCAATATATCCATGACAGCGTGACGAATTTGCCTAATTTTCCAGCAATAAATCAGAGGATTTAGAGATGAATTAAAAAACACCACTGTCAGGGTATAAAGTGTAGAACCCACAGTAGTGGTACTTTCTCCACAGATTATCAGGACAGCCAGAGAACAAATGTATGGAAGATAACAAAGCAAAAACGCGACGTATACGAAGAATGTTCCTACTGCAAATTTTCTCAGACTTGCATTATTTTCTAATTCGCCATTCTGCGCTTCTTGTTGTACTTGCAAAGCTTGGATTTGGTTTGTGTGGTGTCGCACGGCTACATATAACTTGAAGTTTAACAATGCTGTAGTTAGAAGACAAGGGGTAACAATCGTGGCGAAAATCACATAGGTAACACTCATTGTGGTCCAAAAGGCAATTAACGAAAGAAATGTGCTTAAAACCCATATTGAAATAACCGCAGCTATAACACGCTTGTTTGTCACAAGTTCCTGGTATCTGAGATGAAGATGAACAGCCAAGAATCTGTCTGCACTTAAAGTCACAAGACCAAAAAATGAAGCGAAACAAAATAAATTTCCAGTAGTGAGAAGCGTCTTATTCATGACGGCTTTGAGAGCTGGACTGTTTTGAGTGTTTTGTTCCAAGTCAGTAACAAGAGCTGCGATGTACAAAGGTTGCACCAGTAAACCAACACCAAGATCAGAAACGGCCAAACTGAGGAGCAGTGTTTTTAAAGGTCTTGGAAGCGACAACGTTTTTCTCAAGGCGTAGATTGTAACACTGTTCAGCATTATAGCAGTATAAGATAAGAAAGCGTTCAAGACGCAATTAGCGATGTGCGATGAATGAAGGTCTTTCATTATATAAACGTTTTTACATGCACTATTCAATACCTCTGTGTGAAAAGATGATATGATATTGAGAATTTAAAACGTGATTTGCCTCCTGATTCTAGAACGGATGGAGAAAGTTAAGATGTTCAACAAACGTCGTTAGAACACCGGATTACGAAGCATTCTTGACATCTGCTGTTCACAATATCGTTGCTGTTAAAAAAATGTATGTTAAAATGTATACGCTTAAACAAAATACATGCGTTTTCTGAACTTCCAGCCTTATTATCGCCGCTTCTCTGTACTTAAAGCAGATGTTCATATCTGCTGCCTTTCTTGTCACCGCTGGGCAGATTTGAATACAGTATCTATTTCCTAATTGAAAATGTAACACCGGACTATAAACAACCATTAAAGCCCTCCACTAACAGGAATCGAAACACTACTCTTATTATATATAGAACACCGGCTTGACTTTAATTTAATTTTCTCTGTGTGAGAGCCGCCTGGTTTTACTTGTGACGAAATATATCCTTTCCAGCTGGGGTCTATATGATCGTTTCCTTCGCATGACCCGGGGGGGAGGGGGTACTCCCATATATAATTGATCAGGGGTGATCCTCGTAAATTGAACTCCCAAAAGGCACCAGAAACCAGTTTTGTGGGTGTGGTTCACATTAATTTATCCCCCTAAGAGGTACAAATCCGTTCAGAGAAGGTATTCCTGTCGGCATATTTTTACCTTAAACGGTATCACAATAACTCAGATCCTTATCATTTTCGATTCTAATAATATACATGAAAAAATTACTCGATTCTGATTGGCTAAGAGCAGTGCAGTTCAAGTGTAACACCGGTGCAAAACGTGTAACACCAGCTAAATTACAAATCGAAAAAAAAAAGAAAAAAAAATTCCAACAAAAAAATTTTTGCAAAAAAAAAAATAATAATTTCCAAACAAAAATGGATGCAATTTTTTTCATGTAGAATTATTAATAAGTAAAGCGGCTCGTGCAAGTTTGAGCTTTTTGAAAAACTCACTCGTGCAAATTAATCTCGCCAAATTGAACTCGAAACCGTATGATTATACAAACAGGCAGAGTTGTACAAAATCATAAATTTTAACCCCTAAAATATGCAACGATCACCCCGTCACTTTTATATAGCCCCCCCCCCCCCCCCCAAAAAAAAAAAAAAAAAAAAAATTACAGCTTGTTAGCAGCTTAGCACGACACATAAAATGAATTAATTTTCGTCCTTTTCAGTAAGTAAACATTTCTTCCCATTTAACCTAAGAGGCATAAATCTATTTTTTAGGTGAGTGTGTTTTTTGAGGGAGGCGTTGATTCGGATACAACTTCCCTACCGACTAAACTTGTTCCTACGAACCTCAAACAATTTCGTGGTTATTTATTTACTTTTGGATATATATTTTTTTCTGCTACGTTGTGGCTATGGCTTCTTCCTCTCGTAAATTTAGGGAGCGCTGGAAAATTGTTAAGTCCACCACTGTGGTATATAAGAGTTCGCTTCAAATTTCGCGCTTATCTCAGAGGGCTGGTCAGCAGCTTCTTAAAACTGACAAAATTTTACATTAGTTTCGACTGAGAAACAAAAGGCAACACATATGGAGTTTACTTATCTGAGGCTCAGATAGCTGCTTTTATCTACGTTCCAAAGTTTTGCTCATACATTTCGCAATGTATTTCGGATTGTTTCCATGACAGCGCGTCGAATGTGTCTCATTTTCCAGCAGTATATCAGTGGATTTAGGGACGAATTAATAAAGACCAATGTCAAAGTGTAAAGTCGCCAAAGCTTTATAGTCGAACTTGTTCCCAATTGTTTGTAGACAATTATATTGCAAATTCGTGGCAAATAACAAAACAAAAACGTAAGATACACCATAAATGTTCCGATTGCAAAGTTCCGCAGTCTCGCAGAATTTAACCTTTCCCCATTCTGTGTTTCTTGTTGTACTTGCTGGGCATGAATCAGGTTTGCGTGGCGTCGCACGGCTACATATATCTTGTAGTTAAGCAGGGTTGAAGTTAAGATAAAAGCGGCAACAGCGATGGAGGTAATGGTGTCGCTAATATCTAGATCTACTGGGATCCACAACCTAATTAACGAACAAAACGCGCTGAAAATCCATATTGAAATCACCACCGCAACAACGCGCTGGTGAGTCACAAGTTCCTGGTATCTGAGATGAAGATGAACACCCAAGAATCTGTCAGCAATTAGAGCGATGACACTGAAAAGCGAAGCGAAGCCAAAAAAATACACCTCGGTACTTAACACGATGTACATGTTGTTTAACGTTGAACGGTTGTCAGTGTTTTGTTCCAACTTCGTGACAAGATACGCAATGTATGAAGGCTGCACAAGAACGCCAACAGCAAGGTCAGAAACAGCCAGACTCAGGAGCAATGTCTTCATGGGTCTTGGTAATGATGAAGTTTTTCTTAAGGCGTGGATTGTAACACTGTTCAGCATGATGGCGGTAGAAGATAAAAAAGCGTTTACGACGCAATTGGCAATGTATGATGAACGGAGGTCTTCGTTTTCTTTCATTGTAAAAATCTCTGAAGAATACACGTTTAAATGACAAACGCTTTCAATATGCGCTTTTAAAAATCGATCAAATGTTGTTCCCAGAACAGGTGGAAATGGCTCAGAAGTTGCACAAATTTGCGTTGTGAAAGTTATTAAGCATTATTGATCTCTTCTTCTCGCCACCGTGAAAACTTCCAAGAATTTGAGTAACTTACAAAAAAGAAAGCAGCGCTTGTCTAGAATCAGACATTTTTACTGTCCTGGGCACTAAAAACAGATTAACTTTATATAGAATTTAATTTAATTTCTTTAAAAAAGGATGACATAGGCTTAGCGGACTGAACCAGTTAGGGAGTAGGAAGCTGTTGAAAAAACAAATTATACTTCATCAGACAAGCTTTAAGGATATTTAATTTAGAATTAAAACACTAACGACTTTTGAACTATACTGTAGAAAGTTCAAACAGCGCAACAAATTTAGTTAATAAAAAATATGTTTTCAGTTTTCAGGATCGAGCGCGAAATTTTAAGATATTTTTTCTCTTGCTTGCCTCCCTTGTCTTCACTAGCCGACTGCCAGTGAAAACTTGTTCAACTATGGGTCAGAAAACGCTACATTCAGTTATCACATCCGTGATTCCGTTATTTAACAATTATTGGATGAGGTTGAGCATGATAGCGATAATTATCAAGGCCAAAGTTTGTGTTATCTGCCGAAGCCGAAGGCTGAGGCGGATAACACAAACTGAGGCCTTGATAATTATCGCTATCATGCGAAAACCGAATCCAATAATTGTTTTATTATGCATATTCCTGAGCTGCACTTGTAAAGACAAGAGCGCGCACAAAAAAGTGATCAATGCACAGCAGTCAACTTGTAAGTAAACAACTTACGTCACTTCTGCATGCATAAAACTATTGTCTGTAGGTATGACGTAACAGAAACAGCAAGCAATAATTAGCTGCGTGTTTATAGCCAATCAAAATCGAGCTAGTGACACCAATGTATAATAATACTATTTACTGGTTATATATTCAATGTATCGTAACTGTATGCCTATCACCTGTTCACTTCCTGTAGTTGTCTTGTTATTCTTAATTCATACGTTAATCAGGTTTGATGAACAGTTTCCAATATTCCACAATTTCCCAAAATTTTCAAAACTTTTTATTTACCTTGACGAAAATAACGCCCACTAGTTAGTGGATTTCCCTTTTATACTATAAGCAGTATTTTTGACGAGCTATTAGCAAAACCTATAGCGGTGTAAGAAAAGAAAGCGTTCAAGACGCAACTGGCGATGAATCGTGTGTGGAGTCTTTCACCTTCTTTCACTGTAAAGTTTTCTGATAAAACGCGACTGAAGGTAAAACGCTTTCAAGAGGCGCTTTTTAAATACTATCCGCGCAGAGAGGGTTTGATCTCCAAAATTTAAATTTGAATAATTGTTGTTTGTAGAACGGATGGTTAGGAGGCTCGCTGTGTACCTCTGTTCGGATAATTTCATTTTTTGGTAACCTGAACTCAAGACAAGCCTACTGGCCTTGAACACAAAGTTGCTTTTAAAAACTGATTCTCCGTGCCTAATCAGGTGCTTAAGGCTTTTTCTTAAAATAAGAAAAGCGATAAAGTTTACTTAAAAAGCTTTTAGGAAGTTTAGAGTATAAAAACTCCAGTTCAAACTGAGTTTAAGTCACCTCTCAAATAATAATTTGTAATCTAAATAATGCCATATGTTCTATTCAAGAGTTAAAAAAAAAAATTCTTCTTAGGAGTAATTGGAGTTCTAACTTGATACTTTCTAGGAAATCTCTAAAAAAAAGTAACCACGCATTCTGTAAATCCGTTTGGAAAAAAGTCCAAAAACAACAACATATAAAGAAATATCTTGAGCTCAGTTAGCAGGTTGTATCTCATTCATGTTGTGACTTCGCAATGTTTTCGCAGCATGTTCACGACAGCGTGTTGAATTAGTCTTTTCGATCGCCAATAGCCAAGCTAATAACGCGATAAGTTCAACAATAACATGGTTTTCTTAGCTCTAATTGTAGCTCTTTATTTCTACTCGCTAGAATAATATTATACCTATGATTAGTATTAAGGACAAAAAGAGAAAAAACGGTTAACATTGGTATAGTTATGCTACAGAATGTTTTGTTTTCTTCTTAAAGAGAATGTGATCATCTCAGGCCCCGTCCACACGTATCCGGATATTTTTGAATCCGCAACTTTTTTGTTGCGGATTGGCCTTCCGTCCACACTTATCCGGCGAATTCGGGCAAATACGATTCGAACACGCTACGTGTGGACGCGAATATTTTGTAATCCGTAACAAAAAAGTTGCGGATTCAAAAATATCCGGATACGTGTGTACGGAGCCTCAGTTAGGGCAGTTTTCAATTGAGTGTGAAAAGTAATTACATAATTGCTTTGGTTTTTCATTGCTACGCTCATCCATGCAAGACAACCCTCGCTACGCTTTGTGATTGGCTAAAAAAATCTCGCGCCACTTTCTCGACCAATCAGAAGTAAAACCAAAACCAATCATGACTTGCTCGCACGCGTTTTCCCGCGCTTGACGCCACCAACATGTAATTGCTTCGAGCTCTGATTGGTTCATTGGATTGTTTACGACTGCTGTGATTGGTCAGTGTAATTACTTTGGTTTTGGTTTTACCACACTCAGTTGAAAACTGCTCTATGTAGCAGCTGAAGGAGTTGCAATTAGAGGCTGACATTTCAGGCCTCGACGGGACTCGAGAACCGTCCACTAATAGGATTTCAAAAACTACTCTTATATTATATATAGAACACCGACTTGACTTGAATTAAATTTTCCCTGTGTGTGAGCCTGCCTTTACTTATTGTAACGAAATACATCCTTTCCAGCTGGGGTCTTTATAATAGTTTCCTTCGCATGGTCCGTGGAGGGAGGGGGGTACTCCCATATATAATTGATTAGGGGTGATCCTCGGAAAGTAAACCCCTGAAAGGCACCAGAAACCAGTTTTGTGGGTGTGGCTCACATTAGTTTGTACCCCTAAGAGGTGCCAGAAACCTGTTTTGTGGGTGTGGCTCACATTAGTTTGTACCCCTAAGAGGTACCAGAAACCTGTTTTGTGGGTGTGGCTCACATTAGTTTGTACCCCTAAAAGGTACCAGAAACCAGCTTTGTGGGTGTGGCTCACATTAGTTTGTACCCCTAAGAGGTACCAGAAACCTGTTTTGAGGGTGTGGCTCACATTAGTTTGTACCCCTAAGAGGTACCAGAAACCTGTTTTGAGGGTGTGGCTCACATTAATTTGTACCCCTAAGAGGTACCAGAAACCTGTTTTGAGGGTGTGGCTCACATTAATTTGTACCCCTAAGAGGTACCAGAAACCTGTTTTGAGGGTGTGGCTCACATTAGTTTGTACCCCTAAGAGGTGCCAGAAACCTGTTTTGAGGGTGTGGCTCACATTAGTTTGTACCCCTAAGAGGTACCAGAAACCTGTTTTGTGGGTGTGGCTCACATTAGTTTGTACCCCTAAGAGGTACCAGAAACCTGTTTTGAGGGTGTGGCTCACATTAGTTTGTACCCCTAAGAGGTACCAGAAACCTGTTTTGAGGGTGTGGCTCACATTAGTTTGTACCCCTAAGAGATACCAGAAACCTGTTTTGAGGGTGTGGCTCACATTAATTTGTACCCCTAAGAGGTACCAGAAACCTGTTTTGAGGGTGTGGCTGACATTAGTTTGTACCCCTAAGAGGTACCAGAAACCTGTTTTGAGGGTGTGGCTGACATTAGTTTGTTCCCCTAAGAGGTACCAAAAACCTGTTTTGAGGGTGTGGCTCACATTAGTTTGTACCCCTAAGAGGTACCAGAAACCTGTTTTGAGGGTGTGGCTCACATTAATTTGTACCCCTAAGAGGTACCAGAAACCTGTTTTGAGGGTGTGGCTCACATTAGTTTGTACCCCTAAGAGGTGCCAGAAACCTGTTTTGAGGGTGTGGCTCACATTGGTTTGTACCCCTAAGAGGTACCAGAAACCTGTTTTGTGGGTGTGGCTCACATTAGTTTGTACCCCTAAGAGGTACCAGAAACCTGTTTTGAGGGTGTGGCTCACATTAGTTTGTACTCCTAAGAGATACCAGAAACCTGTTTTGAGGGTGTGGCTCACATTAGTTTGTACCCCTAAGAGGTACCAGAAACCTGTTTTGAGGGTGTGGCTCACATTATTTTGTACCCCTAAGATGTACCAGAAACCTGTTTTGAGGGTGTGGCTCACATTAGTTTGTACCCCTAAGAGGTACCAGAAACCTGTTTTGAGGGTGTGGCTCACATTAGTTTGTACCCCTAAGAGGTACCAGAAACCTGTTTTGAGGGTGTGGCTCGCATTAGTTTGTACCCCTAAGAGGTACCAGAAACCTGTTTTGAGGGTGTGGCTCGCATTAGTTTGTACCCCTTTAGAGGTACCAGAAACCTGTTTTGAGGGTGTGGCTCACATTAGTTTGTACCCCTAAGAGTTACCTATTCTTTCTGTAAAGGTATTCCTGTCAGCCTATTTTTCTGGCTTGATACTCTAAAAGGTACCAGAGTAATACTGACAGTGGTCATTTTCGATTCAAACACCCTTGATAACCCCCAAAAGGTTACCCCCGTCACTTTTGCGAAAGGAAATGAAACTAAAAATGACAGCCTAATGCCAGCTCCGAGCATGACACGTTAAGTAAAACTTATTTTTGTAACGTTTAATTTATAAGCGAATATTTCTTCCCAATTAACCCAAGGGGCATAAATTTCTTTTTCAGCTGGTTAACAAGGAGTGTGCTTTTTGAGGGAAGTGTTTATTCGAGTAACTATATGGTATACACTAAACTTGTTCCTACGAACATCAAACAATTTCCTGACCACAAAAAGGATAAAATAATGCAGTAAACGGTTTTTTTTTTTTTGCTGCTACGATGTGGCTATGCCTTCTTCCTCTCGTAAGGTTTGGGTGCGAAAAATTTTACGTCCACTACTGAGGAAGAAAAGAATTAGCTACAAATTTCGCCCTTACGTCAAAGAGCCGGTTAGCAGTTTCTTACAACTGGCAAAACTTTACGTTCATTTTGAGAACAGAAGGCAACTTATTGAGTGATCTGAAGCTCAGATAGCTGGTTTTATCGACGTTCACAAGTTTCCCTCAATTGTGGGTTTCCCTCGATTTAAAAACCTTACTTTTGTTTTCTACCTATTTCTACCCATTGTTGTCCTGCATTCTATTGTTTTATACTTTTTGTTTTCTTCATTTTCCGTCACTTGCGAATTTAGCGATTTTTTACACTGCGAATGAGCCTGAATTCTCGCAATATATTTCGCATTATTTTCATAACCGCGCGTCGAATGTGTCTCATCTTCCAGCTGTATATCAGAGGATTAAGAGACGAATTGAGAAACAACAGTGTCAAAGTGTAAAGTCGCCAACGCTCTATAGTGGTACTTGTTCCAATGTTTTTGTAGACAATTAAAGTACAAATTCGTGGCAAATAACAAAACAAAAACGTAAGATACACAAGGAATGTTCCGATTGCAAAGTTCCGCAGTCTCGCAGAATTTAGCCTTTCCCCATGTTGTGTTTCTTGTTGCACTTGCTGGGCATGAATCAGGTTTGCGTGGCGTCGCACGGCTACATATATCTTGTAGTTAAGCAGGGTTGAAATTAAGATAAAAGCGGCAACAGCGATGGAGGTAATGGTGTCGCTAATATCTAGATCTACTGGGATCCACAACCTAATTAACGAACAAAAGGCGCTGAAAATCCATATTGAAATCACCACCGCAATAACGCGCTTGTGAGTCACAAGTTCCTGGTATCTGAGATGAAGATGAACACCCAAGAATCTGTCAGCAATTAGAGCCATGATACTGAGAAGCGAAGCGAAGCCAAATAAATACACCTCGATACTTAACACGATGTACGTGATGTTTAACGATGAACGATTGTCAGTGTTTTGTTTCAACTTAGTGACAAGATACGCAATGTATAAAGGCTGCACAAGAACACCAACAGCAAGGTCAGAAACAGCCAGACTTAGGAGCAATACCTTCAAGGGTTTTGGTAATGTTGGAGTTTTTCTTAAGGCGTGGATTGTAACACCGTTTAGCATGATGGCGGTATAAGATGAGAAAGCGTTTAAGACGCAATTGGCGATGTATGATGAACGGAGGTCTTCGTTTTCTTTCATTGTAAAAATCTCTGAAGAATACACGTCTAAATAAAACGCTTTCAATGTGCGCTTTTAAAAGTCGATCAAATGTTGTTCCTGGAACAGGTGAAAGGCTCAGAAGTTGCACAAATTTCTGTTGTGAAAGATATGAAGCATTCGTTTTCTCTACTGACAACTTACCACCGTGAAGACCTCCAATAATTTGAGTAATATACCTCACAAAAAAAGAAAACAACGCTTGTACTTAATGCAACCATGTCTTGAACATAAAATGGTTTACTGACCCTTGGCAAAAACAGATGCTCCCTCAGACTTCATAACTGACTATTGACTTTAGGATGACAGCCTTAGGACTGAACCAGTTAGGAGGCAGGAAAAGCAGGAACACATTACTTCATTAGACGGTCTTTTGGGATATTATGAAAATATTAGCTGCGGTTAGACGTTTCAAATTGGAAATAACAATAGCCGCGGAACGCTTAATTTAAATTAAGCGTCCCGCTGCTATTGTTATTTCCTATTTTAACCTAGGTAAAATGTTGAAACGTCTTGCTGCAGCTTTTAAAGACTATAGAACTACACTGTAACTTTTTATTGGTTGTTATTGCTTACATCACATACATGTCTTGCTTACATTAATACGTACAAACATAAAATTCATCCTTGATTATTTCGTTACAATGAATACGTGACAGAAAATAATATTAAATAAAGTAAACGTAAACATTTGATAAGATAAGCATCTTCCGTTCAGTTTTGTTTAACTAACTTCTTCGCACGGCTATAGGTAATCTTTGGTATAAAATCATCCAGAGTACACTTTTAAACAAGTAGCGCTTTGCCAATAATAACCGAATTTATACTAGAGAAGGATAATTCGTGTATAAATATAAATTCGGCGACTTAGAATAGACGAATTGTATATGGGGCAAAATTCGTCTTCGGCCGATTCGGCTGTTAGCCATCTTGGAGACGTGCTGATAGAGGGATAATTGGTTTATAAATTTGAATCTAGATGGAAAACGAAGACTGGTTTTGACTTAGTTTTCCGTTTGTTTGCAAGGTATCTTGGGATGCCTATTTCCTCTTCCCAGTCCTTTATTGGGAAACTTCAAAGATTTGTCCTTGAGTTATCCGTCCTAATTCGTCTTTAAATTTATACTTAGACGAATTTTTCGTCTAGACTGATAATTCGTCTCTAGTATAAATTCGGCCAAGTATATAATACTTAAATTTCTTTATTACGTTTGAGCTATGTTGGTCACTCATGGACGGTAAACCTTCTCAGGCTCGATTGGAGCCTAAGTCCCAGTTCAAACGTCGAACTTCACATGTGCCGAACCTAATGCAAATGAGCAAAATCTATTGTTTCTTGCTAATTTGCATTAGGTTCGGCACATGTGAAGTTCGACGTTTGAACTGGGCCTAAGGCGCCATCATAATCTGAAAATCGCTCTATTTTTATTCAAATGGTTACGCTAATGGATTTTGTCCGCAAAGTCAAACTTTGAAACCTGAATACCTGATTTAAGATGACTGCGTGAGTGTAACGGTTAATAAAGTTATTCAGCGAAAAGTTGTGTTATACGGCTGGGTATTCAGAGACAGCTTTTAACTCGTTTTTAGTTTGTTGTCCATAAAAAAAATATAAATTCTGACGAGTGAATATGCCCAGCCGTGTTACACAACTTTGCGCTGATATTTGGGGTTAAGGAGAATAAGTACTGATGTCTTTTTTCTCATTATTTTTATTATTTTTAAGGTGATTCATCAGCTAACAAACATCCATCAGCAGATGGCCAAGATTCTTGCGCAGAAATATGGAGTAAGTTCTTTTGCGTGTTTGTTTGGAATATGTTACGAATTAAAGTTTACTAAACGCTGGCGGATTCAGATTTGCTTGTAAAGAAGGACCTGGAGTGAATAAGAAGGGGGCTCAGAGGGAATAAGGAGGAGTCCCTGGGTGAATAACGAGGGGACCCGGGGTGAATAAAGAGGGGGCCCGGGTGAATAATGAGGGGTCCCGGGTGGTTAAGGAGGGGACCCGGGTGATTAAGAAGGAGACCCGGGGTGAATAAGGAGAGGTCCCGGGTGAATAAGGAAGGGTCCCGCGGTGAATAAGGAGGGGACCCGGGGAGAATAAGGAGGGGTCCCGGGATGAATAAGGAGGAGTCCCAGGGTGAATAAGGAGGGGTCCCGGGGTGAATAAGGAGGGGTCCCGGGTGATTAAGGAGGGGTCCCGGGTGATTAAGAAGGGGACCCGGGATAAATAAGGAGGGGGACGTGGGATGAATAAGGAGGGGTCCCGGGGTGAATAAGGAGGGGACCCGTAATAAATAAAGCGGAGACCCGGAGTGGATGAGCAGGGTGCCCAAAATAAGAGGGGCACCGCGCGGGTCCCCCCAGGCCCCTCCCCTTTGATCTGCCACTGCTAAACTTCTGACTTTTGTGTTTTCAGCCGTCTGGTCGGTGTATCACTGATGATGGTAGTTACTCTCCTTCAATGGACAAACCAGAGCAGGCGCTGGACTTTGTACAAGACGCTGTTTCTAGCTCTGGTTATAGCTTGGGTACTGACATTCACATCGCGCTCAACTGCGCAGCCTCGGATTTCTTTGACCAGGTAACCTTCGTAACATGCTCGTCCCCTCATTTTTGAGTGCCAATGATCGATCAATCTCTTGGTTTTCAAATGAGTGTCGAAAGTAATTTAGCGATTGCTTTGGTTTTGCATTGCTACGCTTTTTGATTGGCTAAAAAATCTCGCGCCACTTTCTAAACCAATCAGAAGTAAAACCAAAACCAATCGTGACTTACTCGCACGCGTTTTCCCGCGCTTGGCGCCGGCTTCATGTATCTGCTTGGAGTTCTGATTGGTTCATTGGATTGTCAGCGTCTGTTGTGATTGGCCAGAAAAACCGCCCTAACATAAAATATACTCTCTTGCTTGTACAGGAGAAGCAGAAGTACGAGATAATGGGCAACACTTTCAAGAGTCTTGATGACGTAATAAACTTGTACTGTGAGCTCCATGACAGATATCCAGGCATTGTAGCCATTGTAGACGGAGTCCGGAGTCCGGTTAGTGTCAGTATCGTCCTACAAAAAGTTACTTATCTTCTAATTTTTTTTGCGTGTGAAGACACAAAAGAAGACACAAAAGAAACTAAATCATGTCATGCGCGTGCTAGCTCGACCAACTAAAAAATGAGAAACGGCTTGCAGTCTAGTGACCGCTTAAAAGAGGTCAAATTTACATTAAATATGAGCTAATATGGGAAGCGATTCAATTCCAGGAATTTGTTAAGTGACCGCTTAATAGAGGTTTGACTGTATATGTTAGAAACTTTTACTCCCGTTGGCGGCCTTGTAAAACTGAGAAAATTTTTTCTTTGAACTCTGAATAATTTCACACTTTGCATTAATTTCCATGAAATTTCCGTCGTTAGGACAAAGAAGGCTGGAAAAAACTCAATCAGCGGATTGGAGAAAAGTGTTTCATAGTTGGTAGCGACTTGTACAGAAAGCACATCAGTGTCTTGGGATGTGGAGTGACGGAGAAGTTAAGTAGTGTTGCCGCTCTTAGTTTGGACCAAGCCAACACCATCACAGGACTTGCACAAATGGTAAACAGTGTCACAGGTTAGTTCGGATGTAAGAAATTTCGATTTTTAAACACCATGGGCAGTCACGATCACTCGGTTAGGGTAGCTCCGCGAGGGTACATTTACCCATGACCAAAATACACTAAACATTTGATAAAGTACCTTCGCTAACACATAAAAGTACTCTAAGAACACCGAGATTAAAATATCAAGTGTTTTGTCGAAGGGAGAATAAACCATAATCGTTGCTGTCATACATGAACCTAGTATATGGCCTAGCTTTCCACGAGTCTCTCGCAGCTCAGTGGTTAGAGCATCCGACCAGTGTACGGAAGCATCCGACCGGTGTTCGGAATCATCCGACCGGTGTGCGGAATCATCCGACCGGTGTACGGAATCATCCGACCGGTGTGCGGAAGTTCATAGGTTTGATTCCTGTCGGGACTCAGATTTTTTTTTTGTCTCACGCTCGTGACATGATGAACATTACATCTTTCTCAAACCAGTTTTTCTTGATTTTTCCAGGACACTTAGGGAGGGGGGACTTGAAAAAATTGTTCAATTTTTTTCAAGTTGCAACCCATTTACATCCTCGCCATCTGCAGCCCAAAATAATGAATACTAGTTTCTGTGCACCACATTAACAAAACTGGACCATTATTGTTAGGTTTCAGTGGATAAAAAATATAATTAATGTTGGGTATCCTGTGCACTAGTAGAGTATTTGTTAACAAAACTGGACCATTATTTTTAGGTTTCCATTGATACAAATACAATTAATGTTGGTTAGTCTGTGCACCAGTAGAGTATTGTTAACAAAACTGAACCATTATTTTTAGGTTTCCATTGATACAAATACAATTAGTGTTGGTTAGCCTGTGCACTGGTAGAGCATTTGTTAACAAAACTAGACCATTATTGTTAGGTTTCCATTGATACAAATACAATTAATGGTGGTTAGTCTGTGCACTAGTAGAGTATTTGTTAACAAAACTGGACCATTATTTTAGGTTTCCATTGATACAAATACAATTAATGCTGGTTAGTCTGTACACTCGTAGAGTATTTGTTAACAAAACTAGACCATTATTGTTAGGTTTCCATTGATACAAATACAATTAATGTTGGTTAGTCTGTGCACTAGTAGAGTATTGTTAACAAAACTGGACCATTATTGTTAGGTTTCTATTGATACAAATACAATTAATGTTGGTTAGTCTGTGCACTAGTAGAGTATTGTTAACAAAACTGGACCATTATTGTTAGGTTTCCATTGATACAAATACAATTAATGTTGGTTAGTCTGTGCACTGGTAGAGTATTTGTAAACAAAACTGAACCAGTAAAGAAATATTTTTCGTTTGTCTCACGAAGTAGTCACTTCCGATGTGGATCGCGACGTTTCGACTGCATACTGCTAGTCTTCTTCAGGCGATGGGGTCGACTGGTTACGCGTCACCTTATGAAGCACAATGCTCTGCTGTGATTGGTTGGTTTTCAACAGCTGTGACTGGTGCATTTTGATCCTCGTTGTTTCGGCGAATTGTTCCCTCGGCGGTCCGTGGTCGTACGGCTCGTCCTGTTGTTGTGTTTCTTGATCGTGGGCATCCATGCTTCTGGAATTTCTATTCCACTGTCCCTGTTGATGTTGTTAGGGTTAAGTCTTATGTGGATCGCCTCTTTGACCCTACGCTAACAGGATACTAGAACAAATCAAGACCAACACCCAACGAGTCTTTAACACCACCAAAGACAGACAACAGCAGAAGTTTGAAAAACTTTTGCGCGAAAAACAGGTGGCCGTGTCACCAACTGACACAACGTATGTTGACAAAACTAACTGGGTAATTAATTTATCTTCTAGGTCTCTAAGCGATGCCGAGATAGCCCTGCTGAAGAAAGGACTGAATTTTGCCGTAACTCCTGAGAACATACCTGCCACAGAGATCGTCGCAAAGGTTGAATCAGCCATCAGACAACTCAACCCCGAACAAGCAGACACTGTCAGAAGAGCTGTTAACAACATCCTTCAACAGGCAGAGCCACCAGAGCCTAACATCACGAAGGAAATGCAAGACGCCTAAAGACGCCTAAAAGAGGACCAGACCATCACGGTTCTCCCAGCAGACAAAGGGCGCGCTAGCGTGATCATGGATACTGACACCTATCACACCAAGATGTCTTCCCTGATCGAGAACGGACCGTACCAGCTCCTAAACAAAGACCCGACAGACCGTCTGACTCGGAAGTTGTCCGAGAAACTACTAACGTTGAAGCGGAGCGGACATCTATCGGAGGCTGTTTACAACAAGATCAGACCTCGACACAAACAGCCGCCTAGAATCTACGGTTTACCGAAGATCCACAAGGCCGACGTACCCTTAAGACCTATTGTGTCATGCATTAACACCTTTGCATATGATTTATCCGCCTACTTAGCTAATATCTTGTCTCCTTTAACAGGTAACTCAGAGTTCACGGTGACCAATTCAGCTCACTTCGTATCCACCATCAACAGTGAGACGATCCACAACGAGATCATGGTGTCTTTCGACGTAGAATCGCTGTTTACCAACGTTCCTATCGAAGCCGCCGTACAAGCCACACTACAGAAACTGGAGAACGACCCTACCCTTGCAGACCGTACGACGCTAACGCCTGCTCAGATCGCTGACCTCCTGACTTTCGTATTGAGATCCACATACTTCCAGTATAACGGATCAATTTACGAACAACAAGAAGGCGCAGCCATGGGGAGTCCGGTTTCCGCTGTTATTGCCATCCTCTACATGGAGAGCTTCGAGGAACAAGCAATAACTACATCATCTTACAAGCCTAGGATCTGGAAACGCTACGTAGACGACACCTTCACCATTCTAGATCGCGCAATCGTCGATTGCTTCTTACAGCATCTAAACGACCAGGAGCCTTCCATCCGTTTCACCATGGAGACAGAGAATGACAACAAACTCGCCTTCCTCGACACCGCAGTTTCAAGAGAACCCGACGGCCGCCTCACCACCAGCGTATACAGGAAACCTACACACACTGATCAATACTTAGCGTATGATTCACACCACCCGCAATCAGTAAAACGCGGTATTGTCAAGTGTCTTTACGAGCGCGCCAAACGTCTCGTAACGAAACCCTCTGTTATCACCAAGGAGAAAAAACATCTGTCATCTGTTCCCAACACCAGTGCTGAGCCCACGACCGAGTTCAAATCTACTGCGGTTTTACCTTATGTCAAAGGTCTGTCCGAACAACTTCGCCGCTGCCTACAACAACAAGGCGTACGCGCTGTTTTCAAGTCGGAGACTACACTTAGATCACACCTAGTACGGCCTAAAGACGCTGTTGACCCGACTAAACAAGATGGCGTGGTTTACAGAATTCCCTGTGAATGCGGTAAAGTTTATATCGGCGAGACTGGAAGACCTATGCAAGACAGAATAAAAGAGCATGACCGAGACATCCGATTCGCCCGTAGCCAGACCTCCGCCGTTTCAGAGCACGCCAACAACACCGGACACCACCCGCTTTGGAATGAAGTAAAGTTTATTGATCGTGATCCTCATTGGTACACACGCAGGGTCAAAGAGGCGATCCACATAAGACTTAACCCTAACAACATCAACAGGGACAGTGGAATAGAAATTCCAGAAGCATGGATGCCCACGATCAAGAAACACAACAACAGGAGAGCCGTACGACCACGGACCGCCGAGGGAACAATTCGCCGAAACAACGAGGATCAAAATGCACCAGTCACAGCTGTTGAAAACCAACCAATCACAGCAGAGCATTGTGCTTCATAAGGTGACGCGTAACCAGTCGACCCCATCGCCTGAAGAAGACTAGCAGTATGCAGTCGAAACGTCGCGATCCACATCGGAAGTGACTACATCGTGAGACAAACGAAAAATATTTCTTTACTAGTGTGTTCACCACGATGAACAACAACAACCCTTATTACGATAAAAAGTGAACCATTATTTGTAGGTTTCCATTGATACAAATACAATTAATGTTGGTTAGTCTGTGCACTAGTAGAATATTTGTTAACAAAACTGGACCATTATTGTTAGGTTTCCATTGATACAAATACAATTAATGTTGGTTAGTCTGTGCACTGGTAGGGTATTTGTAAACAAAACTGAACAATTATTTGTAGGTTTCCATTGATACAAATACAATTAATGTTGGTTAGTCTGTGCACTAGTAGAGTATTTGTTAACAAAACTGGAAAGAAGCAATCGACGATTGCGCGATCTAGAATGGTGAAGGTGTCGTCTACGTAGCGTTTCCAGATCCTAGGCTTGTAAGATGATGTAGTTATTGCTTGTTCCTCGAAGCTCTCCATGTAGAGGATGGCAATAACAGCGGAAACCGGACTCCCCATGGCTGCGCCTTCTTGTTGTTCGTAAATTGATCCGTTATACTGGAAGTATGTGGATCTCAATACGAAAGTCAGGAGGTCAGCGATCTGAGCAGGCGTTAGCGTCGTACGGTCTGCAAGGGTAGGGTCGTTCTCCAGTTTCTGTAGTGTGGCTTGTACGGCGGCTTCGATAGGAACGTTGGTAAACAGCGATTCTACGTCGAAAGACACCATGATCTCGTTGTGGATCGTCTCACTGTTGATGGTGGATACGAAGTGAGCTGAATTGGTCACCGTGAACTCTGAGTTACCTGTTAAAGGAGACAAGATATTAGCTAAGTAGGCGGATAAATCATATGCAAAGGTGTTAATGCATGACACAATAGGTCTTAAGGGTACGTCGGCCTTGTGGATCTTCGGTAAACCGTAGATTCTAGGCGGCTGTTTGTGTCGAGGTCTGATCTTGTTGTAAACAGCCTCCGATAGATGTCCGCTCCGCTTCAACGTTAGTAGTTTCTCGGACAACTTCCGAGTCAGACGGTCTGTCGGGTCTTTGTTTAGGAGCTGGTACGGTCCGTTCTCGATCAGGGAAGACATCTTGGTGTGATAGGTGTCAGTATCCATGATCACGCTAGCGCGCCCTTTGTCTGCTGGGAGAACCGTGATGGTCTGGTCCTCTTTTAGGCGTCTTTAGGCGTCTTGCATTTCCTTCGTGATGTTAGGCTCTGGTGGCTCTGCCTGTTGAAGGATGTTGTTAACAGCTCTTCTGACAGTGTCTGCTTGTTCGGGGTTGAGTTGTCTGATGGCTGATTCAACCTTTGCGACGATCTCTGTGGCAGGTATGTTCTCAGGAGTTACGGCAAAATTCAGTCCTTTCTTCAGCAGGGCTATCTCGGCATCGCTTAGAGACCTAGAAGATAAATTAATTACCCAGTTAGTTTTGTCAACATACGTTGTGTCAGTTGGTGACACGGCCACCTGTTTTTCGCGCAAAAGTTTTTCAAACTTCTGCTGTTGTCTGTCTTTGGTGGTGTTAAAGACTCGTTGGGTGTTGGTCTTGATTTGTTCTAGTATCCTGTTAGCGTAGGGTCAAAGAGGCGATCCACATAAGACTTAACCCTAACAACATCAACAGGGACAGTGGAATAGAAATTCCAGAAGCATGGATGCCCACGATCAAGAAACACAACAACAGGAGAGCCGTACGACCACGGACCGCCGAGGGAACAATTCGCCGAAACAACGAGGATCAAAATGCACCAGTCACAGCTGTTGAAAACCAACCAATCACAGCAGAGCATTGTGCTTCATAAGGTGACGCGTAACCAGTCGACCCCATCGCCTGAAGAAGACTAGCAGTATGCAGTCGAAACGTCGCGATCCACATCGGAAGTGACTACATCGTGAGACAAACGAAAAATATTTCTTTACTAGTGTGTTCACCACGATGAACAACAACAACCCTTATTACGATAAAAAGTGAACCATTATTTGTAGGTTTCCATTGATACAAATACAATTAATGTTGGTTAGTCTGTGCACTCGTAGAGTATTTGTTAACAAAACTAGACCATTATTGTTAGGTTTCCATTGATACAAATACAATTAATGTTGGTTAGTCTGTGCACTAGTAGAATATTTGTTAACAAAACTGGACCATTATTGTTAGGTTTCCATTGATACAAATACAATTAATGTTGGTTAGTCTGTGCACTGGTAGAGTATTTGTAAACAAAACTGAACAACTATTTGTAGGTTTCCATTGATACAAATACAATTAATGTTGGTTAGTCTGTGCACTAGTAGAGTATTTGTTAACAAAACTGGACCATTATTGTTAGGTTTCCATTGATACAAATACAATTAATGTTGGTTAGTCTGTGCACTAGTAGAGTATTTGTTAACAAAACTGGACCATTGTTGTTAGGTTTCCATTGATACAAATACAATTAATGTTGGTTAGTCTGTGCACTAGTAGAGTATTTGTTAACAAAACTGGACCATTATTTGTAGGATTCCATTGATACAAATACAATTAATGTTGGTTAGTCTGTGCCCTAGTAGAGTATTTTTTAACAAAACTGGACCATTATTTTTAGGTTACCATTAATATTGATACAAATATGTTTTTGCTTTTCGAAGTGATGGTAAAAATAAGTGACATTGCCCCTCAACCTAGTGCACTGAAAGCATTATTAATTGTCTTTGCCTGTGTATAGTCAAATATTCCGTACAGTATATCATCGTGACAATGAGCCCTTTAAAGACTGTAAGAGTCTCAATCAATTCAGAAAGATTACTTTTCAAGATGTCGGAGTAGAAATGAGTTGAACTCTATGCTGTGTAGTACACT
This sequence comes from Cladopsammia gracilis, assembly GCA_022457155.1. Taxonomy (NCBI): domain Eukaryota; kingdom Metazoa; phylum Cnidaria; class Anthozoa; order Scleractinia; family Dendrophylliidae; genus Cladopsammia; species Cladopsammia gracilis. Next base: position 99,273 of record JAJGOT010000048.1, read on the forward strand.
TCAGCGGATTCGTTTGTCGACTGTCCAACAGTTTATTTTTCTGATGGTCTTGATGGATTACGTTTGTTCCTGTTTCACAGATCAGGGAGGACTTCTTGCGTTGTCGGATGGGCCATGTGCAGATGCTTCTTCCATTCTTGTGGATCTGGTAAGATTTATGTTTTACGTTTACCCCACTTATCCTGGCGACGGCATTCGTTGGGTCATTAAAGAAATGGTCTTGGCCTTGTAAATAACATAACACAGAGAAGGAAAAGACATTGTTAGGAAATCCTCCTAGATTTGTTCGAAGATTCTTTTGATTTTTAATGTGCATCAAAGGGTAGCGCTGTATAGTTGCCACGCCAATTTGTCAATGTAAGACTTCATCCTGTTGCTTATCTACCACTTTGACAGCAACCGCAGGCTTAGTGGACATGAGTCAATTGTAAGCAGCGTTCGACCGGTTTACGGAAGGTCATAGGCAACCTTAAAAGGATCGGAGCTCCGCTTCGTCCTTATACTCACTCCAGTCCCCTCCCAAACCCTCGTGGACGCTTTATTGTGAAAATAATTGCAAAATTCTAGCACGTGTTCACAATTTTCGAAAAAGGGTTTGCATAAGACCAAGATGACATGTTCCTCGATAAGATCAATTTTAGAAAGTAGATAGGTATACCCTGTCGCGATAACCTTGTTCGTTTTAATACACAAACGGATTATTCCAGGAACGTCATTCATACATACATACTTTATTGTCGCTCCTTATATAAAGGCTTTTCAGCTGCAACATTAAACCTAACTGAAACATACTGTACACTTTATAGTCTTTATAAAAATTTAAAATATGAAAATATTGTCTCGTCAGCATAAAATGCCAGACTTCTGGCGATTTTTAACATACCGACTGTCACACAAACGCCTATTGATTTCACGATTTTTAAAAGGGAGTTTTTATGTCAATATTTGGCTTAGTTCTCTCATACTCGTCACATTCGCTTAATATCCCCGTTTCTATTGTTTTAGCCTGCCCAGCAGGCGCAAGACAAGAGTGCAAGTTTTTGGCAACGCACAGAAGCTGAAGTCGAGCAGTACTAGTACTTCAGTGTGATGCAGTGCAGCGTGGTTCTAACTTTTGAGTCTGTGGATGAAATCCTAAAGTGTGATCGTTCAAATGAAAGCACCTGAGCAGTACTTTCCTGTGGTGCTGTTTACTATGCTGTACAAGGTGGTTCTAACTTTTGAGTCTGGGGATGAAATCCTAAAGTGTGACCGTTTAAATGAAAGCTTACTGAGCAGTACTTTCCTGTGGTGCTGTTTATTATGCTGTACAAGGTGGTTCCAACTTTTAAGTCTGGTGATAAAATTCATGTCAGTTACTATCAGTCCCACAGTGTGTCCTCTTGTGTCTCTGTTATCGGAGGTATATCGTTATTTGGCGGTTGTGGTATATCCATACCAGTGACGTCTCTAATCCACTGCAGATGACTCACCACTCTTGTGTACACCCCGTACTTGTTCGGTACACCACACCCTGTTTGACCAAAAGAGGCCACCCCGGTGAGATACCACCTTCCCTCTCCTCCCTGGCACATCAAAGGTCCTGTGAATAAACGGAGTCGTTAAAAGCCCAATTTACAGTTGTATGCCTAGTGACCTGGCCTTTGAGTGGAAGTGAGGCTGAAATTGACCTTGTTTTGCTACATCCTCGGAGACCCAGGGGCAATAAGTCAGGGTGGGACGAACCAGAAAAAAATCGGCGCGAAACTTACGTCGCGCCGATTTTTGCCGTTTCCTCCCGCCCTGACTAATTGCCCCTGGGTCTCCAAGGATGGTTTTGATACAAAACTTACTAGTTTTTGCTCAGCATGATTTATTTATGAATAGCTTTTTTGGGGGTGGTGGGCCAGTCGCGTTTTTAACCCAACTGACTCCCCAAAAAGCAGGAAGGTTTGTATCAAAACAAAGTCAATGCCAGCCTCGCTTTCACTCAAAGGCCAGGATACTAAGCACACAACTGTAAAATGGTATTTTCCTGACAAAGTCTGTATTGTTTTGTTTGGCGTGTATTTGTTTTCTCTTCATGATCACATTTGATGCGGCCATCTTGAGCTACGTATAAACTATACGTTGCGGTTTGTGTATGCAACAGGGGAGTATGGTTGACATTAAAATAAACAAAAAATAAATCGTCGTTATTTAACGAGGGTGACACTAAATAGTCATTCTGCTGCGAGATTCCTCTTTAATATTCCCCGCTACATACTCACATCTAATCACGTTATCACAATTGGCAAGATAGTTTTATGGTGTTTCGATGCAGTTTTCTGGAGGTTATACCGACATTTTTCAATCAGCTTTTAAGCGGTCTTCTTCAAGTCAGATCAACATTACATTTTCACCACTAACTGGTTTTGAATTGAAGTTTGGCAAGATATATGTTTTGGTAAATCGCTATTACCATGACGACGATAAACAAGAAACTTCAAATTCAGTTAAAAGTGAATTTTGCGCGTTTAAGATTTCGCATCGAACATCCCACATAGATATCTTAAAATACGGTATATGGCATATATTTTGCAATAATAAAAAATTTCCTGTGTTTGATTTCAAATGAATCACAATGCAAACATTTCAAAACTTACTATTTTTATACTGGTAATAAATTGATCGAGAGATTAACACTGGTTTTGTGAAATTACTTCAAAAAGTAGCTTGATGTTATGTTTGTACATCATAAAATTTGTATTTACTTTTTCTTTTGCGATCTTGAGAACTACCTTTCTACCTAACAACGCTCCATGTACAATTTTTAGGTAGTTTTCTAGTTAAATCGCTTTTGCAAAAATGTGTTTCGAAATAGCCCTGACTTACAGCGCTAAATTATAGTAGTTTCATTTATCCATTCATCATTTCCACGTTGTAATCATTTCCCTCATCGCTATGGTTAGCCGTCCTTACTTCCTATTACGACTCCCTACCAGTTTTCATTCACTCTTACCCCCACTGTCTCCTTCACAAGTGTCCACACCCCCCTGTTTGTACCCTGCACAGATCATGTCCTCAGGAATGATTCCACTGTAGGACAGGGGGGCGTTACATTGCTCGTGTGATACCAGTGGTAAAGCAGCTTCATGCAGTATTCGCGTGGGAGGTCCTTTGATCTTCTGAGTCCCCCAGCCGGCGATGTAGCATAGTTGACCTACAACAAGACAGAACTCTTTAGCTCTTAGTACAGTTTACTTTATGATCTGGTTCACTGTGCATTCGTGCTCAATTTTCAATTTTTATCCCGTTTATTTACAAAACTGTAGAACGCGAGCAGCCTTGAGAAATTAGTTAACGTCAATGAGTTTTTACTCAATATATTTTTTTGCTAAAATGAACTAAAAAATTGTTAAAATTCATTCTTCAAAATATCTGTTACATAAAATTGTCGTGCTTTTGTTATGTCGATGTCGCGAAAAATAGTATACAGTCACAGAAAATTTAATTTCGATGTAGGTCCAAAAAGAAAAATGTCACGTTAAATAAAAGAAAAAGAAACAAGCAAAATTTGTCAAGAGCTTGCTCGTAGACTAATCTCAACTTTGTCAGTCCATTTGTGAACAAATTAACACTTGAAATTCCAAAAAATCAGGAATGATTCGAAATCGCGAAAATGTACATGAGTGTCAAGTCAGTTACGTTTTACCTGGTGAAATCTGTTTTAAACGCTCTTAAGCAGTGAAGTGGCATATTCTTTACACAACTATCGTGATTCAAGCTGTCTAGGAAAAAGAAGAACTTGAAAGTTTTTAATAAAAAGTTTTGTTTGATATCCCTGACCTTGACATTTGTCCAGTAAATTAAACAAAACGTTTTTAAAATCTTCGCACACACTGGTGTTCGCGGCATCCTATTTCGTGTCAACATAATTTTTCTTGACTGAAAATGAGACAAAAACGGTCCAAAGAAGGTATTTTTATCTTGTCATGTCTTCCTATATTGTTTTTTCCTTCGTTTTCGTAAATAATCAGATATCTGTGATTCGCTAAGAAAACAATAGATTTGTCCCGCTGGGATAGGGATTAGGGATAGGGGCATTGTTCAAGTGATATATCAATTGTATCGTTCGCCAATCACAGACATTGTTTGGACAGCTACGCGGTCGCCCTCCACTTCTCGGTGTTTGGAAATCCTGATGAAACACTCTTCCTCGTGTTTATAATAATAATAATAATAATAATAATAATAATAATAATAATAATAATATAATAATAATATTTTATAAATTGATAAATTGCTTTAAAATTTTCATGCTAACATAAACTTACCGGCTTTAAATGCTTGTCCATTGTCAAGACACATGCTTTTCACTTTAGAAGTGAACTGGACAGGTTTGCTGAGATTTACCAGGGCCATGTCATGTGTGGTGAAAATCTTTTCTCCATTAGGCGTCTTTTCCTGTCTTATATCCCACTTGGGGTGTAAAAACACCTTTTTTACTGTTATGTCTTGCTCTCCGCCTTCCTCCTGGTCCAAGTTATGTTCACCAACGCGTATCTTTATAGAAATATTATTACATAAATTTCGGCGAATTTCAAAGATTGCTCCCACTGAGAATCAAAGGCTCCTGTGAGCCAATCCGTTAATAAGAAATGCTAATGCGTAACGCAATATTGCGATAAGCTTATGTTTTTATACTGACACGGTTCAATATATATATATTTTTTTTAACTAAACGTAACGACTTCTGACCAACGCAAAAAAAAATGTCCAGTTCGGAAAAAGAAAAAAAAAAGAGGTCCCGGGTGCAAGGTTCGAACTCCGGTCGTCTGATTGCTATAACATGTGCTACGCCATGAGGCCATGAAGACATTTGGTAATTAGGGGGGAGGAGGTATTATTTCAACGTAAATATGCCTGTCTCTGTTGAGAAATCCATTCGAGTCTGCAGATCGGTTTTAATTGTCGATTAAAGGACTCTAAATACAAAACATCAGAGCAGCGCTTTCAAAATGTCCTCTTTTTCGGCGATCGACTATTCCTTTGCCACGAAAGCCTTACGCACTGGTCAGCGGAAGTACCAAAGAAGATTACATCTGAGTGATGGAGTGACGAGTGAAGGAGCGAGCGAGTGAGCGAGTGAGTGAGTGAGTGAATTTGCCATCGTCTCAGATAACCCGTTCATTACGCTTCGCATATTCACGGGTTAAAAATAACCTATGGGGTGCATGTTACCTTCAGCATCTCTGGGTATTTACTGGCAGGTGCAATCATTGGCCCAACATTGGCAATGGTACAGTGGGCGGCTGTGAGAACCCAGCGGTCCGATATAAGAGCGGCCCCACATTTAAAGTACTCCTGTCCCAGGCCTGTAATGAAGATGTTGGTCATCCAGGGCCAGCTGCCGGGTTTAGCTTCATGTCCTCCAGTGATCCTCTTGTTGTTCTCTTGTTCGGCCCACTTTGGTCTCTTACCACAAGAAGCTAAGTAGAGAAGGCAGTTAGCTTTGAGCCTGGATTTCAAATATATAAGCTACGTTTAACCCCTTAACTCCCAAGAGTGCCAGAAATCAAATTTTAAGAAAAAAAATTTCATTTTGAAAGTATTGAAAAACTAATGATATAATGCAAAACTACTGCCGAAGAGGTTTCATTTGAATGGTCACACCAAAAGGATTTCCGCTGGGAGTGAAAGGGTTTAATCACAACTGATTTAACTAATAAAGAAAATAGTATAGACGTTTACGCGCATGCTACATGATGTGAAGTAGGCCCACTTCTTGGCCATTTATAAGATTGGTTTTTGCCAAAGCAGAATTTATCGAAAGAAATGTATGAAAACCGACTTTTAATCTCGTGCCCAGATCTTTTCACTCTCCTGATGCGTGAGAAGATCTGGCCACGAGATTAGATCGACTTTATATCTTATACGCTGAGTTATAAAACATATAACAGTAATGTCAAGAATTTAATGCAGAGAAACCAATGAAAAATCTTGCTCTTTTCTGCTGTTAACACCAGCAGACGTTGGAGTCGTTTTGTGCTGGGCATGTCCACAGTGTTAGCGCTCCTTGACTTCCAACATGGCGTCTAAACGAACTCAACGCTCGAACCTGGCAAACACGCGGGAAAATAAGGGAGCCTGAACAGTCTACGACAAATACCGTCTAATTCCCGAATTAATTTGGGTTTATACGGCGCTAATGAAACGTGGAATATTTTCATATGAATTGATATAAAATTTGGGCAAAATGTTGTTTTCTTGCGAGGGCACCAGAAATAAATTGAATTCATGAAATATTCATGCTGAAAAGCAGGTTGTAAAGAAACTGTCATACTGCTTCCCGAGCAATTGAAAGGCCTTGGTTAATTAACAAATGGTCGTTGAAACTTTTGTTCACGTTTGACAGCCAGCTCCCATGCGCTGTCGTCGTCTCTTGTGTGCGTACATCGAAGTTACTCTGCTCAATTTTTATGAGAAACGACGAAGGTTCATACTCTCCTTTAAAAATGGTTCCATGCGTTTTCATCGACCTTATTAATTTTCATTCTCGTTTAAAAAGCATTCACTTCAAGCTTAACACTTTCATTCCGAGAGTCAAACATCATGTAACGTAGAGAGGTAACTTTTCAGTCAGCGGATAAATCCTACTGTATGACCATTCAAATAAAAGCTCTTCCGCTGTACTTCCCCATGTTACTGTTTGCATTTCACAATTTTACAAAATGAAATTGCAAATTTTCTCGAATTTTGATTTTCAGCAATCTTGGGAACGAAAGAATTAAAGCTTGCTGACATTTCTGTTGTACGGCCGGTAAGCCGTTTACCAAAGCATACAAATTAAGTAAAGTTCATAATAAACTAATTCCGTGTATAAAATATTCCCTCTCACCTGCTGTTCCGAAACACACACAAACTAAATGACATGTACAAAGCATCACCAGTACGCAGTACGGAAGAAACCTTTGCCTGACCATTTTTGCTCAGAGTTCTTTAAAACCTGCTCTGATTTTTTCACAGCTCGAGTGTTCTTGTTTCTTTATATTTTTGCCATATTGCTGGTGTACGCTTATGAAACAGTTATTTTTATCCGTTGCTGTCATAAAGTCGAGGGCCTGACCTTTCCGATATGTTTGTTTACTGTGCGCCAGAAGGGTGTTTACATACATACTGGTATCAATATATTCATATCCTGGGTGCCAGATGTTTTATTTTTTAGTGAAAACTGGCGTAATCCTAGCCTACGAATACAGCCGCCTCTCATCGCACACGGCCGCTAGGGACGTTCGCGCGAGAAGCGCTTCTCGCGCGAACGTCCCTCAGTATTTCATGCCAGGGTAGTCCATCCCTCCTATGTGGCAAAGGTTTTCTTGCGACACGCTTTCGTGAGCGGTATCCGAATCCCTCTGATTCATAAAATTTTCAAACTCGTTCGATCTCGCGTAAATTTCATGCGATACGGCATACCAGTATCATGTACGCGCGTTTTTTGGGACATATTCTGGTCATACGCAAACAAAATTATGGCCATTTCTTCTTTTCTGGTTTCTCACTTTTCGGATTCGTTGACTAAAGCTTTCTTGTTAGGAGCCAAAGATAAAGCAAAACAAACCCGGTGTGACATGAAGAAAATGGGAAAACTCTCATCACTCATCTAGGGAAATTTGCATAATTCTATCACTCAGGGCCGGGTTGTTCAAAGCACGATTAAGCTAACCCCGGATTAGCGTCAATTTTGAATCCAGTTAAATAACTAATCAGTGAAAAATGTTCCAAAGTTTTTTTGCCCTTCAGTTTTGACTGTAACTTTTCTTTATCTTTAGCTAAAAAATAGCTTTTAAAAACATTTTTTAAGTAGAGAAATGAAATCCTCGGTAAACTTTTAATCCTTGGTTAGCGCTAATCGGCTTTTGAACAACCGGCCCTGGTATTGAAAATCGTATTATGCCAAACCCATCTCTCAATTCAGCATTCAAAGGATACGTCCATATTCGTTCGCTGCACGCTCAAAGTAATAAATATTGGTGTTCAAAAAGTGGATCAGTTGTTCAACGCTTCAAAAATTTTCTTCTTTCCGTCTAACTGGCCACGCGTTTTTTTGACGTCACAAACGGTACTTGCGCGTGCTAGAACTGCACTGAACGTACTCCTCTTTGGCGCATGTTTGAAGAGCATTTCAAATGGCTTAACCCAACCCTGTAGGTAACAAACGCAAAATCATGCTCGCCCTTACCTCCACTTTTTAATTGGTTGGGTTATCTTGTTTTATTTTTCAGGCTGTGGCTTTTGAGGCGCGTTTCGTAAAACTCGGCGGTCCAGTCCGCGTGGAGCACGTTAGCAAATACCGAAGATTAATACAGATCGAGGCGGAGCTGGAACAGAGAGGTCTTCTGACGTCACAAGAAGAGCACGTGTTTCCGGTTATTAATGTAGTCGAGCAGGAGGCTGGGGAGGACGAACAGGAATAAAACTGTTTTCCAGTTAGGCTTGAAATTTGTACTTCCTCAAGTTAAAATTTTGGCACCTGTCATAATTAATAACGAAAGTGCGGTCTTCTTTTTAAGCCAATGATCCGCTCAATGGATCAAATGCTTTGGCTTGAGCCACCGAGCTCCTGCTTTTTAATGACACTTGCCATGCTTTTGGTGTTTAAGCAGTTCGACCTTTTGAGTGCGAAGAACAAATCCTTATCTGCGACCATTTAGGTGAAAACTGTTAAGTATGCCTTTCCAGCACTCGGCTGTTTATTATGCTGAACAAGGTGGTTGTAACTTTTGAGTATGTGATTGAAATCCCAAAGTGTTACTATTCAAGTGAAGGCTACCGAGTGATGCTTCCCTGTGGTACTGTATATTTTTATCTCGTGAACACGCGAAGCGTTAAACGAGATATAGTATACGATGACAAATATGCAAATTTTCACTCGATCACTTTGAATTTCCCAGTGTAATTATGTAATCCAGTTGTCCAATTAGTCTCTTTCACATAATGCATATTCATGTCACGCTAAGATGTTTTGGTTGTTTTAAATCTGTTTTACTCTTCAATTCTTTGACTTCAAACTCAGTATGGAAAATGAAAACTGAAAACTGATCTGTGGACTTAACCTTATGTTGTTTCGTATTCACGAGATGACTCTTAGTACCCTTTGATTCTGTTTTAGTTTAGTCCTTTATTCTGTACTTTGCCTGTGACGAAATACCACGCTTGAAAGGCAGAACGGACAAGTCTGTCTGAGTAATTTTTCGTATTATTACAGGTGTGTTCTGTATATTTTATTCAATGAAAAGGTGCTGATTCTCAGTAAAACCTTCCTGTAACAGATGGTGACTTTAGGAATTTAGTTTACAAACTCGTTATATAAAATGTAAATATAGCAGTTGTAAATTATTTATTTAAATAAATCCTGTTTTACTCTCTTCTCTTCGAGCATTAAATCAATACAAGTATTAGTGAAAAAAATCCAACATATTTTCAGTGACATTGCCTTGAATCCTTGTAAATAACCCCCCCCCCCCCCCCCCCCCTAGAAAAGAAAGATCCATAATAAAAAACGTAGACTACTGTGTACCTATATAAAAAACTTACTAACTTTTGGCATTAAGAAATATAGAAATAAACGTTTTCGTTAAAACAGGCAATTTTGCCAAATAGTTTTTTTGTTCGATACCATTGTTGCTATGTTGACAAGTAATATTAACACCTTATATATTAATCTTTGCACTCTCTAATCTTCACTCTGTACAAAAAAGAAAATTCAAAAGTCATATGTACATAATAATATTCATGCAGATGGCAGTATTTATTTAGGAGCATTCTTTGTCTTGGACTTTAATCTCAAGTAAGATGACGTCACGTCATCACCAGTGAAGGCCCTCAGTCGGTACTCCAATTCCTTCCTATCATGCACTTCGCGCCGAATCTTATGAGCCTGCGACGGAAAGAACCAATCAGTATGAAATTCTCCCGCTCGTTGGGCAGAAGCAGGGAAAAGCGAGGCCATCAAATGACCCTAATATCCCCTCGGTATATTTTCAGACTCACAGAGGTCAACAATTGTTTTCGATTTACATTGAGTGTTGTCAACTATGTTACTTTAAAAAGCTATAATACATCTTTATATCAGTGAAAATCCAAACATAAGGATCCAGTCTGTCGTTTGTGATCGTCCGGGTGAGTGTAGTTGACAATGACTGACGTTTCGACAACCTGAGCGGAAGTCATCTTCAGAGTCATGTGAATTGTGAATCGTCAGTTGATGTTATATACGTCTGGTTATAGCTGTCATTGGTCAGTTTAGCCGTGATGTTATTGGCTGTAGAGACTCAAGTCAGTGATACGTGCGTTTCGATCCGTGTATTGTTAGTGTGGATGATGGCCTGGATGGAAATGGATTGCATCTTGAAAAAATTCTACCATTACTACTACTACTACTACGCTTTGTGCTTGGCTAAAAAATCTCGCGCGACTTTCTCAACCAATCATGAGTTGCTCCCACGCGTTTTCCCGCGCTTGGCGCCGGCTACATGTATTTGCTTCGCGTTCTGATTGGTTCATTGGATTGTCTGCGTCTATTGTGAAAGGCCAGAGTGATGACTTTGATTTTGGTTTTGAAGACAGGTGAAAACTGCTCCAAGAAATTGATTGGTTTGGCTTATCGAATTAGGAATAAAGTGATTCCAAACAAGTACCCACCATTTCTAGGTTATTTCTCGCAGACTTCAGCTCTTCTTGTATTGATCCGTACGTTTTACTGCGGTGGTCTTGTAACTTATCCATGTGCTCTTTGATTCTAGTTTCCAACTCGCGATCTGCTAGCGCTCTACGAACATAAAACAGAAGTAAACATCACTCAAATAGTTGCCTTTAAATAACCGACAAAAAAGATGGCCCGATATTACTTGAATGAGCCTAAACCATCCACAGTGAAAAGACAAGAGTTGTTCGGGTCCTACTTCTCCTGGAATAGACTCCGTCCGAATAAAGGCATGGGTTTCAAAGAATGAAATATTCACCGAAGTGAAGGTCGCTAGTGGTGAGATAATATAGCACGAAAATAATGATTTTTAACTCTTTTATTCCTGTCAACGATGAGGTGAACAGCACTTGCTATCCCGAGTTGCAGTAGCCAATCATAACGCGCCAACAACGCTATCCACCTACTAATTAACAATTATTCACCGAAGTGTAGGTGGGTAGTGGTGGGTAGTGGTTGTTTTAGTATATACTGAAACAGTGAGATAATAAACGAAAATGATGCTTTTTAACTCATTTATTCCTGTCAACGATTACAATTTTCGCGCGCAAATTGCTGGGAGGTGAATAGCACTTGCTATTCCGAGTTTCAGTAGTCAATCAGAGCGCGCCAACAATGCTATCCACTGTTTCAGTATATACTAATTCTAATTATTCAATCTCTTCAATCAGAAACATTGAGTTTGAATTAGCGTGAATGTTCGGCGAACATTTCGACTCTTCATCTTTCAACACAAACCCTCAAAATGCTCTGTTGATGCCATGTTCAAAGTTTAGCGCAAACCTACAACATTTTTATTGTCACAGTACTTTACCTTCTCGCCGCTCCTTTTCCGTCTTTTTCTTCCAAAAGTTCCTTCAGTCGTTTGGCATAGCCTTGAGGAGTCTGAAACACAAAAAGTCGTTTAAGGTTTTTATAAGAGCGCTATACTTCTGTTGAAACTGCACAAGACTAGTGTTGTCATTTCGATTGCTTTTTTTTTTATACCAAATTGATTTTGAAACTCAAACCATTAAAAGCTGGGAGTGAACTTGTCATTGATAACTAAAAAAAAACCCTAGGTAACACGTATTCCAACCAGTCACAACACAAACGCAGAGTTTCTTTTCGCCAGTCAAGCGAAACACAATGCCAACCATGAATCGTTGCCGTGCACTTGACGGCGGTAACATGCTTGCCCGGGCTTAAACTCTAGTTCTGATTGGTTTATTTGTCAGCTGAAGCTACAGAAGTTAAAATAAATAAATATGTATCCTGCGCAGCGTTAATTATAGTTACGTGAAAAAGTGTTAAGTTTAACGCTGTAAAGAGTGTTTAAAACGAAACAAGACGTTTCGGCAATGCTGCCTTCATCAGCAGTAAAAATGTGTTCGTTGCTAAGGTGTGCGAAAACAGTAGACCTGCACCTCTTCGGAACCTCTAATTTCATTGGACCTGGATGAGGTGCACCTCTATTGATTTTAGGGGTAGGGTCCATTGTTGTGTTGCTTGTTCTATTGTTTTCTTAGCCAATCCTGTGAGGCGTTACGAAAGGTGCAGGTCTGCCCAAAAAAAACGCGTGCTGAAGAAAAAACGAGCGCAAGGTTAGCATACGAGTTAATTATGAAAAGCCAAAGTCTTGGTTTAAACCACTCGGCGCCAAAGTCTTGTAAGTGAAAATGAACCGCATTTCTTAGCGTCTTCTCCTGATCTTTTCATTTTTACTACTGATGAAGGAAGTATTGCCGAAACGTCTAGTTTCATTTTTAACACTTTTTACAGCATTAAACTTAACACTTTTACAGAAGTTAAGTCCTGGTCAAACGCGAACGCAAGCCAACGCGAGTTGGGAAATGACAACTGACTTGCACTACATGAAGGTGGCAGTGGCCAAATAAAGTCGGAAGGTGACCTTGTCATGCTTGTAACTGCAAATTACTTGCGTTGATTTGCGACTGCTTGCGTTTAGTGGCCAAACAGTAAAAACTTGCGTCTTCATACGGACAAATTTGAGCTTGATTAAAGTGATCGCAAGTGCACGCAAGTCCTGGCCAATCCTGGATTTGCAAGATATCGCGTTCTCAAACTCATTAACCCTTTAAAGGGAACCTCCATTGTCAGAACAAATTGACGCTTTGTTTGGAAATAAAGTCGAAATTTAAAATTTTTAAAAGAACAGGTGCAAATATAATTTTAGTGTACAAAAAACTGGGTATAAATATCGCCTATTTTCGCTTTTAAATTTCCCGCGCGCCGCCATTTTGAATATTTATGACGTGTTACGGTTGTCGCTATAGTTAAGAATCAAAGTTCTTTTGTATGCAACAATTAGACAACCGTGACACGTCATAAATATTCAAAATGGCGAAGCGCGGGAAATTTAAAAGCGAAAATAGGCGATATTCATATCCATTTTTTTGTACACTAAAATTATATTTGCACCTGCTTTTTAAAAATTTTTAATTTAGACTTTATTTCCAACAATTTAACATCAATTTGTTATAACAATGGAGGTTACCTTTAAGCCCCAATAGTGATCAGCATCAAATTTCTCCTTGTAATATCAATGCTGAATCAATCAAATAGGTCATGAGAATTAAGGATATGATCACACAAGATGAACATGTGAACATGTGAACAGTCTAACTGTTGTTAGTCAGTTCTTTGTTATTAGAAAACCGCAACGGTAACGGCTCACCTTTTCCTCTTCCTTGGCCGACTTATCGGTTCCATAAGGCGCTTTTATATCCACTGCAAAACATACGAACAACAACAATTCAATATAAACAACTACGCGATCTGCTACGTTAGTTACGAGTTGTTGTTTAAAGTAAAAAAAAGTCGCGCACCCGAGCCAGAAGGCTCATAACGGCCGGAGCTTAAACCCGGTTTCTATAGCATGAAGCGACTAGGAATATTGCTACTCCCCCCTGAATGGGATGCTAGTCCATCGCAGGGTTACCCCCAGCATTTTGTCGCCGGTACCCATTTATACACCTGGGCGGAGAGAGACAGTGTGGAGTAAAGTTTCTTGTCTAAGGAAACAACACGACGGCAGAGACTAGGCTTCAGGTTGAAAGTCCGACGCGCTAACGACTAGACCACCGTGCCGCCCACGTTGTTTAAAGTAATGTCCGCTAATTAAAATTGAAAAACGACAAATTACTCACGGGGTGTTGAACCCTTCACGGCAGCAAGTCGTTGTTTTTGTAGACGCAGTAGTTTGGTCTGTTCTCTCCAGTCATCGAGGGCCTGTTTATCTCTATAAGGATAATGAAATGTCAGTTTAGAACAATTATAAGTCCAATAACAAAATAATTTTATAAACTTTTCAGATCGCCATAAAATTGACCTGCTGACGACTCGTTTACACGGTCGCGGTTTTAGATCAAAATGTGCTCTCTTGACGAAAACCGTTAAGCCGTGGCCTCAGTAGCCTGCGAGCAAACTCTCGGGCTCGGGTTTGCGGGAGGGGAAGGGAGGGAAATCCCTAACCCGAGCCCGAGAGCTTGCTCGCAGGCAATGGCCTCAGGTTTCAAATTGACGGCGCCAAGGTGTTTTTACACGGCTACCTGTTTTCACGGCAGCTGACACTGAACTAATGAAACCGCATTGTTTTCTAAAGGTACGGTTTCAGTAATAGTCGCCACCCGACATAAACAAAAAGCCGGAACCGCATCGAAAAAAGCGATATGATAAGGTCCGTAAAACCGCGTCCACGTAAGGTAAACACTTCGTTTAGGAACCATTCAAGGACGTACCCATCTATAGGTCAATAGACCGTCCGGGCGTACAAATTGTTTTGCACTGGAAAACGTTTATTAAGTTAAGGTGGCTCCCAACAGTTTCCAGCACTTTCCAAGACTTAGATTTTGATGGGTCATTTAAACCACTCTTTGTCAGTTGATGCCACAATCATGATATCAAACGAATGCCCAATGATTGGTGAACACGTTGTTTGTGACACAATATGTTACTATAGCAACAGTATAACGTGCTAAAAACACCCTTAATTTTAGCTTTAAGTGTTAATAAGTGTTAAATTTTACGAAAAATTAAGGTGGCTCTGAACCCCACCTACAGAATTTTTTTAAACTTTGCCAAAAGTTCCATCTTATCCTACTGATCAAAATTCGACAACAAAAAATGGGGTTCACCGAGTCATTTTTGAGTTATTAACACTTAAAGCTAAAATTAAGGGTGTTTTTAGCACGTTATACTGTTGCTATAGTAACATGTTGTGTCACAAAAATGATAACGTGTTCACCAATCATTGGGCATTCGTTTGATATCATGATTGTAACATCAACTGATAAAGAGTCGTTATAATGACCCATCAAATTCTAAGTATTGAAAAGTGCTGGAAACTGTTGGGAGCCACCTTAAGCCTGGGACTAGAGAGCCGAAAATGAGAAAAAAATGAGAAAGACTATGAATGGATGACTTTCACGAGTTTTCCCGCATTTAGCACCAAATGAGTGGTTGATTGTGTTAACTTTGTCACTGGTAATCAAGTTGGTTATAGTTTTGCTCTTTAATTCATTTACTGCGCCTTTCAATAACATGCTAAAATTTAAAATTCAAATCGCTTTATTCCCTGCCGTCAATTATAATTAATACGAAAGCCAACGGACCATGTAAAAAAGAAACAAATAAAATGATCGAAATCTACCAATAACAATGCACGGACGTGACCTTTTGAACTCATTGAAGTGAAGATCTGTTTCCTGAGAGGTAAGCTAAGATGATTGACGGCAGTGTAAAACGCAACCGTTGGTGGAAATGTTAATTTCAAATTCCGCATGTTAATAATGATAATGATATGCATATTCAAATGCTAGTTATTTTAAGACCGTGAGTGTTGATCCGGCCGGGGTTCGAACCCGAGACCTCCCGCTCTGCAGACCGGTGCTCTATCAACTGAGCTAACCAGGCATGTTACTGAAAGGCGCAGTAATACAGTCTAACATTGTCAACTCACTTTCTTTTTTGCAATGCCATGGCTTCCTTTTCGTTCAACACGGCTAATACCGCCAGTTGCTGCTGATCGGCCAACCGAGCCTCGTAATCGGGGAATCGTGGCGTCGCGTTAGCGTCGTACTGGAACCGAGCAGCCCTGGAACTTAAATAGAAATAACCATAACCATGTCATCTCTCGAACTGACATAGGACACCTTATGAGGTTTACACAATGTAGTATTCTTTATCGTTGTATTGCTGACTTACACGAGAACAGAACCCCATTTATAGAGCGTATGCACATGACGTCACGGCGGCCATATTGGTGTACCAAAACAATAGAACGGCGGCCATGTTGGTGTACCAAAACAATCCTGTGGGATTTGAACGCTTTTCTTATGTTAACACTTTCTTTTGTTCCAATAAATTTGCATAGCTGCTTGCCACGTGAGTGCATACGCTCTATTAGGCAGACAAATGAGAGAATAGGCCAACCCGAAAAATACCATAATAATCTTTTATGTGCAGGCTCAACCTCACCGGGGTGTAATAATTCCGTATATACTTCATGCTAACACACCATATAGGGATCCTATCATGTAGGGATCCTAAAAACTCATTTTAAAATGGTTAGCTTTTATTTACTGTTATGGGTAGTGATATCCATAACAGTAAATAAAAGCTAAATATTTTAAAATGAGTTTTTAGCCCTAAATAAGTGCCGGTTCTTTGATGTGCATAAATTAAAACCCACCATGAAGTATATCCCAATAATTCAAGTCTCCTTTGTTAGAATGGCGCAATGGAATTCAAAGTACACGTGGGAACTCTGGACGTAGCAGTGTGTGTTCGTATAAAAATGTGCACCGTATGCCACCGTATACCAAGAATTTGAAGCATAGCACGTGCAGTTCGTGCTGAAAACAAGAAATTGGAAAAAGCAGGCTTACATCAAGCACCACTCAAACCTGCACTTTTAGGAGTATTATGGTATTTTTCATAGTTTCTGGAGTGGAGAATAGAGCTCCGGTTAAGCAAAGAATGGCGTTTTAGCGTTAAACGGCTTTCCAACAACCGGGACCAGATCTAGGAACGCTTATGTACGGTGGCCGACAAGGACACAACACGAACACAAAACCCACAACACAAACACAAAACTTACAACACAAACGCAAAACCCACAACACAAACAGAAATCTCACAACAGAAACACAAAACTCACAACGCAAACACAAAACTCACAACACAAACACAAAACTCACAACGCAAACACAAAACTCACAACACAAACACAAAACTTACACACAAACGCAAAACCCACAACGCAAAAACAAAACCCACAACGCAAACACAAAACTCACAACACAAACACAGAACTCACAACATAAACACAAAACTCACAACGCAAACACAAAACAAAAAACATTTTCAGAGCAAATTACAATTCCATTAGAATAAGGTTATTTCCATTAGCCAGATTAGCGTTTTAGGTATAGTGAAACTCAGTATGACAGGCTTAGCCGGGTTTCACCTTCATACTCTGAAAATTCATTCATGCAATTTGATGTTAGTCTTACAGTGCGGCTACTGTTACCGGGGTCACCCAGACAAAGTTAACCAATCACAAAACAGAACGAGAACAATAGATTCCAACATTTTTTACTTTAGCCAATGAAATGTCGAGTACAGAACAATGAAATTTCAACTTGTTCCTTCGCCATGAAAACAGATCAATACAAGTTTTGGCTGAACAGCGTTGGATTTTCAATTAACTTCGATTCCATCTCGTTTGAACTTGACTTGTTTTAACAGCACGATTTGGAAGGTTAATGTCGGCGATTCAAATGAAAGAGAAACTCCAAACTGTGTGAAAATATGGAATGCGACGGCTGTACCGTATGTCTACACAAATAAAAGTGCTGGTGGTGGATTTAAAATAATTTGTTCGCTCATAACAGATTCAAGTTTTCTCTACGGTCAACGGCGGGATTGGAAAATAAATACACTTGACGCCAGCGAAGAAAGAATTCTTAACTGCATAAGTATCAGTGAAAGCGACGGTCATAGTTCAGGCAAATTAAAGAGTGGCCTACGGATTTGAAAACAACAAAAACACGGCTTATTCGTCTCCGTGGTTAATTATAAAGTTTTATGCCCTTTGAGTTCCACGTGTTGGGTTCCGGCAGTCGGATTAAGCTGAAATAAAATTAAGTAAAAGAGAAATTCTAAACTGCATAAAAAGAGTGTCGGTCGTACAGAAACGGCGCATTCTTCAACATATATTTTACTGCCGCAAAAACCATCGATATTACAGCGGTTCGCCAGTTGAGTTATTATAATTTTCCAGACGATTCAAAACAGTAAATCCAACTCCCTCGAGAAGAATTCATGAGAAAAAAACTCAACCGCCGGACTAGATGGTTTTTTTTTTCACAGAGTTAGAGGTCTGGTTTATTATTATTTCTATTTTTTGGCATATACAACTATAGACTTTCAATACTTTCAACCAAAATGACTTCTTCAAAACCGTTACGACCGCCTTGGGAGATTAAAGAAACCCATCTAGTGCTCAAACCGCAAAGAAAATCTGCAACGGAAAAAATTCTGACGACAATTCAATAACAAGAATTGAAATAAAAGAGCCGCTCTTTTTCAAATGGTTAGTAAATAAATGCTTACAATGTATATATGCTACACTGGCAGTGTGTCTTGTAACATTTGCAAACAGCCGGCGGTTGAGTTGTTATTTTTTCCGAGAATTCATTCGCCACGCAATTTGCCCAAACATACGGCTGTCGCGTTCACTGCTGCTTTCATACAGTTTGGAATCAGTTCTCGCTCACTTGCATGACACTTGACATTCATTCATGTAGCATGTGAAACTACTCAAATTTTTAAATCGAAAAGTCAACGCTAGCGAAAGCTTTATTCAATATAAGCTTCACGAGTGAACAAGTTGAAATTTCTTTGTTCTGTACTCGACATTTTATTGGCTCAAGTTAAAAATGTTGGAATCTATTGTTCTCGTTCTGTTTTGTGATTGGTTAACTTTGTCTGGGTGACCCCGGTAACAGTAGCCGCACTGTAAAACTATGAAATTAATTAATCAGGGTCTGATATACTCCAACTCAATTGTCTTATACCCCATTCACCCACCAACGGTTAAACATGTTTAAATTTAATTAAGTTTAACTACGTTTTTAGCCTGTATCTTGAACGTTTTTAAATGTATATGACTCATACCGGAATGGTAATAAAAGTCAATACAGTTGCTTTTAGTAAAGAGTTCACTCCAAACATTACGGCACGTTTTGAGGTATTTTTCTAAACCTGTTTTAAACTAAACAACATTTAAACAAGCGATGGTGTGAACAGGGTACTAGTCAGACTAGTCTTGTATAAATTCTAAAAAAAAGTGCCTCACTTCCAGCCCACCCCTCAAGGTTTTTTAACAAGAATTTCAGGAGTTTGTCCATGGAGATAGTGTATGACAGACATTCACTAATGAGTCACGAACATTGAACTTGTACTCTTTAGGCAATAGCAGTCTGTCACAGACGTTTATTTTTAGGCAAGCGCACGAGAGCAAACGCTGATCTGCCACAATTCGATTGTCCTAGTCTTGTATAAATTCTCAAAAAAAGTACCTCATTCCCCAACAGCCCACCCTTAAAGGTTTTTAAACAAGTTTTTAGGAGTTTGTCCATGGAGATAGTGTATGACAGACATATTTACTAATGAGTCACGAACATTGAACTTGAACTCTTTATCAATTATAGCAGTCTGTCATAGACGTTTATTTTAAGGCAAGCGCACGAGAGCGAACGCTGATCTGCTCAACGTCGATATACCCCAACTCGATTGTCCTAGTCTTGTATAAATTCTCAAAAAAGTATCATACTCCCGGCCTACCCCTCAAGGTTTTTAAACAAGAATTTCAGGAGTTTGTCCATGGACATAGTGTAGTCACGAACATTGAACTTGTACTCTTTAGGCAATAGCAGTCTGTCACAGACGTTTATTTTTAGGCGCAAGCGCACGAGGTATTAAAGCATTCGCGAAGCAATACTGATGCAAGATGCAAACAGCAACGATGTATTTCACCAAAAACGCCGCCATGATTGTAATGTCTTCAAATCACACGTGGCTTCCGGCTTGGTAACCTATCCTGGCTTATTTTGTGTTTGTGTTGTGAGTTTTGTGTTTGTGTTGTGCGTTTTGTGTTTGTGTTGTGGGTTTTGCGTTTGTGTTGTGAGTTTTGCGTTTGTGTTGTGAGTTTTGTGTTTGTGTTCTGAGTTTTGTGTTTGTGTTGTGGGTTTTGTGTTCGTGTTGTGTCCTTATCGGCCACCGTACTTATGCAATCGGTAAAATGTAATTTTTTGCTGGAAACAAAACACAAAATAATTTTTTTTATCCGTACCTTGTTTCTGATTTCGGACTGGTCTTCTTCTGTCTGGGCGGCGATCTACCAGATCCAGCAATTTCCCTGGTTCGTGCATCCGCTGACAGTCCACTGCTGGACTGTAGCTCCATCCTCTGTTTGTCATATTCTCGCCGTAACACATCTGACCGTGAGGGAGGGGGATGGAATGTCACTGGCGTGTTGATTAGACCTGGAAGTTGTTTTCCATCAGATTTACTTTTCATTCGTTGGGTAGATGTGGAGTTCTTTTTATCTGTAATTAAAATCAAGTCTTACCTCAATAAATATCTGGTAAGTTTTAGGTCAAGTTTAAAGGGACAATGAATCAGCTGATATATCGTGTTTTCATGTTTATGGCCAGGAACTTGCAGTGTTATCTTGAAATAGGAATAAAGGATTGCCAAAAGTGATGAACGCAAAGAAAAGAATAGCAATTTTGATTTCTTGACCGCCTGACAGGAAGTAGTAGTAGTAGTGGTATTGGTAGTGGCAGTGGCAGTGGAAGTGGTAGGGGAAGTGGAAGTGGTAGTAGAAGTAGTAGTGGCAGTGGTAGGGGAAGTGGAAGTGTCAGTGGAAATGGTAGTGGTAGTGGTAGTGGAAGTGGCAGTGGAAGTGGCAGTGGAAATGCTAGTGGTAGTGGTAGTGGTAGGGGAAGTGGTTGTGGTAGTGGTAGTGGTAGTGGTAGTGGTAGTGGTAGGGGAAGTGGAAGTGGTAGTGGCAGTGGAAGTGGCAGTGGAAATGGTAGTGGAAGTGGTAGTGGAGGGGAAGTGGTAGTGGCAGTGGAAGTGGTAGTGGAAATGGTATGGGAAGTGGTAGTGGTAGTGGAAGTGGTAGTAGTAGGAGATCCTTTATTTAAACACGATCAGTAATATTAAAGCAATTAACATGCTTGAGTTGTCGTGTACTAGACTATAATAAAACAAAAATATAATACCTTCTTAATTTTAACTAAGATAAAAGAGGTGATAAACACTAAAACGTACAATAACTTTTTAAAATTCAAATATAAATCCACTTCCATCCTTGTAATCCTGCACTTTATCTCCAAATTACTCCTTCTGTTTTGCTCTATAGAATCTTTTTATCCAACTAAGTTGTATAGTTGGTGGTATTTGGCGATATAACGTGGAAATAAGGTAAGCGAAAGTTTGTCATTTTGGCGGAGCAGTGTCCCTTTAAGTTATTTGTGTTTATTGAGATTTACCAGTACGGACTGGTTCCCACTAGCGACGTAATCGGAAGCGGAGTCAGAAGCGTAAGGAGCCTTACGTTCTAGTGGAAATCAAAAAACGGAGTCGCAATCGGAATCGGAAGCTCGACGGAATCGGAATCGGAAGGATCAGAAGGTTTCCTTTTTTCTTCTGATTCCGCTTCTGCTTCCGTCGCTTACTATGCGCTTCCGTCGTTTTGATTTCCACTAGATCGTAAGGTTCTTACGATTGCGATTCCGCTTACGGTTCCGCTTACGTCGCTAGTGGGAGCCAAGCTTAAACAGATTTTGGATACTTTTTATTATAGAGAAAGAAGCTAACACACTCTGCAATAAAGATCTTAGATTATTGTTCATTTCAGTTGTAAATATACTGTACATTAATAAAATAATGATATTATTACCGTATTGTGAGTCTATTTACATGAACGTAAACTAGTTGTTGTTTTTTTTCACAATGTATGTTTTACACAACACCTAGTTTTTCATTCTATTAAATCTAGATATTTTCATTTTTCATCTGTTATAAAACTACGTAACATCTTATTCTACAAAATATATTTTTCAGCATAGATCTAAATAATTTGTCTTTCTACCTGTACATGTTAATATTAGGAGCTTATTCTTATTCTTAAGCCTTTACACTTATCCTGGAATAAATGGTACAATAACGTGTGTATTGTCTATTTAAAAAATCATTTCATTCACAATTTTGCAAAATAAAGAATCTAGTATGTTTGAACGTTAAAATTCCGTTCACTACAGTTTCGAAAATCTGCTCATGAGTTCCTTTTTCCGAATTGGACTTTGCAAACGAGATTTTCCCCCATCTTAATCCATTTAATGCCAAGAAAGCTCCAAATCAAAATCCAAGAGAATTCATTGTCTACAATACTAAAACAAATTACAAAGTACAAATACTGATAAAGAACTTTCGTTTGAATGATTACAGGGCAGAAATTCATCACGGACGGAAAAGCTGGAACCACAGAGAGTTAAACTAACATATAGACTCACGACTCTATACTACGTCTTGCTATAGTCTTGATATTCACACAGAATTCTTTATCTGCTGATAAGTTCCATTTTCCAGAGTGTTCCATTTACAAGCGGAATAAATTGTCCTCTATCTATAAAGAACATATCCATAAAGAAATGCTCCAATTCTCGATTGTCTCCTCCTCACTTGGTTTCATCGCCTTTACTCCGTTCATCGTCAACAACCGTTCTCAACTTTCGCTGAGTAATAGGCGACATTCTCCCATCAGAACTCAGCTTAAACTTGCACAACACATCAGCGGCAGCCACTTTCCTGAGGTAGGGACTCGTACGACTCATCATGGGTCTCCACCGCCCCTGATAACTGCCTGTGTAGTAGTGAACAGTTAGCAGACCCTGGTGGTCTCCTAGCGTTGTTATTTTACCGAGACACGGCTGTCCTTTGATGTACAACTTCTCGGGCACTTTTATGGCTACCATGTCTCCCTCGCTTAGGGAAGACGCCCCCAAACTTTTGCTGCTAGCTCCATGAACGTCAAAATGTTGAGGTTTCTTAATTTTAGTATCCTTTGATGCATTTTTAATAACAGGCGGTGTGGTTTCTTGAAAATGTAAAGTTATGCTTTCTTTTGCGTTTTCAGTTTTTCCTTCCTTGGAAGTCACAACACCTACTGTTTTGTCAGTGGCAGAACTTTCTTCTGCTTGCAACGTCCTCTGAGGACTTTCAGTCTTTGTTCGTCGTCTTCTTTTTGTTTTCTCGCTCTTTGGTTTTCTCCCATCTATATTAGTATCCACAATGTATAAATCTTTATCCAGATCTAAACTTTTGTCCACAGCATCCAAGCTTTTCACTGACCGTACGCTTTTTCGCCGACCTCTTTCCAAAGGTTCCAGTTGAATTTTACCCTCCTTCGCCCCAGAACCGTGAAATAACACGTCCTTTCTCGGCGATTTTGCGTCGTGTTTCACAGTTCTCACGGGGGATTTCTGCTCGCGTCCCATGCCTAGATGAACAAAACTTCTCGAAGGTGTTTCCTGCTCAAATGTCCGAGCTTTTTGCCCTCTTAAAAGTCCCTCTGATTCGTCAACAGGACGATTTTTATGCCTTGCGGCTGCTTGGAAAATTGGCGGCAGTTTGAATCTTTCTGCTCTGTTACTCTTATCATTTTCAACTTTGTCCTCTTCTTCTTGTGCCCCTGAAACGCAGATTTAAAAGTGGATATCAGTAACTCTTTAGAGTTTTGTTTAACATTTTGCTTTGACTTCAGCCATTCTTAAAAAAAATCAGAGGTACGCATGGAATAGTTTATCGGGTGCTAACAAAACGTTTTATCCGAAAAGTTATCTCAGTTTTTATTCTCGAAATAACTTCTCTTTTCTTCTTTAGCTGTCTGTTTATTTTTCTGCCGAAATAGCTGGAAATTAAAATCCTTGAGATTGGTACATAAATATTTTCCTTCTTTTTTTGGGACAATTTAAACGTTAAGATATATTGGAGCGATATCCACTTTTAAAAATGCGTATCTTACTGCCCTCTAGTCTTACTTAGCTAAGTACAAACGAAGAACAGAACGGATGCGCTGTGTTACGTGCTTGTGACACTCATGAGTTATGCTTACTTTTTAGTAAGTTAGTAATATTATTTTGCAATATAGTAAATTATTTATAAAGTGGACGAAAATGATCCTAAAAAGAAAGTTATTATAACAATATACTACCCAAAGGATAAGAATACCGACTGAAATTTATCCGCATGAATATTTTACAGTTGAACGGAACCCCTTCACAACGGCCAGTTTGGACAGAATTTACCTTAGTTTTTGTACATTGTAGATGGGTGAAATTCGTTATGGAAAAGTTTTTATCAAGAGGATTTGAGTTAAAGGGACTCTGTTCTGGCGGCTGATACATCGTGTTTTCATGATTTTGGCTAGGAACTTGTTTAAATATCATCTTGCAATAAGAAGAAAAAAATCGCCAAAATCTACATCTGCATATACAATAGGGGGGATACCCATCACTGCAAAACATAGGGATATAAGACTATAGGGGGATATCTGATATATAACATTAGTCAATTTTTACCTCTCGATAATGATTTTCTAGATTTCTGATTGGTCCCACCGCTACCGATCTGAGTCGTTTTTGATTAATTTGCCCAAATATGGAAAAATGATGACGAATTACGCGAAAAAAATTGTTTTCCTCGTCGTTTAAAAAAAATGGCACGTGCACGTGGCAAATCTTTCCTCGTCCGCAGTATAATTTGGGATAAACTACGGTTCGAGTTAGGATCCGAGTTAGGATTCGAGTTAGGATTCGAGTTAGGATCCGAGTTAGGATCCGACTTAGGATCCCACCTGAGGATCCCTCCGAAAAAATCAAAAACGCTCCCCCACTTCCCAATGCATTTTTTTATAGAAACCGGGATATAGTAAGCTCCGGCGGTACGTACCTTGCAGTGTAGTACAGTAGCGTTAATTTTTTTTCCAACCTTTTGTTAATTAAAACAATGAACTGCAAGGCTGATCTGACCACGAAAAAAGTAAAATTTGCGAGACACCATCACGACAGAAACCGATAAAGTAGGATCGTAACCGTGGACAATGGTTTCGTTGTTATTCTTACGTATTATTAGCAGCATTATCGTTTGCGGTCTTCTGCAGTTTACTTTTATTTTTATAGATTTTGGAACCGTAGGTCTTTTCAGATCCGATATGCTGTGTTTTCTTTCAGCATGGTATTGCCCGTGCGTTTAAATGTTCAGATCGGCTTTGTCCATCTACATTTCAATTTGCGAGACATCTTTGCGATACACTGTGGGCTCCTTATTCCCCAAAACACGTGATGTGGCACGCGTGTTTCGGGTGACAAGTGAGTACATAGTACGGAACCTGATATTGTGAACGGGTCATTGTGCAGTCTATTTGCGCTGGCTTTCTTGCTGGCGACATTTAGATCGTTACACCGTGCTGATGAGTTGCAATAACAACGAAACAATTGATATTTTTGTATGTTCTTGCTATCTTTTTGAGGCAGTTACTTCGCATAGCGTGTGAAATATTCCGTCATTTTCTCATGCTCTGCCAAAAACAGCTGAGCCACCGCGCCGCCGCTGGCGTTGCGGAAAGTCGAATTCTGTGGGTGTTACTAAACTGCGGATGCTTGGATCAGTCAATCTCTCAGCCCGTGATCAGTGTCTAAGTCTGCGGTGTGCAAGACTTGTGAGAAGGTGGATTTTCATCACGTATGTAAGCGTATAAGATCAAAGTCTGAAACTGCCGTATCTCTATTGGAATAATGACTTCTTGCAGTTTATGTTTTAGCTCCTTGTTTTATTCTGTTTTTGAGTAGTGTTTCTTGGAGCTTGTTGAACCTTCGTTGTTTCATCATGGCGTTAGTGCATCCCGACATGGCTTGTACAGATATGGTGATCTGTTTTGAAAATCTCACGGATGCGAGTTTCGGGGGGTTAAAGTGTCTATATTGCCTGCAGGGTTTTTCTGGTTTTAGTAACTTTATAAAGCGTAGAAAACTGTCCAAAACGTTTTTTTGGCATTTTGAACCGTTTTGGCCTTGAATATTCGGTTTAAAGTTCCCGCTTGAGCCACGCCCTTCAAGGTTGGCCGAGCGATCATACCCAAAAGAGCCTAAGCCTAGTGACGTCACATGACGTCACTTCAGGAACGGAGATTTTCCCGCAAAAGAAATCTTCACAAGAGTCTTCACAAGTACTTCACAAGTCTACTTTCAATTCGTGAGGCACGATGCCTGACAAATGTGTTGTTTTTGGCTGTTCAAATACGAATATAAAATATCAGCAAGACCACAGCTCAGCGACAAACCGTTGAGTGGTGCCGGATCTCCTAGTTGTAGACCTGGATCAGTACAATAATTACTTGTATAAAATCAGAAAACGGCAAACTGATCCTTACGGCAAGGCGATGAAGGAGTAAATAAAAGAATAAAACAAAATTTATATATATATATTAAAACGAATTTGCCCAATATTTCGGTTTGAAAACAAACCTTCTTCAGGGGCTAACAGAAAAATGAAAAATGAAGTTAAAAATAAAAAGTTCGTTACAAATAAGAGTTTGACTCTTATTTGTAACTCTTATTTGACGGATTAGAGAATCTTAGGCCCCGTCCACACGTATCCGGATATTTTTGAATCCGCAACTTTTTTGTTACGGATTAGAAAATATTCGCGTCCACACGTAGCGTATTCGAATCGTATTTGCCCGAATTCGCCGGATACGTGTGGTCGGAAGGCCAATCCGCAACAAAAAAGTTGCGGATTCAAAAATATCCGGATACGTGTGGACGGCGCCTTAGAGCTTTTTCTAAGCGTTTTCGAAACGACAAGTTTGACAAGGACAACAAGAAATGAAAAAGGATCAAAAAGGGTCGTAAAACACTGGAGGAAACCGACCAAAACGCTAAAAAACGGAAACCCGCAGGTTTTGGGAATACCGCAATACCGCAATTTTATATTAGAATTACCGAAATACCGCATGAAAAATTGCCCAATACCACAATACCGCAAACCCCAATGTCCCCCTCTTGTAATCCTGCACTTTTTCTCCAAACTACTGCCCTTGTTTTGCTCTATAGAATCTTTTTATCTTTTTTATCTGTCTGACAAAATGGATCAAAATCCACAAATCGCAATCCACAAACATGACCTTTTGCCCTTATTGAGTTAAACATCCTTATTTCCTGAGACATCTACTAAGATAAAAACAGAGGAGAGGCAGCGTGGTCGAGTGGTTAGGGCGCCGGAGGTCCCGGGTTCAAGTCCCGCTCTGACCACTTGCTGGAGTTGTTTCACGGTAGACCCGAGTTCAACTCCTCGACCACGCTTGTAAAATAGCCAACTGGTCTGCCTCTCCTGCCAGTTGGGATTTTTAAAAATGTTATGTTCAATTTGTATACTCGGAGATATTAGCTCTTTCGAGCTAGTCTTAATCCGAGTTTAAATAAAGTTTTTTTAATTTAATTAATTTTAATAGGCACAGTAAATGATTATGTATATATTGCATGATTCATGACATCCTTCGTGGTACTTACTTGTCAGTTCACTGTCTGGTGGTGGGCCCACTAGCAGCTCCTCGCTTGAGGAAGATCCTGCATGATCTGAGAGGAAAATAATAGTGTACTATCTGTTTAATAATATACATGAAAAAATTACTCGATTCTGATTGGCTAAGAGCAGTGCAGTTCAAGTGTAACACCAGCGCAAAAAGTGTAACACCAGTGCAAATTACAAATCGAAAAAAAAAATTGAAGCAAAAATGTTTTGCAAAAAAAAAATTGCAAAAAAAAAGAAAGAAAAAATTTCCCAAAAAAAAACATTTTTGCCAAATAAAAAAAATTTCCAAAAAAATGGATGCAAATTTTTTCATGTATAATTATTAATAAGTAATTATACGGTTTTCTCATTCAATTTCGGATTACAATGTAATTTGCACTTGTGAGTTTTTCAAAAAGCTCAAATTGCCCTCGCCAAAGCGGCTTTTTGAAAAACTCACTCGAATTAATACCAAATTGAACTTGAAACCGTATGATTGCCTATACAAACATGACAGATGGATAACAATTAATGATTAAGGCACTGTGATCAAGCTTCAATTTATTTCATGTAATGACACTGTTGGAGCAGGGGAGGGGAGGTTACCCGGGGGGGGGGGTACTCATATGCAAGGATGATGGGGTTATTGCCATACTCTGTGCAGTGTGTAAATCCAAACATAGGCAATGAGTATGAGGAGCTTTCTTGGCTATAAAGGAAACAACATAATGCCAGAGATCTGCAGTACTCAAACCACGTCACCAACCCTCATAAGTCTGACACAATATCTGGGTGTACACCAACAAATATAAATATGATTGCATACCTTCAATTAATACTCCTCCTCTCTCTTGAATCTGCAATAAATACTGCTCTCTAAGGAACTTGAGTATCTCCTGTAAAAGGACAGTGATAAAGTTAATGTAAATATATATATATATTTCTTGAGAAAATTTGAGCAGTACTGTTCATGACAACTAAATCCTTCTGTTGACTTTATCCGTGTAATCTGCTGGAATTTTATTTCTCTGAATTTTGGTCATCCTTCGCTTTGTTTGGACTACTTATAGTGTGTGATTATTGAAGTAAATGTGAGTGTTTTTTAACTGATAAAATTGGTAAGAAAGTGAATAAAGCATTTTAATCTGTGCACATGTACCGAACTGTGAAACCATCCCTTTAACCTACAGCTGTAACTGTAATTTAACATTTAATTAATGACAAGTAGCAACAGTAATTGCCCTAAGGTCAGTGGTATCTCGCATGTGCGCATATTCCAGCAAATGCTGTCAAAACCTCCACTTAACGAGGCGGTTGTTAATTTATTTTTTTTTTAATTTTTGGAATATGTCCACAAAGGAGGAGAAAAACAAACAAACAAAGTATTTCAACTTCTTTGAGGTGAAAAAATAAATTAGAGCAGGGCTCGAAATTAAAAAAAATTCTCAATCGCAATTTGCGAGTAATTCCTAAAATTTAGTCGCAAGTTCGAAAATTTTAGTTGCAAAACAAAATAACTAACTACTATACACTACCCAAACCAGAAATGAGAAACGAGAAATTTCTGAGAAAGTCTGAAAAAGTGCACCCGTGATGCACTTCTTGGAAACCGCTTTAATGGAGCATGAAATTGACGATTAAGTCTGACGCAACATTCAACGTGAACTTCGCAGGATTTTTCGGATAAAATTACAACTACCAGTTACAAGTAAGACACACGACTGTTGAATATAATTCCTTTATTAGCTAGGCTGTAAAACAGTTGCAAAATCATGACTAATAGAAAAATTTTAGTCGCAAAGGCGAAATCTTTAGTCGCAAATGTGCCCAATACAGGCACAATTTCAAGCCCTAGGTGGAGTTACTATTATAGCAAATAGGGTTGATCACTTACATGGAAAATTTATACAAAAAACTATTTACTACTAACGAAAGTTGGACCTATTTTAAGCAAATTATCTAAAATGAAATAAAATGTAGTCTTTCTCAAAATTATGTAAAGTACAATGTGTTACCTGGGTGCCTTTTTCCACTATAAATGAAGGAGGAAACTCTAGTGGATTATTAGATAGATTAAGTCCTGATAAACTCTTGAGCAGGCCTGGGGAAGATTAAAAAGTTATGATGATCATAAGAAAATGTCAAAAAGTCATCTATTATTATGCTATTTACATGTACATGTATACTAACTTAAGTTACTTCTTACATGTAGCTGGCATCAAAAATCTAAAATTCTCATGAAGCCTATGATTTGGCCACCAGGCATTTCAAGGACTGTGTTGGGGATGTGACCCAAACTTAACAACACTGTTTGGCTTTTGCCTTGAAAAGAGAGATATGGGGCAGGGAACTAAGGCAAAGCTAGAATGGTTAACATAATATATGGGTCATCAGAGCATAACGGTGCCATTATCTCACCCCCAAATTGCAATAAGATGCTGATTTTTGGCAAGCGGGCATCTTTCATCATGCTCTTTTCAAATATCTAAACAAATCCCATAATTTCACAAACTTGGTTTTTGTGACGTCATTACAATGTACTTCAGGACTCTATTGTGGATCCATATAAAATTTGTCTACTCACCTAATTCCAAAGGAAGTGTTTCTATGGTGTTACCCTCTAGCAATAAATTTTTCAAATTTCTGTTGAACAAAAAGAAATTTGACTCTTTAGGTTCCAGGTTAATGGAAGGTTTATTTTTTTCTAGTGGCAATGGGCCTCTTAGTGGGTTTGACAAATAAAGCACGAGGGGACCCAGGGAGCATTTTGGTTTGGCTGTCAACAAATTGATGCTGTCCACCCCCGTCGGGCTAATTATAGCTACCCAACATACTACGTGAACAGTGAAACAGTCCATGGCGATTTGGACGTGGCTATTTCGAATTTGTGAACGAAAGCAATCTCAAAATAAATCTTTCGTAGCGAAGGCATTTGAGGGCAGATTTGCGTGTTAAGTGAACTAACATGGAACTTCAACATCTCTTCTTTGATTCTGCAGAGGAATTGAGTCGACAGGGTCATTTTCAGAGGATTTATTCGCTTCGATCAGCAGGCACTCCAGAAATCAGTGTTCGGCCTTGTCTTTCTTTTAGCAGTGGAACAACGAAATAACAATAACTCGCCAAAATTGTGCTAAATCGCCCCGAGGAGAGGGCAAACAACAAAGAATACAACACAGCAACAGGGTAAGTCAATTTTATTCACATAAGATTTGAATTTTTAAGTTTTGAAGCAAAACCGTTGCATTCCCATACACATATACATATATTGTAACACAATACCGCTCATAAAGCAAGGGTCACGTCCCAGTTATCTAATAGTGAGCTTGGGCCGCCTGTGTATAACAATGTTAGAATGTGTAGCCGGGGCTTAACTCTACAGATCAGCTTCTGTATTGTTATATTGTCTAACCTTTATTATTTTCAATTACATTACTTTTCCCTGCCTCGAATAGCGGCTTTGCTAATTTGCAAGGCAACTGTATTTAAGTTTATACGTGTAATAATTTTTGTTTGTTTGTTGTTGTTGTAAACAACAACAGCCACAAATGAGTAATTACCGTATTTTCTCGATTAAACGCCGGGCCCCGAATAAACGCCGGGTATTATAGAGGACGTTGTACGTAAGCCCCTCAAACGTTTATTTGTGGTGTAATAAACTTAAGATTTAAAGGCAACGTACACGGGCGAGAAAAAACTGCATTCAAAGAAATGCCGGGTCCACTAGGCCAAGTTTGAAATAAACGCCGGGGGCGTTTAATTGAGAAAATACGGTAATTAAAAGTTGCGTCAATACAGACTGGGGTGAATATCGAATATTTGGTACATTTACATGTATTAAAAAAGCCGATATTCCGATAAGGCAGTAAGTCTTTTACAGCTGTTGATTATTACATTTGAAAGAGTTAGAAAATACAATTCCCAACTAACTAGGCTATTTAATTATCAAACCTGTGTTTTCCAATGATTGGAGGAATCTCTGTAATGCGGTTGTTCCGCAGATCAAGCCATCGTAAGTTTGGTAGGCAATCGAACAACTCTTCAGGTAAAGTCGAAATAGAATTGCCCTCCAAATACAAAAACTGAAAACAGTAAAACAAGAAATTTGCTAAAATTAAGGGAAAGCACTGCTGTTGATAAATTGGCGGCCATTTGATAATAATTTTCAAACAGATAATCTGTTTGAAAAAGCGATCGGCCAGTCCGCGATCGTGATAAACCAAAACGGCAGTGAAATTACCTCTAATTGTTGTAAATTTAGCACTTCAGTTGGAACTTGTGTTAATCTTTTCTTACTGAGGTCGATAGTCGTACTTCCCAAAGCAGAAGCTGTATTTATCAGCTGTTCTACCGCCCCATCAACTCCATCACCGACCGCCATGTTCGTTCTCACTTCTGAGTCCGGCGTTAGTTGGTTACTATGGTTACGGTTGTTTGTTTACAATTACCTCGTTTCCGTGATTTGGCCCCAGGCTCTTTTGCACACTTTTTGACACTTGCGGCTACTTGTTAACTGGCTCGTCGCTCTGCGACGAGTCAGTTCTTAAAATACCCTTCGGATGCGATCTATTTCTGGTAAAAGGAAAGCGAGTTGAATTTTTCTAACCAAATCATCGTTGAATAAAACACGTCCCGGCAGGTCACAGAACTGCTGAGTGAACAATTCTCAAGCATTACTCCGTGGAGTCACGTTCAAGTATTTATGTCACGCTATTTGATCGATCATGTTGATATTGTTAATTTATTCGAAACCCCATCACCGATTCTCCAAAATGCCTGTGTTAAAACAATCCTGATTCCTTGCAGTAGGTGGTTTCAAGGATTTTAAAGCGAAAAAAATATACAAAGTTATGTTTTTTTCTAACAGTACCAGGGGTGGCGAATGGTAAATCCGGGGTCTTTCTGCATGTACCGGTACCCATGAACCACTCATTGTCTTCTATTGTTTGTGAGGTATTGCATTTTTGGTCTTGTTTTGCATTTGTATTATTGTCGTTCTTTGTTCCTTTTGTTTTACGTAATATGTGCTCCGGTACATGCAGAATCTACCTAAATCCGAGACTCGCCGAGACGCCGAGACCCTTGTTTCAAAATCCGAGACCGCGACCGCAGCTACGTTATAAAATCCGAGCCCGAGACCCAATGCGGGAAAAAACCGAGCCCGAGACTCAGTGCCAAAAATATCCGAATCACCTATCAAACAACCGAACAAGGATGAAGAATCAAGATCAAGAATGCTTAAAAAAAGTATCCGAGACTCCGAGACCTTGAAGAAAAAAAATCCGAGACTCCGAGACAGTAAAAACACCAGCCAAACGAGACTTTGAGACTTCAAACAAAAACTGCCGAGATTTCGAGACCGGACCAAAATTTTCCGAGACCCACGATTTTGAAGGTACCATTCGCCACCCCTTCTTATTTATACTCGCTCTGTAAGGGACTGGAGCGGATAGAATTAGATATAACTAAGACCTTTCACGCTGCCTCATTTTGTTCAGTGGTGTGTGACAATTTTTTTTTTCCGTATGTGTGACAAATCTGTGTGACAAATTTAGTTTTCGCGTCTGCGTGCCAACTTTAGTTTTCCGTCTGTGTTCATTCTCGACCCCAGAGCTCTCGGTCTCTTTTTGTTTTGGGCCGCGCGACCGAAGAGCTCTGAGAAACCCCGCGCACGCGTAGCCAAAATCTGGCTATATGGTCTACAGAGCGCATGCCCAGCAGTCCAAAAACAAAATGGCGGGAGCCTTGGAAAGCTAGGAAAGACTACGATTTTCTTTCAAAAAATGAACAGAAAGCAATTATTGAAGCCGTGGTCTGTAAAAAAAGGATGTTTTAGGTGTTTTACCTACAGGATTTGGCAAGTCCTTAATCTTTTATCAGCTAGTGATGTTTTCGACTTTGTTGATTCACTGAAACGGACCTCCTGTGTTACGAGAAAGCCAGAGTTGGCAACTCAGACGTCGAAATGCGGTTAATTTACACAGGTGAAAGTCTCACCCTCTTCAATTCAGACCTCAATTCAGAACGGTGACCGACACAGACTTATGGTTTCGTTTCCACTTTTTAACGAGTGGTCAATATAATTTACCTCTAGATGACATAAAAACAATGAAGCCATTGCACTGTTTAAGCTTATGTTTCGTTCCTTCAATAGTATGTTACCACTATTTTTTTAATGATTTTTTTTTCGACTTACCGAAAGAAGTTCATAATTATAATACAAGGTCATCCTCACGTTTATCGACGTTATATAAATTATCTTATCTTATCCTCAAACATACACAAACCCTAATTACATACCAGTTGTATTAAATACTCAGTAATATTCAAGGCAATATAGAATGACATACAAAATCTAAGATTAAAATTCATATTCTCCTCAAAGAAATAATAACAATACATTATATAATAAAATTGAAATGGACAAAACATCCATAAAAAATCATGATACAAAATCCCCATGCAGTTTTAGATATATATATATATATATATATATATATATATATATATATATATATATATCCTTTTCATGCAAAGTATCTGTTATGTAACTCTTGTAATTTGTATTGAAACAAGGCAAATAGGGACTGAATGATTGATCGATTGATTGATTACCTGCACATATAGTGTTGTCTGCAAGATTTCAAGTGATAAATTGTTGAATTTCTAGTGTTTCAGGTCCAAAAATCTATGTTTATGCAAATTGGCCAAGAAGGAAGACATCAAAACGTCATTCTCTTTTAAGCCCTGAATTCCGAACAGACTTGCCCTTTCGTTTCCATCATCTAGACATACTCAGAGTGTTCTATGCAAGATTTCAAGTCCTTTGCTTTAATTCCTGGCTTATGAGGTCCAAACAGGTCTGTGTGTCGATCCCAACCCGTATTAAAAGGTTGACTAAAAATGTCATTGTGTTTTCATATCTAAAGTCACAAAGGTGACACACACAAACTTCCCCTGTGGTTTCCTACATGTGCACATGCTTAGTGTCTGCTTTCTGGAAGTTTTCAAGTGATTTCCTTGAATTCGCACTGTTTCAGGTCCAAAAAGCTATGTTTATACAAAAGAGGTAACAAGAAATTAGTCAAAATGCCATTCCCTTTTCAGACCAAAATTGCGAATGGCAACAGATACAGACATCCCCTTTCATTTCCATTAACTAGACATACTCAGAGTGTTCCATGCAAGATTTCAAGTTATTTGATTTAATTCCTTGGTTATGAGGTCCAAAAAGGTCTGTGTATTGACCCCAACCCATATAAAGGTCTGACTAAAAATGTCATTGTGTTTTCACATCTTTAAGTCTCAAAGGTGACACACACAAACTTCTCCTGTGGTTTCCTGCATGTGCACATACTCAGTCTGCTTTCTGGAAGTTTTCAAGGATTTCCTTGAATTCTCACTGTTTCAGATCCAAAAAGCTATGTTTATGCAAATGAGCTGATAGGCAATAAGTGAAAATCGCATTCTCTTTTAGCAGGGGTGGGAGTCACAGGACAGTCGTCCTCTTCTTTTTCTTCTTCGTCATTTGGGGCTGTTGCTATTGGTCTTCGGCGTCCTCCAGTAACCGTTAGCCAACTTCATTTGCAGTTTTCTTGATGACAAACGTTGACGATCTATTGCCGACATACTATAAATAGTCATAGAACACTTTAGCAAAAATTATAAACGCAGTTAACATTGGCTAGGGGACTGATTAACACCGATACAACAGTGCGACGTCACGATTTTCCCTTGATTTAGAACAAAGGTTTTTGAAATCACATATGCCCTTTGGCATTCCAGTTATTTTTCTGAAGTATTTCCTTTGTATCTTGGTCGCGGTCGCAAGGACGTCTTCCGTCTTGATACTTCGATCTTCCCGATTTCGTTTAGCGCTTGCAGAAGATTTTCTCTTTCCGATGTCTTCCCGAAAAGATCGCTTCGATCATAATAGTTTAGAAGACGTGAATTACAGCGACAGATTTTAACATTCGCAACTTGCACGGCTTTTTCGAGGTTTCGCTCGATTCGTTCATGTTTGTTTTTCTAACTTTTTGCGCCGAGCCAAAACTTGCCCGTCAGGTCCGGTCTGCCCAGGAAAAATTAAGCCGTTTGTTTCAGTTTTAGCGCGTACAAAAATGAACCAATCGGATGCATTTGCATTGTTTCACCTGAAAACCAATCGCAGCTAACTCTGACACAGGCTTCCCCAGAGCTCTTCTCTCCCTCGGTCATGCGCAAAAGAGAAGAGCTCTGGGGTCGAGAATGGTCTCATTCTCGTCCCCAGAGCCGCATGACTCTCTTAACCGCCGGAGCCTGAGTACGAGAGTCAAGTGGCTCTGGGGACAGACGATGCGGAAGTCCTAGAATCTAGGACTTCCGGTTGTTCTGCGCAGGCTCAGAGTTTTTTCAAAATGGCGTACGTGCCTTCAATATGCATGAAGAACACCATAGAAAGAAAAGGCAGGATTCTGGCTGTCTCATTTCAGAAGTTGGAGGTTTTAATTTATCTTTTCGCAAGGAGTAGTTAGATGTTATCGTCAAACTTTCGGCAGTTTGCGAGTCGTGGATATGGTAACAATCGTCGTGATTCGTGATCAGATAGCAGTCAGTGGAGGATTTTACTTATGCTTTAATAAGCTTAAACAACTTACTTCAGCTGACATTTAAACGTATCATCAATTAATGGCTAGTCTGACCGATGCCGAGATTTTTAAGGTATAGATAACAATTTAAGACCACATTTTGAAATTTCTGGGCTATTCCAGGAATCTACTTGAAATGTAAAGGTGGATTTCAATGGAATTTAGTTAAAATTTAATGGGCACTGTGATACTCATGTCCGAGATATATTTGTGTGTAAGGGCTGACCATGATATGTTATTTATTAGATGTTATTTACAGCCAAATATCAATCTGAATGGTATTTGAATTCACAAATCTTTGACTTCACTAATGAAATCTTTTGGACATTTCAAACTTACAAGTACAATATTTCCCTTTTAAACAAGCTTGACTAGACTGACATTTTGAATTAATCCAAGACTGAACAGGGAAGAAAAATAAAGAGAAATGATGTCGTGTGAAATGTTGAAATATGTGTTGTGGCTTTCTATGCAACTATTTAATAAAATCACTCTTATCATCTACATGACTGTTTTGCTCAGGGCAGAGTATTTGCACTGTTATTGCAAAGGTCAAGGGAGATCTACAAGTAGCCCAAAAGTCAAACACAGGAAAAAATACCTGATTCCCATTTTGGGATTTTTTAGGG
The DNA here is from genome assembly GCA_022457155.1 of Cladopsammia gracilis. Lineage (NCBI taxonomy): Eukaryota > Metazoa > Cnidaria > Anthozoa > Scleractinia > Dendrophylliidae > Cladopsammia > Cladopsammia gracilis. Next base: position 135,896 of record JAJGOT010000048.1, read on the forward strand.
TATTTACAGAACACCATCAAAATTCCCAAATTTTGCAAAGTGAGACAAGTCCCAACCTGGGAATTCCCAACCACGTTCCCTGGTTGGGACTTGTCTCACTCTTCCAAATTTGGGATTTATATGGGTATTTTTTAAATACCCTAAAATATCCAAAAATGGGGGCCTGGTATTTTTTCCTGTGAAAGAAGCTTGCAGGTGAATCAACCAGTGATAAATTTCACAGCCACTGAATGTCATCTCTTATCACTCTTTACTCATGGCTTTAGCTTGTCTCACATCAGCTCAGAGAGGGATTAGGATGATTTAGATAAACAAGATGAGTGCAGATGCACTCAAAACACAGATACATACATGGCCCACACAGTTTCTATAGCAGAAAGCAAGTTGAGGGATAACTTTACCACATGTACTGATCAGCATTCTGTTAGCAGGCATTCAGTTACTGGGATTGATGTGGACTGAGGGAAAGCCAAGAAAACTGAGGAAAGAGTACTTGCAATGGATTTCCTTTGGTTACAATGTAGGGTTCAAGTATGTGCATTACATTCTTTCACATTCAAACTTGGTTTTAAGAGCACTTAGGATATACTTCGAAGCCCTAGTGCGAAACCACTGAATATGATAACTGTCCAAATTATATTTTCCATAAAAAAATAAACAATAATAAATTGCAATATATGTATGGATACACTTTGTTATAAAAACAAAACAAATTAATTAGAAAAATGAAGTGAACCACCATAACGTTTATTTAACCTTTGGTAATAATACAGTGTCTACAGTGGAATTAAAGGGTCGCAAGACAATCCATCAATGATGGTTAAGGAATGTTATCTCAAAAATATATTTTCATATCTGATAAAATGCAGTGCAGTACACAGTCGTTTATACAGGAATGTAATGAAATGGTGAATCCAGATATAATACCCAAAAATGAACAGCTAAGTGATATACTGGAATTCAAGAAGGGTGGCAAACTTTACCACGAAATGTGGATTTTGACAGAAATAATTGAGTACCTTTGAAATTTATAAATGCACATTGCCACAGTTTTAGTAAACCAGACCAGCGATCCAGCTGCTTCTTGCTCGTCGTGAACTGCTGCTTTATCAAATAAGGCGACTCATTAATATGTTCTGATCTACAAAATAGTTTCTCCGGACACTGGCTGAAATTGATAATCCCTACTGGGTCGGTGAAGTTTTGTTGGCCATGTTGTTTTTTCGTCCAGCCAAAGGAATCCTCGATCGAACTTCTTGCTCCCGATCTATTAAATTAACAAACTATAGCATTTAAAAACGCGCAGTCTTTGTCGTTAAAAAATCAACATTGTGATTCCCAAGTATAAGCGTCCCAATCCAATATAAATGCAAGCTACAAAGCGATTTTTCGACTGATTTCTGCAGAAAATGATCACTAACTCGATTTCCCGGCAGTGTGACCTAATCTTCATTTTTTACTTCCGTTTTAGATTTTATTGTTTTCAGACTAGCCAATCAAATCCTGCGTCCCCAGAGCCCCTTGACTCTCGTACTCAGGCTCCGGCGGTTAAGAGAGTCATGCGGCTCTGGGGACGAGAATGGAATGGTCTGTGTTACAAGTCTGTGTGACAAACTTAGTTTTCGCGTCTGTGTGACAAATTTAGTTTTCGCGTCTGTGTGTCACCTTAAGTTTTCCGTCTGTGTGACATATTTTATTTTCGCGTCTGTGTGACAAATTTAGTTTTCCGTCTGTGTGACAAGTATATGTGATCAATTTAGTTTTCACGTCTGTGTGACAAATTTAGCTTTCGCGTCTGTGTGACAACTTTAGTTTTCCGTCTGTGTGGCGAGTCTGTGTGACAAATTTAGTCTTCCCGTCTGTTTGACAGGTTTAGCTTTCCGTCTGTGTTATAAGTTTGGGTTCCCCGTCTGTGTGTCAGCTTTAGTTTACGTGTCTGTGTGACAAATTTAGTTTTCCGTCTGTGTGGCAAGTCTGTGTGACAAATTTAGTCTTCCCATGTGTGACAGGTTTAGCTTTCCGTCTGTGTTATAAGTTTGGGTTCCCCGTCTGTGTGACAGCTTTAGTTTTCGTGTCTGTGTGACAAATTTAGTTCCCGCCTCTGCGTGTCAACTTTGGTTCCCCGTTCGTGTTACAAGTCTGCGTGACAAGTTTAGTTTTCCCGTCTGTGTTACAAATTTAGTTTTCCCGAGAGTGTGACAAGTTTAGTTATCGCGTATGTGTTTTAGTCTTCCCGTTTCTGTTTGTGTGACGGTTTTTGGGTCTCCCCGTTAGTTCTTACGTCCGTCTTACGGGCTTAGTTTCTCGCGTCTGTGTGACAAGTTTAGTTTTCGCGTCTGTGTCAGGTTTAGCTTTCGCGTCTGTGTGACGTCATTTAGTTTTTGCTACCGCGTGGCAAGCTTGGTTTTCGCGTTTGTGCGACGAGTTTAGTTTTTTGCATCTGTGTGACGGCCTTGGTTTTCGCGTCTCTGTTACAAGTTTTATCTTTGAGTTTCCGTTACGAGTTTAGTTTTTGCGTCTGTGTGACAAGTTTAGTCTTGGCGTCTGTTCGACAAGATTTTTTCACCTGCGTGTGGAGTTTTCACTATTTTCTCATTTTTTCTTTATCCCTTCGTAGGGTTATGAGGACCTTCGCCAAAGAGTAGAGTCTTTGCAATCGGCCCTTACTGTTTCCAAAGTCAACCAGTCCTTGGAATCAGTTAGACTCCTCGCCTCTCGTCCTGCCGCGCTTCTCGATCCTTTCGCCCTCCTTGCGGCCTTGGAACAACTGTCATACCACGCTAGGGAGGCGAACCATCATCAACGAAGTCAATGAAGTCCACGCCTCATTAAAGTTTGCTTCGTCAATTATTTTGTGTTTGTTTCGCTTGTCTTTCTAAGCTAACCGCTGGTATGTCTTCGAAGGGGTCTTCTTATACCCTTAATTTCTCTGTCCCTGGACGGGGTATTTCGGGGCTGCTTCGCGGTTGGCTTTTCCCCTTTTTTCTATCATGTTTCATTGGCGCCTTTTTCGTTGTCCTTTTGTTTTAGGCGCCCCGTGCAAGAAACCTAGTTATGATTTCTGCCCGAAGTCTCTTCAAATTTTGTTCAGTGGCGCAATTGGAAAGGGGAAAAGACTTGCGTTGCAGGCACTAACCCCTCGCCCTACATGGTTTCCGAGGGAATCGCTCATGCCACTCCTCAAGGTGTTATTTTCCGAGATCCCAGTAGTTTTGTGGCTGGGGAATTTAGTTGGCACCAGTCTTACTGTAAGTTCATTCTGTCAGAACACCCGAAGAAAGATGAGATTTTATCCTACATCGTCCGCGGGGTCAATATTTCCGATTTTTTCGTCCCTTCAAAGGCAACTTCCGGGAGAAATTTTACAATTCTGCTACTCCCCCAGCAGCGCTTTTCTCAATAGCAAATCGTGGCTTGATTTCGAGGAGTTTATTAGTTCCATTATCCGAGTTAAAAACGGCTCACTCCTGGTTTGGGGGAAAGTTGGCTCTGTTCAGCCACCCCATTTGGTTTTGCCCATTACGGTGGAGCCCACTAAGCCTAGAATGTGTCACGATGAGCGTTTTTGAACTTATGGATTAAAGATCTTCCGCTTTCGCTGGATTACATTTCTGACTTACCTCACTATGTGTTTAAGTCTCATTTCCAAACCACTTTCGACGATAAAAGTGGCTATGACCACGTCAAGTTGTCGCCTGACAGTTTCACCTTTGTGGGTTTAGAGTGGAAAGGATGGTATATTTGCTATAAGACCTACCCTTTGGTTGGAAGGCCAGCGCCTACGTCTATCATACGGTCGGTTTGGCGGCAACATGTCATACCCACTCTCTTGGTGTCCCCTGCAGTTAATATATTGACGACCGCCATGTCAGCCAACTAGCTTTACCCCGAGATCTTCAAGATTCTCTCGAGTGGTCCAATTTTCAGCTTGCCGAGGCTGCCGCTTTTATTGTGTGCTCAGGTTTGGTTCGTCTTGGATACTTCATTGGCCTCTCCAAATCCGTTCCTATTCCCCAGACTAGAATCAGGTTTTTGGGTTTTCTGTCTGATTCCAACCTTCAAGCTTTCCTTATTCCACAAGATAAGAGAATCAAGTTTGCAACCCTTCGTGACTCCATTCTCCAGTGCCGAACAGTGTCTATCAAGACGCTTCAGCGATTCGCAGGCAAGATTTCCTCTTTCTCTTTAGCTGTCCCGTCTGCTCAGTTGTACGTGAGAGAAGTTTACCGCGCTATTTCTCTGGCAAATCGTTCCTCTCGGCCCATCAAAGTTGCTGGTGACTTTCGTTCCGAGATAGCTCATTGGCGGTTTTTAGATTCTTGGTCCGAGTATCTACCCTGGATGGATGAGCGTCATTTAATAGTGAATGTAACCAGCGACGCATCCCAGTACGCGTGGGGCGGCATAGTTTGCAATCCCTCCGGACCACCTTTGGAGACTCTAGATATTTGGAGAGAAGACGTCAGAGACAAACCTATTGCAGTAAAGGACGCCCTCGCACTCGTCAACACTTTAAGAGCTGAAAAGTCGGTTCTTTCTAATTTCAATTGTTACGTGGACGCTCACGTAGACTGCCAAGCGCTCATCCAAGCCTGGGAAAGACAGGGGAGCAAGAGTAAACAGCTGAACGATTTCCTCAAGGAATTGTTCCAAACTCTTCTCGCCCAGAATATTTCCCTCTGTTTGCAGTTCGTGCCTTCTCCTCTCAACCAGGCTGATGCTCTCTCTCGTGTTTTGTCTGATAAGGATTGCATGCTTGCCCCTGGGGGCGGATGTGCAGACCTGGGACGAATGTGCCGACCTGGGGTGGATGTACTTACCTGGGGTGGATGTGCCGACCTGGGGCGGATGTGCTGTCCTGGGGTGGATGTGTCGACCTGGGGCGGATGTACTCACCTGGGGCGGATGTACTTACCTGGCGCGGATGTACTCACCTGGAGTGGATGTACTTATCTGGGGTGGATGTACTTACCTGGGGCGGATGTGCCGACCTGGGGCGGATGTACTTACCTGGGGCGGATGTACTTACCTGGGGCGGATGTGCCGACCTGGGGCGGATGTGCTGTCCTGGGGCGGATGTGCCGTCCTGGGGCGGATGTACTTACCTGGGGCGGATGTACTTACCTGGGGCGGATGTGCCGTCCTGGGGTGGATGTACTTACCTGGGGCGGATGTACTTACCTGGGGTGGATGTGCCAACCTGGGGCGGATGTACTTACCTGAGGTGGTACGTCAGTGTCCGGGCTGAAAGTACTCCATGGTCTGAAATTAAAGTAGATACGGGCTGCACAACCCAAGCGAAAAGTCGTATGAGTGCAATTGTCTTCATTCTTATTTCTCATGAATTTTCGAATTGATACGTATACATCTTTGTCTTGTCTTTAGTGTACAGTAATAATTATTAAAAGAAACATGTTTTTCTCGGAAATTTAAGGTCAGGATCAACGCTTTTTAAAATGAAAATAATGTTTCTTTAGTGTAAATCAATACCAATTTCTTTGTAAGGCATGTCTGTCCCATCTTTTGTCATTATCTTATAAGGAATAAATTTCAGTTCACACGTTATGTTCTCTCTATATGAATCCAAAGGAGTCTTACAGCATCTATCAAAAGATCAGAGTTCAATTAAAATAATAGCATACTATTCGCGACAGTCCCTTTCACGCTTGCTTAATAAGAGATGGAGATATGCGACCGCGCTTGAGAGAGTAGGAAGTGAAAACGGATAGGGAAAGGGAGGGAGGGGAAAGAAAAGCACGCAAGCATAGGAGGCAAGCGCGAAAGAGAGAGATAACAAGTACGGCTGCCAACAACTGAAGGATTCTTACTTGAACTGGGCCGAAATTAGATGCACAGCTCTTATTTATACTCGCTCTGTAAAGGACTGGAGCAAATAGCATACTATTCGCGACAGTCCCTTTCACGCTTGCTTAATAAGAGATGGAGATATGCGACCGTGCCCAGACGTCAAACGTTACAATGGCCTAACACCAAATAACCCGAGACACTTGCCAATACTCAAACCTAAAACCCCAAACCGGAAAATCCCATCTAACCACCCAAATCTAAAGGAGACATGGCGAGACAGCAACTCCGATGGTCCTGTAAAACGAAGGTCTTGTGCAGCATTCATGTTATAGGATGCGGTAGGAGCAAGCATGGCACCAACCAAAATGAGCCATAGCGTCTAGAGTGAAGGATAAAAAAATAGAGAAATAGCCACCCAGGCTATAAAGCTGTGCAGAGTTTGCCCTCGTAAATTTGAGCGTCTTGCAGATAGTAACGGAGGCGGGACTGTAACTCTGTAAAGTAGAGTTCGCAATCTGCTCAATACGCGTGGCAGAAAACATCTTGCATCCCGGTAAAGAACTCAAAAACTAAAAAACTCCTTTTAGGGAGTCTTTGATTAGCATAAGCGGAGGACAAAGGGATGCTCTGCAATTGGTAAAGACGGCTTCTTACATGGCAAATATATACGATATAAAGGCTGCCAGCCCTTGAGTGGCGAACAGGGCATAGTGTTGGGGAAAACGCAAACGATTGTGCGCGGGAAACATTAGACACCCTTTCAGGCTACCATGGGAAAAGGGGAGCGAAACAAATAGCGCGGCAGAAGGCGCGGAACAGGATAGGCGAACAGGGCAACCACGGATATGAATTTTAGGCCTTCTAGAGGAGGACATAGAAGTGATGTGGACCTGCGTCTTTTTCCGGGAGCCTTTGGAAGCCAGAAAGCGACATATCCTAGGCGTGGCAGATAAAACTTGTCTAACGGTCAAGAAATCAGAAAACTAGAAAACTCTTTTGAGGGTGTCTTTAAGTAGCATAAGCAGAGGACAAAGCAAAGCTCTGCAATTGAAAAGGACGGTTATACTCTGTACATTACAAATATATATGATATAAAGGCTGCCAGCCCTTGAGTGGTGAACAGGATATAATGTCGACAAAAACGTAAACGATTGTGCGCGGGAAACTTGCGAGAGAACCCACCCAAGGGATGGCAACCTGAGCGTCAGTAATCCGACTAGGGCATTAGACACCCTTTCAGGCTACCATGGGAAAATAAGGAATCGAGATAAATGGCGCGGGAGAGGGCGCGGAACGAAACAAACTCCGCAAATGACAGGGAAATAAAGAGTAAACGGAAAGGAATACGGATAACTACCCGAAGTATGTAAACTTCGAGTTTAACACCAAGATAAACAAACGAACCATAAAATCCACTAATATAGGCGGAACGCACAATAAAAGAGTGCTAAACCGGGTAGAACTGGCAACAATAATATAGAAAAGGAAACAATAGGATGCCAAAGACATGAAAAAAAACGAATCTGCAAAATTTAAAACATAAAAATAAATACAGGAACAAGCAGACCCAGGGTAATAAAAACCAGCGTATACAAACTTCAACGGAACTGAGCGAAGCATGGCACAGAATCGATGTCTGTAAGGCAAAGTACTAATAACAAAAACTTGACAGATAAAGGCTATAAACCTCGAAAGCACTACACAAACCAGATATTTGTGAGGCAAAGTACTCATATTAACAAAACGTGACAAATAAAGGCGTACAAACTCCAAAAGCACTGCACAAACCTGATGCTTGTTAGGCAAAGTACGCAAAACAAAACGTGACAAATGCAGGAGTACAAACTTCAAAGGCACTGCACAAACCCGATGTTTGCGAGGCAAAGTACGCATAACAGAACGTGACAAATAAAGGCGTACAAACTTCAAAGGCACTGCACAAACCCGATGTTTGTGGATGAGGCAAAGTACGCATAATAAAGACGTCACGAATAAAGGCGTACAAACTTCAAAAGCACTACACAAACCCGATGTTTGCGAGGCAAAGTACGCATTAACAAAACGTCACAAATAAAGGCGTACAAACTTAAAGGCACTGCACAAACCCGATGTTTGTGAGGCAAAGTACGCATAACAAAGCGTGACAAATAAAGGCGTACAAACGTCAAAGGCACTGCACAAACCCGATGTTTGAGAGGCAAAGTACGCATAACAAAACGTGAGAAATAAAGGCGTAAACTTCAAAGGCACTGCACAAACGCGATGTTTGCGAGGCAAAGTACGCATAACAGAACGTGACAAATAAAGGGGTACAAACTTCAAAGGCACTGCACCAACCCGATGTTTGTGAGGCAAAGTACGCATAATAAAGGCGTACAAACATCGAAAGCACTACACAATCCCGATGTTTGCGAGGCAAAGTACGCATAACAAAACGTCACAAATAAAGTCGTACAAACTTCCTGAAAGCACTGCACAAACCCGGTGTTCGTGAGGCAAAGTACGCATATTAACAAAACGTCACAAATAAAGGCGTACAAACTTCAAAAGCACTTCACAAACCCGATGTTTGTGAGGCAAAGTACACATAACAAAACGTGACAAATAAAGGCGTACAAACTTCAAAAGCACTGCACAAACCCAATGTTTGTGAGGCAAAGTACGCAAATTAACGAAACGTCACAAATAAAAGCGTACAAACTTGAAAAACACGTCACAAACCCGATGTTTCTTAACAATAAAATAGTCCGTCCCTAAGGAGTGCTTGAAGCGGGCTGTGGAATGTAAATGTAAATGTGGACTGGACTGGACTGTGCATATTGATAGATACTAGATTGTATATGGTGATATAAAATATCAGCAAGACCACAGTGACAAACCGTTGAGAGGTGCCGGATCTCCCAGTTGTAGACCTGGATCAGTACAATAAACAGAAAACGGAAAACTGATCCTTACGGCAAGGCGATGAAAGAGTAAACAAAATATATATATATATATATATATATATATATATATATATATATATATATATATATATATACAATTATGTATACAATGTGCCCTCCCGGTTGTTACCATAATGGCTTCATGGCAACTCCTGAACTTGGGCACAGGATGTACGGTTACACATTGTTGGATTGCATTGTGGAGTCACGAGAGTGCTCAAACTGCAAGCAGTGAGCGAAGCAATATGCCAATAGTGAACACCTCTTATAAGGCTCTCCACCCAATCCAGAGAGTGCTCAAACTGTATGAACAGTGAGCGTAATATACAATTATGTATACAATGTGCCCTCCCGGTTGTTACCATAATGGCTTCATGGCAACTCCTGAACTTGGGCACAGGATGTACGGTTACACATTGTTGGATTGCATTGTGGAGTCACAATATATATATATATATATATATATATATATATATATATATATATATATATATATATATATATATATATATATATATATATTCAAACAAATATTGTGGATTGCTAATATAAAACTCTAAAATGAAAACCGGGTGAAAACTGGGACCAAACGAGCCAGTTTCGAAGCCCATCGGGCTCCTTGTTGCAGATTGTTGCATGCATGGGCCTTTATAGACTTGCCACAAGTCGACCTTCGTTTTTTTAGTCGAGTTTTATTCGACAAGCTCGCGGAATTAAGTTTAGTCCCGAACCGAGAACCTAACTTAGCGAAAACGAGTATTGGAAGGGACTTGTGGCAAGTCTAGGGCCTTTAGCTTGTGTTGTGGTGTGGGTATTGTTCAGTGTCTTTTGAATCTTTTGTTTTACGTCATTTGGTGATCACACCATCCGCAACATCAAGAAACTACCGCTTTTTCCTCTGGAACTATTGCAGCCGCACAAGGGCAAGTCATGCCTTTAAGATCAAGTCATGCCTTTAAGATCCGTCAACCATCCACCTCAGTTAACGCTTTCAAATGTTCGTTTTATGTAAGATCAGTTCCTGTGTGGAATGCATTACCATCTGACATGTTAAAGCTGCATCATATTTAGAACTAATTAACACGTGTGTAACAATGACACTATAATCTAATTTAATTTAACTTAACTTAATTTAATTTATTTGTATTAATTTACTGAGCGACCGCTGGCCGCTCCATCGAGCGCGAAAGCGCGCGTGATATCGCCTAATTCTTAGCCGACGAGGCCGTAGGCCGAGTCGGCTAAAATTAGGCGATATCACGCAAGCTCGAGCGCTATAATAGTTTTATAATTCAACACATTGATAACAAAGCACAGTTTGAAGAAAAAATATCGAGGCCGGTCCGTCATTTTTGCATTCTCTTGTCAAAATTCGAAATTTACCGCCATCGTTGGATATAAGTCATAGACAGAGCGTATATCGATAACTTTTTGACCATATTTGGGCAGTGTATCAATGTGTTGAATTATAATGGAAATTATTCTCAATTAATGGTTAAAGTCATGATATCTTGTTACAACTTAGTTCGATAATTTTCATGTAATCTTATATTAGCCAATCATATACTTGTTAATTATTTATATTCAAATTTAACAGCCGTTATATATTAGGGGTGGCGAATGGTACCTTCAAAATCGTGGGTCTCAGAAAATTTTGGTCCGTTCTCGAAATCTCGGCAGTTTTTGTTTTAAGTCTCAAAGTCTCGTTTGGCTGGTGCTTTTTCTGTCTCGGAGTCTCGTATTTTTTTCCTCAAAGTCTTGCAGTCTCGGATACTTTTGTCAAGCATTCTCATTCTTCATCCTTGTTTGTTGTTTGATAGGTGAATCGGATATTTTTGGCACTGAGTCTCGGTCTCGGTTTTTGCCCGCATTGGGTCTCCGGCTCGGATTTTATAACGTAGCTGCGGTCGCGGTCTCCGATTTTGAAACAAGGGTCTCGGCGTCTCGGCGAGTCTCGGATTTTCCATTCGCCACCCCTTATATTATTTTCATTAAATTTCCGTTGTACTAGCCTAACATTTTAATGGTTTATCTACACTTTGAGTGACGTCTAGCACTCGTATCCCTTTATAAAGGAAATCCGGAAAAAAAAGTTACCACTATTTATCGAAGTGTCGAGTGGTCCTCTGACATTTTAAAACGTTTGAGACATTGGCTTTTAACAAGAGATTATAATTATTTTCTCTTGCTTTTAACTAATATATATGGACAGGCTTAGTCTAACAGCGGAGCTCTCTGAACAGAAACGATGATGATAATTTAGCTTAACCTATAGGTGAAAGGTCGTAATCACAACGCCGACCAGGCTACTTTTCAATTTTAGCAATTCTCAAAAACAGTATTACGGTCTATTACGCGACCGTCTGCACAGTACATTTAGACTGCACAAAAGCTCACAAAAACAACTTTTTCTCGGTCTATAGAATCTAATAACTAGTGTGATTATAAATTTCCGAATAAAATACACCTGTTGCGTATCGAAAATTGCCCGAGAAACTGATTTGGAAATCAAATTTGCAAAAACTAAATGGACATCTTTGCGCAAAGCGACGCGAGTGAAGTTAGAACTATAAAATCCAAGTCCTGCATAGCTTTTCAACCTATCTAATGAATGAACAAACACATAAAAACACATAAAAATGGGCAACAAAATCTTCTTTTGAAAAATTTTCTTCAAATATCCGTTAGTATATGTTTTTAAGAAAAGCGTACCCCGTACCATTAGCGCATCGAGTAGCTGTCTGGCTGAGCACATGGCGAAATTCAATATGTCAATCCGACTGAATTTGAGCATGGTTTAAAAACATTCCTCCAAAACTAACGAGAACACAATGAAAAAGTCAATCACAAATTGATATCAACATATTTAGTTTATCTGGACGTGCCCCTCTCCTCTCCTTCCTATATACAATGTGAATTAATTTAAGTGGTGTAATTTTGTACTGTACGTTTTCTTTCCTTGAAAATTTTATACTTTTCACCTTATATTCAATTCTGTATTATCATCTGCTAAGGTTTGGAGAAATAAATAAATGAAAAATGAAATGAAATAAATTCCCATAGAAAAATGTAATTTCTTTAATTTACCGTTAAGTCCCTCGGCTGCTTCTTCGCGGGTATAAAGTTCCTCGAAGCAAGATTTCATCACTTAAAGCTCTTCTTTTTCTGAGTATTCTTTAAAGCTTTCTCTTTCTATTTTGAATATTTTAAATGTGTGTTATTGCAAAATCACGGCTGGTTTTGGCCGGCACGACCGTCAATGGGTTAAAGGAGTTTAGTTGTAAACAAATGCTTCGGCGATCTACTAGTTTCAATTTAAGACGAAAATCAGGTTTATAAAAAGTACTAAGCTCTATATTATTCCTCCAAAAACGCTTGACTTGCAGAGTTACGCAGCCTCAAATGCGGTCTTGACCACTGTTTGAGAAATGTGAAACCTGTCTTGAAAAGCAAACCGCGAAGAAATGCAAGGAAAAATGATTTTGCAAACGGTTTTGTCCGCTAAACACAACAATTAAGTGTTTACTGTAGCTGACGTGACCTCGGCCGTGTAGCCACGCGAAAAACAAAGCCTCGCTTTGGTTTGAAAATTACTGAGATCCCGGATGTTGCGCGACGTCATACGCGCATGTTTTGTGACGTCATATGCGCCTACGAGCCCTGCGCGACAGACGGACGGACGCGCCCACGAAACATTCCGCTAGCCATGACCATGAAAAATGACGGGAATAGGTTCTATGAGTATGGAGCTCCGCGAGCAGGCCTTCGGCCCGCGAGAGCTCCGCTATTTCTTCTTTCACTTACAACCGAGAGAAAAAGAAAGAAAGAAAGCACATTAAAGAGTTCATTGAAGAGCTGCTGTTTCAAAAGTCAGACCCTTCATTTGAACTTTGTAGTCGCTACAATCTTCGTCAAATGTTTGGTTTCTAATATCGAGTTTCTTTAACATGCGAGCGTGCAGTTTTTCCATCTATATTTATATTTCAAATCAACTCTCTCAAAGTGGGCGCCCTTGTAGTGCGGACACCTCTCTAAGGCGCACATCAGTGGCCGGCTCGTTCCGGCAGAATTTTTGTTTATTGTCTGTAACTAGCTCTTCATAAGGCGGGGAAGCTGGCTCCGAGTGTGTCCAGCTTAGAGAGAGTTCACTTATGTAGTTTGAAACATTCGTCATCGGAAAACACATCTTACTTGTGAACACAGAAACAGACTCAAGGGCTATGTTTTGGGATCAGGCAGTTTATTAAATCCTACAATTACGTACAACACTGGTAATAAATAAATAACCACTAATTCACAATAATTTAATAGAGCGGTTTTCAATTGAGTGTCGTATCACAACAGACGCAGACAATCCGATGAACCAATCAGAACTCGTAGCAAGACATGTCGCCGGCGCCAAGCGCGGGAAAACGCGTGCGAGCAAGAGACGAAGCACGCGTCATTACTTTTGATACTCAATTCAAAACCGCTCTAAGATAAAGGCTATAAATAATTAATGGCCATCAATGACACAAACATTACAGGGAAATTAATAAAAACGACAAGAAAATCATAACTGCCATGGAGTGGGTGGATTGGTAAGCAAAAACCGATAACTAGAAAGATAGTAATGTATGATATTGCAAGTGCAACTGCTCTGATTGCTACTGAGTAGATAAAAAGTGGTCTACATACCTAGGATCTCGGTAAAACTGACGTAACTGACATAACAGAATTTAATTGGCTATGCATTAGTCTTATGACTCTCATGCCTAGTTGCTCAATCGATCAAGCTTATAGACTCTGACCCCTGCCTGTCCCCAACTGAGGTTTTAATCGGTATTAAAATTCAACATTAACCTCTGAGTCAGAACCGAACGAACAAAATTTTTTGTTCAGTCGTAAGTACGTTATTCTTTAGTGGTTTGGATTTCCATGAATCGACTTGCTCTGATCCGAAAAAAAGGCGTTGATACTTTCGGATGTAAACGGAACAGGAAGTGACACTGGAAGGGCTTCCATACGGGGAAATTTGCTGGCTTTGCCTCGCACTACTGTTGAACAATATCGGTTCCAGTCCACCGGACCCCAAAGTTCCCCCTCTTTTCCCACAACACCAAGGAGGGGCCAGGCGTCTGTCGCACCAAAGGAGAACGCAAGATAACGTCTCGGGCGATTTGATTGGTTCGCTGCTGAACCGTGCACAGTGAAAGGATGATGAAGAGAGACGCTACCAGCAGGAACTTCCACATGAACGGCGAGGCTGGGGTCAAAGGTCGCGTCGTTGATCTCTGAAGCAAACTTATCATCGATAAAATGGTTATAAAATGGACCTTTGTGGCTTCCAGGTATAACTTGTAAGCAACCTTTGAAAATAGAAAATCATTGGTCTAAATGATTATTTGATTATAGTGGCTGTGATTTACATAGTCTAACAACCTTGGCAGGCAACCTAGTTGTTTGGTAGGCCAATGGAAATGTTAACAATTCAAGATAACGATCACTGACTAACAGCGATTGTAAATAAGATGATGGCCTGAGAAAGAAGTTGTACAAAAACCCAACGCAGGGGGGATCCATGATTTTTCTTAGGAGGGGGTGCACCTCTAAGTAATGAATAAACCACGTAGTTATTTTTCTTTTCTTTGCAGAATACTAGTTATATTAGAAAGATGCAGGTCATCTGTGCGCACCCCCTGCACCCCCCCCCCCCCCACCCCCACCCCCACCCCTGATCCGCCCCTGCACCCCAAGATCTTCCCTTTCAAAATGGCAGCGCATTTTGTGTGTGCATTTTCGATTTAAAAGACTGACCCTGGGAACGCTGAGGTTAGGTACACAGCCTGGACTGCACAATCTATTTTAGTCTTCAGCGCCGCCTGAGCGACTAACTGCAGATTGACTGACTGACTGACTGACTGACTGACGGACTGATGACTGTCTGGCTGAATGACTATTTTGTTCATGAGTTTAAAAGTCGGCTATGCTGTTCGATTATCAATTTTGCGGTTACCACTGGATCATGGTCGATGGCCTCTTCTAAGATTGCATATATCTTATAATTCACCACAATCTTGTTGCTCCAGATGGGTCGGATAGAATGGAACCAATGCAAAGGAAGAGCAGGCACTGTAATTCTTTGAGTTACAAAGTCCCAAGATCAAAAACGAACTTCCATCTCTATTCCTATTTCCCAAGAACGATCAGAGATTGGAACAGTCTTCCAGACGATGTAGTGCAAGCATCGACCTTGGCCTCCTTTAAACAGAGGCTTGCCAGTCTTAATTACTAGACATGACCACTCCTTTCTTTATTTATTGATTTGTTATTAATTAAGTTTTACTGTTATTACTGTGAATGTACATTTTTAACGCTTGCGAAAATCTTCAGAAGTGAAGGAGGCAAGTTTAATGGAAGAAGAAAAAGAATCTTCGCTTTTGACCAAGGTATAACGCTCAGATTAACAAGGTTTGCTAATTGAAACGTGTTCTTTCCAGCAGTATTGATGGTTTGTCTGTACAAGCTGAAATAAAATTAAATGACAATAGAAAACCTACGAGGTAGTCTACAGCGATCAACTTCGATTTCTCACCATTCTCTCGGCAGGAATCGTCAATGGAGAGGAAACCAGTTACAAGACTTTGATTAGTGTGAGGCCAGAACACCCAATCCTGGTGCCATTTAATTGGACAGTTCCTGACTTCCGGCGTGTTCATGTACAAGGCGTCGTGTTGAATGTAACGAATGGAAGAGCCGATCTGAAATAAAACAGAAACAAACGAATCTCTGAATGTTAAAGGAATAAAGATATTAGTCTCTGGGGTTAGAAGAGAAAAATGAGAGTGACGGCCTGCGAAGCTGAGAAAACGCAAGACAGCAGAAATCGTACTATTGTTCGTGAGGGTATACTTCAGGTCCTTCAGGGAGTACCCCCCCCCCCCCCCCCCCTCCACCACGAACCTTAAGGATCAGTTTGCCGTTTTTACCTATACTATTTCAAGATTTTTACTGATCCAGGTCTAAGAAAGATCGGCACTCTGATCTTCATTGGTTTGTCGCTGTGGTTCTGTGGGTTTTTAACCTGGTCCAGGCATTCAGATGATGGGGAAGACGATTAAGAGCGAAAAAAAAAAATGCGAAAAGAACGAGAGGTAAAAAGGAACGCCCCACTCTCCCGCATCCATCCTTACAATCTCGTCCCCAGAAGCCGCGTTCCTTTTGGTCAGCACCATGGATGCGATCTGTGAGCGTTCGGTCTCCTCTGACCTGAAACGCGCGGGCTCTGGGGATGAGATTGTCGATACTCGCAACATCTTTTCTTTGCGCACACCTTTCATTCGTTACTCGAAACTGGCTATCCTCACGCATGAGTGCGCGTCTTGTCACGATAGACAATACGTCCAGTCGGGATATACCGTGAAATGCCGGTTATAAGTTCAAGTTCAAGTTCAAACATGTCGCAGAGCCGCAGAGGCCTTCAAAATAAAATAAACACAAGTGTCATATTACCAGGTCAGAAATCATGTTAAGCAGCTTGTCATGGTGATGTATTTCACGAAATACAGGGTGAATCTTGGAAGGTAACATAACGCGCTTTAAAAGTGACTTGGAAGACTTGTCACTCCACTCAAGCTTGAAATGTTCATCGGAGGCCGTCATTGTTGCGCTACTATGGTAAATCGAAAAGAAAAGAACAGTCAGTTCTGTAAGTATTTTAGAATGTAAGTGAAAAACTGAGGAAAAGCACTAGGACTTGATAGTCCACAACTACGTGAACTAGAAACGCTGTGGTAGTTTCTTGGTGTTGCGGATGGTGTGATCACCAAACGACGTAAAACAAAAGATTCAAAAGACACTGAACAATACCAACATCACAACACAAAAGCTAACCAACAATGGCTTCCGCAACACCAAGAAACACCCAACACTGTACTTCCCCTTTCTGTTTGGAATTAATGAAAGTCCATCCCAAGGATAGTTGTGGTTCAAATTTTTCTTTGGTTTGAAAATTTTCAAACCAGTTTAATTTTTTTCTTCTTTGTCTCTGATTCATTACCACAAACTACGACAAAGGAAAGCAAAAATCAAACTGTTTTGAAAATGTTCACCGTCATTAAATAGATTAAAACTTGACGTTTCGTCCGCTTGCCCTTGGTCGCTCTGTCCAAGGAGCGCTCGAAACGTCAGCTTTTAAATCTCTTTACGGTGGCTAATTAACCTTATCAACTCAGCTGATAGAACCTGACTAATTTCCGACGATTCTTAATTAATTCCGACACGGCATTCATGTAAAACAGGCTTTATTTTAGTTTACTTTTCTTTAATAGTTAGTTATATTTTTAAATTATAGAAGATTAATTTACATACATAGTTTTTTTTTATTAAGTTGTAGTTTATATTAAATTGTTAACGCCTGATGTATTTACCGTGTTTTTTTTAAATAAAGATGATGATGATGATGATGATGATGAACCAAATTATCTTGTTTCAATCCCCCTCCCTCCTTCCCTCCCTCCTTCCCCCCCTCCCCCCCCCCCCCCCCCCCCCCCACCGATTCAGCACCACCGTTTCTTTATCCCAAGAATACTGAGAGCTCGAAAGCTTCAGTGGTTTCCTCAACAGTTACCTGATACCCATGCATGCCCCTGGGTAAGGAAAAAAATACAATCAAAAGCAAAGCTTCTTGTGCAATGCATCAATCCATTCTTCCATATATTTCCCTGCATTGCCTTGCAAACTGACAGTGTTTACGAAGCTACGGGCCTGTGCCCGGCTGCATAAAGCAATTTAAGGGCGCTTATATACCATTTGTCAGAACTGGCCGACCAGACCAGTTCGAAAAAATAATAGGATATATTTACGAAATGAACGGTCCGTAGCCGGCCAGTTCTGACAAATTAAGGGGGACTTTCTGCAACCACTCTTTGTTCCGAACGATGATTGTCTTACGCGCTATCATGGATGTTTCGGTCGAAGGCGGATTAACGGGTGTAGGAAACACAAAGAAAGCGCGAAAAAAATCATTCGGAACACAGGGAACGGTTGTATTATAAAACCTCACTTTATATTTATTTGCTTTATTCAACGGGATCCTATCCAGGCTCCATTTATAACCCTGAGGGGGGGGGGGGGGGGGGGGGGGGACTCCCATATAAAAATGACGGGGTGCTCGTCGTACCTTTTAGGGGTCAAACATGCAGATTGGTACCGCTTATGGTACTTAAATCTAAAATGACCAAAGTTAGACTTATTGCGGTACCTTTTAGGGTATAAAGCCCAAAAAATATGACAGAATATGACATGTGTTGTTTTAAGGATTGGTAGGGTACCTCTTAGGGGTAGAAATTCATTTGAGCCACACCCATCAAACAAGATTCTGGTACCTTTTAGGGTGTTTTTCAAAAATTTCCGATGAGCACCCCGTCATTTTTATATGCTTCCCCCTTCCCCCCCCCCCCCCCGAGTTTATAACACTACCTTTGAACTAACTCATCCACAGCTTCAGAAATCTGCTTCATTTCAATAGCATCAAAAACGTTCTGAATGACCAGATAACCGTCCTTTTCATACTAAATAGTACACAAGAAATACCCGTGAGTAACAAATAATAAAGTGGATATAGTGGCTTTATAAGAGAGTTCATTCTTAACACGCCAACAGGGCAGTACCCCGAGTAACAGAGGTTCTCTCCAGCTCGCGACACGCTTTCGCAAGAAGTCGTGGCGGGCCCGATAAGAGGCATCTAATACGAGAGACGAGAGTCAAAAGACGCGAGAAAAGCCTCTGGTGCCTATGGTAGAAGGGCAGAGAAAATTTGCTGAACAAAAGGTAGCTAAAGGTGACATGAGAAGAGTACAGTGGTTCTGCATGTGCGAATGAAATACAGTCGTATCCCTCGCATCCAAAATACCGGGAGGGTTAATTCAGTTTCAGATTTGGACAGTATCGTGTCGATAGTCCAAATCGTTAACTACACTTTCATGCCAGTTGGAACAAAAATCCGAAAAAAGAGCGATCCGTTCTGTTTATCATTCCCAGGCCTGTTTGTGAAGGGCCACTGTCTGTTTGAGTGCTTAATTTTAACATCTACTGTAAGTGGCATTTATCTGAAACCTGATCTCGCCATATGAAACATGACTTAGATACAAAGCTGTACGATTCTCCTTCGGACATGGATCGTTCAAATATTAAAAAGTAAGCAAGGATGGATACTACCCCGAGGGGTGATTCCCATATAAAAATCACGGGGGTGCTCGTCGTACCTTTTAGGGGTCAAATTTTGCAGATTGGTACCGCTTAGGGTACTTAAATCTAAAATGACCACAGTTAAAATTATTGTAGCCTGTTCCAGGCTCCGAGATAGTGGGGAACGCGCGAATTAAAAAAAAGAAAGAGAAAGATCACGGGAGAACTGGTAGAGGGAGGTCGACCACACTCTCCCCAGTTCCCCCGCGATTTTTTTCTCTTGTTTTTTTTTTTACTTCGTGCGTTCCCCACTATCTCGGAGCCTGGAACAGGCTAAAATTATTGCAGTACCTTTTAGGATATTATAGAGCCGACAAAATATGGCAGAATATGACATGTGTTGTTTTAGAATTGGTACCCCTTAGAGGTAAAAATTCATTTGAGCCACGCCAATCAAACAAGATTCTGGTACCTTTTAGGGTGTTTTACAAAAATTTCCGACGAGCACCCCCGTCATTTTTATATGGGAGTCCTCCCTTAGACTCTTAGAACAGTCCCCCTACGTCCCCCCGAGGTCCGTACAAAAAAGATCAAGGAGCGATATTCTCCTCGTACGGTCCCGAGCAAGCTTGGTTAATAAGAGGTTTATTTCACGACTCCTGCCGGCAGGAGGATCGCGCGGGATCATTCGGGACAATGCCCGGTCCAATACTTAGAGAATATTGGACCGGCAATGGAGCATTCTGATTGGTTGATTTTAGTTATTGGCCCTCTGACTGATTTAGTCGTGTAATAAGTTGCGTTATGCATGACGACGTAATAAAACACGAGGTCAATATCTAAAGATCTTTCATAGCCGCGCTAAATGAATGAATGTTTGTGTGTGACCATCTCGATCAAGATTGAGCAAAGAAAATTATAAGCGTGACGGTGGTTTGGAAACCATTTTCTCTGTATTCAATAAACATTTTGAGAAGCTATATAAAAGGCTCGAAAGAGTGTTTCATCAGCCATCCAAACAACTCAAAGTCGGTTCTGAAAACTAGACTGCGCATCGGTTTTTCAACCATTATCTCGGACAGAACCCTCTTCTCGGTGTTTGGATCGCAACCCTCGTTTTACTTGTCAGTTGATACATGTGTATTACATGCATGACTGGCATGTGAGTGTCTGCTTAGAAGCGCTGTCCGCTTATAAGAGAAATATCAACGGAATCACAAAATGGCGGAGTATAATCACAAAATGACATACCTTTAACTTTTGTTCCTTTGTAAGACCAAAACTTGCCATAATCACATGTGCTTACGACAAATCGCCAGCTGTGTTTTGTGGAGTACAGTCTATTCAAATGCCTAGAGGTCTGCCTGGTGTGCGGGTTATGATGTGGCGGGTTATGTGGCGCGAGAAGTCCACGAGAAGACGAAAGAACGACTGTTCACTGCCTACTACTGTCAGATCTGATCAAAATTGTTTGCTTCGAGGATCAAGCCCATTCAAGTCATTCAATAGCGCTATTCAATAAGTTATACAAACATTCTGCCTGCTTATCAGTAGGTTGCTATATCCGGTATCACCTTACACTGACTTGGTTGTCGGACAACCTCAAAACAATAATCAACCTCAGACAATAATGTTGGAACACATGCAAAAATTTATCCCTCCACCTCTTGACAAAGTTGAAAACCGTTCGTGTTTTGAGATCACGAAAACAAGCTCGGGGAGACTGGAGTAAGCGAGCCGAGGGGAACTGGTTCGCCGCTCGGTTGATTTGCTCACCCGCTCTGGCAACTATTCAGAGGTCTTCAGAGAGAAGGTCTGTTACAGGGGGTCGCACATTCCGCAAACCGCCATAGTTTGTTCTTCCTAGACCGAAAACCGCTTTCTTTTTTCCTCAAGTTGTGATTTTCCGCAACCGCGCGATAATTTCTGGACTGTAAACCGCCAGGTAAATACGAATGTACCCGCAAACCGACCTCAAAAATGGCTTAAACCGCCAGAACGCCAGAGTATAATAGACCCTCTCAGAGAGGGACTGCTAGTAGTCTATTTGACATCTGGCTGGGGCAGTTAGTCGGGGAGAGGGAGAGTAGAAAAGGGCGAAAAAAATCGGCCATTTTTACTCTCCCTCGACCTCGACTCGATCTCCGAGATCCTGACCCTGGATCTCCGAGGATCGATGAGTCAGCCTTAGCGAAGTCAGGGAAGAAACTTTTGCGGGAGCGAGATTCCCTTTTAAGCTTTTTTACGAATTGGCGATTTTTCCATCACTGTGCAGGGTTTTATTTTTGCAATTAGGAGTGATTGGATTCAGTTTTGAAGGGGAATTTATTTTAGATTCGATATGACGTGGGAATCGATTCGCAGAAAGTCGAGTACAACTTCACTGAACTTTGAAAATCAGGCGTTCTCCTTGTAATAAAGGCCCAAAAGGGTTTAAACAAGTAACTGTAATTTGCAACGGAGGAACGAAATAGAAGCACCTGATCCTGTGGTAAAGGATCTAATCAGCTATAAAATAATGAAACGATTTGATAAAAACGCAAGGTTGATAAACGGTACGAAACGATTATATTTGTAAAATATCCAACATTTCGAAAGGCACAGCCTTTCTTCTTCTACAGGGTCTTACAGTCTGTAAGACACTGAAGGAAAAGAACTAGGCTGTGCCGTCGAAATATTGGATATTTTACAAATATAGTCGTTTCCGTACCGTTTATCAGCCTTGCTTTTTTATCAAATCGTTCCTAAAGGGTTTGCCGAGAAGAGCTCATCGAGTTTGCTTGAATCTACTCTTCAACTTTTTTTCAAGGAACACAGCAACCTTGTTCACAGGATCTCTCTTGTTCCGCCCCTTGGAGCGCTCTCCACCGCGATCCGCAAACGAGAGAAATTTGCAAAAGTTCAGCAAAGCCTGGGAGTCAAAGTTAAGGTTGTCATTTTCACTGTTTAAAGTTTAGTATATTACCAATACACTGTCAATTTACCAAACGTTTTGAAAGTTTACTAAAAAAAGTTCTAAGCGTTTGAAACTATGAACTTCAGAATTGTCGGCGCCATTTGCCAACACAATTTTGCTCAGGCACGAAACGTTTTGGTCAGTTTTCAACGAAAAGAAGTTCATTATTTTGGGAAAGATGAAAAGATAGTTACATAAACTAATTATTTTATACATCCTTGCCCGTGTTTCCACTTAACATTAAATGAAATCCCACTAAATAAAACGAAAAACGCCTCGGACGTTTGATCGCGGTGAAGGAGCGCTCCAGGGGGCGGGAAGAAGAGGGACCCTGGAACGAGGCTTACAACAGCGCGAGCGGACCACAAATAGAGCTAATCACCGGAATAATGAGGATCGACATTCACCAATCACTGCCAACCAATGTGATGCTAATGGTGGAGTTTAATCAATCGAACTCATGGCCTGATGGAGACTAGCAGTAAGCAGATTTATATATCCTGAGTGACTACATCGTGGGACAATTAATAGTTTAATAGGTTTATATTTGAAATGTAGATTTTAATAAGTCTTGCAGTTCGGGTGATATCAATTGTTTATACCGAAACCTTATTATTTCTCCTGGGTCTTTTTAGTTCCTTATGCCGAACGTAGGCCTGTCCCGATTTGTGTTTGTAAAATGCTGAAAGGCGTTCCTCCCTAGAATGCCAAAAAACGGGCTAAAAATTGCCAAAAATCCAAAAAAGTTGCTACTACCGGCAGGAGCTTATTATAAGCTTGTCTGATAATAGTCAATTGTATTTTCATATCACGCTACTCGAATTGTTTCTGTTACGTCACAGCGTGTCTTTCACTTACAGATTGCATAGGCAATAGATCACGTACTGATTTAAAGGTACAAAAAAATAATAATGAGCTAAATATAGGGTTATGTATTACAATAGGGTATAGCAAGCCAAGAATTAACCGCAATACGTGGAATGTATAAGCCATTGATGTAAAAGCTTTAATTCAGAACGAAATAGCTATTGAGAGTGTAACATTGTAAACGAGATTGTGAGAAAATTAAACGCAACTAAAGGAAAGATACAGTCCTTGTGATTGTGAACCAGCGCCGGGAGATATTCCCGAACAAAGCTCCTGCTACCGGATAAATTTCTAAACATGCTACCTAATAAATAAATGTCATGATATGTTCATACAAACATTAATTAAAGCTTCACTTTTCGTCCTTCTCCATAGTTGCTGATATCGGTAATATTAGTGAAAATGGCTTGAAACTTTCAGCTTTAAAGAGTTCCTCGCAAATATATGCGCATTTCATGTAAGGCGGGATTTAACATAAACGCCATTTTTCCGCCACTTGACATGGCTTTAATGGAAATATCTTGTTCACGTTTCAAGCAATCCAAAACCTCTATGCTTAAAACATAAACCTATGTTATGGGGTGTTTTGTAAATTTTTGGGTGATTTTTGGGTATGTTTGGGAGGAAATAGTTTTTCTCAAAGGATTGGTAAAATTTAGAGAAATAAGAAATGTTGAAGATTTAGCGAAGTTTTAAAATTAGAATTTGTAGTTAATAATTAATAGACGGGCACCAAGTTAGTCCACTAGCAACCTGGGGTGCTCTTGCGTGGGTATCGACTGTCTGTTGGTGTTCCAAAAATCATTTTCTTACTCCTATCCCTTCTTAAAACCTCATCAAATTTCATTCAAATTTAGGTTGACTCCTGCTTTAAGGTGGGACTCAACCTATTAAATTTTAACTTGAAGAAAATGATTTTTGGAACACAAACAGACAGTTAATACGGCACGCAAGAGCACCCCAGGTCGCTAGTGGACTAACTTGGTGTCCGTCTATTAATTATTAACTACAAATTCTAATTTTAAAACTTCACTAAATCTACAATATTTCTATTTCTCTTAATTTTACAAATCCTTTGAGAAAAACTATTTCCTCCCAAGCATACCCAAAATCACCCAAAAATTTACAAAACACCCCATAACATAGATTCATGAGATGAGCATAGAGGTTTTGGATTGCTTGAAACGTGAACAAGATACCGTAGACTGTTCAGGCCGTCCCCGTTACTTTTGGAATTAGCAGGCCTAAGGGACCGCAACTTTCGCGGGTAGCCGTTACTTTCGGGCACTTATGATATGTGATCATGAGTAATTGAAAAAAAAAAACGACGATAAACACAACCACGGAATAGGCATAATGTAATTTTAATTCTCTCTTTTAATTACTTTGATTATTCGGCACCCTCGTCATTATTGTACAGTAAAATACTAAGCTATTCCATCTGCAGGAGACGTTAGACCTTAGTATGGATTGGATCATTACTTTCGGGTAGCCCGTTACTTTCGGGAATTACTACAGTCGGACCTCTCAAGCGGCCACCCTAGGGACTTTGAAAACTGGCCGCTTAATAGAGGTTGGCCGTTTAATAGAGGTACAATGTAAATTGGATAGAAATGGCAGTCAAAGTCATTTTATTGCCTCTATATAGCAAAACGCTTGTTGAAAAGTGAACATATGTGAAGATAAATGCAAAAATCATTGAAACAAAAAATTAGGTGCCCTGTATTTGCGCATCTCAAGTCCGTGCAAAGTTATAGCTCTAACACAGAAAGCATGTAGTCGATAAGTACAGTATTATTTGGTGTTGAGTAGGTACAGAAAAATATGCAAATCTATTTAACAAAACATCTAGTTTCTTAGGCCTTTTTTGCACCAAAAGTCTGTAAAAATTTTAGCTCAAAATATTTCACGGACGATTTATTTAAAATAATCCGTCACTGCTGTTTGCCGTTGTGGAGCTCGGAGTTGTAACGAGAAGATCAAGTCATTTGCCTTTCCGATAGATAGGGCAAGGTCCTGGTAACGGTGAAACTGGGCAAGTGGAGATTAAATTGCAGTTTTTATTGTTATCAGTTATCACCTTCATATTATCTGTCACTATTTCGCTTGAAAAGATGATTTGCTGGCCGCTTAAAAGAGGTAAAAATACAATAAATACTAAACTTGCAACAGCAAAAAGGTGGCTGCGGCCGCTTAATAGAGGTGGCCGTTGAATAGAGGTATCGAATACAGCACTTTACTGACAAATAACTTGGGACTTTGGAAAGTGGCCGCTTAATGGAGGGTGGCCGCTTAATAGGTGGCCGCTTAATAGAGGTCCGACTGTAGAAAGGCCCGAAAGTTAACGTTACTTTCGGGGGGCTCGGAACTCTACGGTATTTCCAAGATCAGAAAGCAGGGTAGCAACCGCGGACAGCTGCATGTTTCGCTCAATATTGGAGCTCGTCAGCGCGGTGCAGCGATCTAAAGACGACTGCAAGAAAGCAGTCGAAAATAGATTACACAATGACACGTTCACCATACAAGGTGGTTTCTTTTGCAAGGAAGGTGACACTTGTTACACGAGCATTTTAAGGCGGGGGTACAAGTGAATTTGAATGAAATACCAGTAAGAGGTTTTAAGAAGGGATAGGAGAAAGAAAATGATTTTTGGAACACCATCAGACAGTTGATACCCACGCAAGAGCACCCCAGGTTGCTAGTGGACTAACTTGGTATTCGTTTGTTTCCATCTTCACTTAGCTTTCTTAGCCCCTAATGATGGTTAGTTTTGTCTAACCGAAATATAAACATCAATAAATTCACATAAATTGAAATTTTCTATCAAATTGCCACTTTTTCGTGCTTGATATGTGCTGTAAACCTATAATTTGCTTAAAAGTTGCTCGGAAAGGCGAAATTTGCTTGAGCTAGTTGCTAGAACTGCAAAAGGTTACTCCAAATGCCAAAAGTTGCTCAAACATTGCTAAGCACGATCGGGACAGGCCAAGCTGAGCGGGGGTAGCCTGTTCCAGGCGTTCAGATAGTGGGGAAAGCGCGAATAGTTGGAGAAGGCGCGAAGAAGAAAAGCGAGCGAAAAAAAGCGGGGAGATTGGGGAGAGGAAGCTCGTCTCCCCGCATTTTTTTTTCGCTCGCTTTTCTTCGCGCCTTCCCCAACTATTCGCGCTTTTCCTACTATCTGAACGCCTGGAACAGGCTAGAGCGGGGGACACTTTGTGCCCCCACCCGCCGGCTGCCACGTACCTTATTAATGTGACAATGAAACTTCGAGGGTAGGCTCACGGTACTGTTTCCATAAGGTCCGCATAAAGAGCATGGCGTCCCAGTGTGACGTGGGAAATTTATACGCTATTATTTCTTGTCGGACAGCCGCGATCAAGGATTTCTCGATTTCCGGCTACAAATAATAATAAAAAATAACCTCAGAAAACCGTCTAAAAGTAATGGTAACGAACATAGAAACGCTAAAATGATGAAGAAATATAAAATTTACCACAAAGTTACAAAACAAAACACAAGTTATGAAGTTTGGTGGCTCTTGATTTCATATCAAAAAAGTTTTATTTGAAGTCAGCGCGGGCAAATTTGAGGTTAAGCGTAGGAGCGCAGATGTAGATGAACAGAAAGAATAAAGGGTCTTCGGTCAATTTGCCTACCCTCACTCAATTTTCTTAATTTTTGTAGGAGCCTATCTTGGCTTTAGTAAAACTTCTTTCCACGTCATGCTTGTCAAACTCAACATTTTCCCTAAGTCATTTCCGTCCAATTTAAAGAGGACCTGAAAACCGGACTCCCTCAAACGGTTGAAAATCGAGCCTAATTTAAAGGTGACCAAAGGTTTATTCCCTTTTAAATTGAGGATGAAAAAAGGCGCTTATATTCCTGATTTCCGTTAGGCGTGAATTTTATTTCCGGCCGAGCCTTGCACTTGAGACCTGGTGAAAGGTTTCCGACCGTACTGCTCATGCGTAATGCAATTTTCCGTGATGTCACGATTATCAGGAAAGGTTCGGAGCTATCAAACAGAAGGAAGCGAGAATTTTTCTGACTTCTAAAAAACTTCGGTATTTTAGAACTATGGAGGACGAAATGATCGATTACGGCTTCGAAGAGGATAGTGTAAGGACGGAATTAAATCACGCTTGGTCCAGATCACTTTGAAATCCCTAAGAAGTTCCCGGACTTTTGACGCAAAAAAATTATTTCTCTTTGCGTTTAGGTTATGGTTATCGATGGCGACGTCGATGAGAAAGAAAGAGACAAGGAAAGCGAGAGATGTCGAGAACTTTACATGGAGCAAAGACAAGCTTGTATTAAGCATTTCGAGAAATGGTCAGAAACCCAGCAAGTCGAATTTGTGGAATATCTACTCTCAAAAATGTGCCATTACCAACATGGACACATCAATACCTACCTCAAGCCCATGTTGCAACGAGATTTTATAACTGCTCTACCTGGTAAGTTTGATTATGCCCTTGTTAGGTCGAGACATGTTTGCTTTTGTCTTTTAGACAGGCTTAAAACGGTGGTCTCTAGCTAGTAAAGTGCGGGAGACGATGGAGTCAAAGCGAATTCTAAGCCCGATCGCGAAGAGTATAGAGTTGATAATAATGTCGTTGTGATGTTGTTGTGTCGACGCATTGTTCGTTCCACAGTTGCTTTATACCTTGATGTGTTGATTTGAAGGGCATACATTTTGATGTTAAACATCCGTCACCTTTGACGAAAATCACCTCTTCTCGTTTGCTTACAAAAGATGCCCTATATCGATGTATAGAGCCAATATCGATGTATATTCCATGCCACAAACCAAAATGCTGTTGTTTATAGTTTGTGCGCCTCGCAACGTTTATGCCAATTCATTTTCGTGAGTTATTCTGTTTACATGCGTATTTATAAATTAATTCGTCTGAGAAAACAGAAAAATCAAGCTCAAGCAATTCACTTTGTCAACCAGTTGTCATTTGCCCTGTTCAATATACATTAAGGCACAAAATTTCAGTATTTTCAATAGCCTGAAGACTTTGTACAATGTTGCTCATTATGTTATCAATGTCTTATCTTCGCCTGGAAGTGATTTATGTGTATATTTTGAGCTTAGAAATTAAAGCATGGTGTACTAAGATTACCATCTCTGAATACACTGCTAATAGTTATTTGTGAGATTTTGGTCTTGAAAAAAACCTTTAAATTATCTATTCTGTTTTTATCTCCTGTAAGTTAATGTTTAACTTACAGGAGTTTATGTGGGCTAACATGCATTCTTTATGCATTTTTGTTAGCAAAAAATGCGTTAGATACTATTAATAGACTTTTTAGTGAATTTGTGGGGACATTCCTAGTGCATATTTGTTAGCAGATTTGTGTTAGATATGATCAATAAGAAAACAAGAGTCGAGTTGCATATTTTTTTAATACAGTGGTTTATTGACTTGACCTTCACAGTGAAGAAATATGCGTGTTAAAATTTCATATAAAATCTGCCACGCTGTTTGCCTATTTCGAAAAATGCCTCGGAATATATTTTTTCAGTTAGGTAACATTCCTACTGTTTGATATCTCTTTTTCATAGCGATGATTTTTAAGGCGTACGATTATGAATTCTATGCTTTTTTGGGAACATGTTGCAGCATATATTTCATTGTATCGAGCGTCAAAAAGTGTAACGTAATGTAATCTTCTCACCTAATGTAGACTGTGGTCAGATATTTGGCACGCTAGAAGCGCGCTCAGCTAATATCCTTTACGATGCATTTTAATGTTTGCCCAGTCTGGTTTGTCAAACTTTTTGCTTCAAGACATTCGGTATTATCATGTTTTAGCACTGCGTTTTAAGAAAGGGAAAAGAGAGTTTGAGGTAAGCTGACATTGCTCACTGAGAATGGTTGTATGCTGTACGTTTACAATGAAGTTTTGTTGAAATAATGTGTTTGTTAATTTCCATGTTATATCGCCAAATGTCACCAAATATACAACTAAATTGGATTAAAAGATTCTCAAGGAGAAAAACAGAAGCAGTAGTTTGGAGGAAATGTGCGGGATTAGAAGAATGGAAGTTGATTACGGTTAAGCAATTTTGATTACATGACATGCGGTCAAGAAATATTCAAAGTTTCGATTCTGGTGGAATCTTGTCGTTATTTTGTCTTTTTAATTCATATTTTTCTGCATTCATCACTTTTGGCTATTTTTTTTTCTTCCTATTTTCGGATGATAAAGCAAGCTAAAGCAAGCTCCTGTCCATAATCATGAAAACACGATATCATCTGTCGGGACAGTGTCCCTTTAGTTAAAAATGTCCTCGTTAATTTACCCCGCATTTGCAAGTTTTGGAGCTGACCAAATTAAACAACAATAGGTTT
>JAJGOT010000048.1:170000-357500 GCA_022457155.1 Cladopsammia gracilis
GTTCAACCACACGAAGCAACACAAAATGTTTGACTAACACACGTGGAGAATCAAACCGGTATCTGAGTTAAATAGGACTGCTGCAAGCGTAGCGAGCAGCAACTATGTATTCCTACTAAAAAAAAAACTTGTACTGAACGTATAAAGAAACTACAATGTACAGTACATGTATATTAATTTTTCACTTCAGTGACATACGTCTTCTAAATGCTAAAGGAGCTAAGCCTTGGAACACCTTTAGAATTCTTTGTTTTGGCAACTTGAAAAATTTTAAGAGAATATACCAGAACTAGAAAGGAAACAAACAAAATTAACAAGATACATACAGTGACAATGGCTGATTGGAAATATCAGATTTCTCTTCTCATGTTGTAGCATGCCCATGGATTTTTGTCTGTTTGTGTTGATTAACTTACCACAAAGTTACAGCTGGGTTTCAAAATAACTAATCCACTTGGCAACTAAACTGACCAACATTTTTACTTGGCAGTAATGAAACTTTAGTTTTAAAAATTGGACCAATGGTTTTCTGTTTATTTTCCATTCCAAAAAATTTTGTTTTGTATTCTTGTAAAAAAATGTTCCTCACAGTGCAAGTATCAAACAGAGCAATGCAATCACACTGGTTGTTTACGGTTTATCAAAAGTTCCAGAAATTCTGGGTTTGAGGTGAATGGAATACACTGTTTTGGTCCCCTCCACTTAAACATTTCCAAAATGAATGGAACTTCTGAAAATGTACATCCCGTAGGGATGTTGTGAATGGAAATTTGTGTTCCATTTAATCCATTGACACCTGAACCGCCTGAAACCACCCGTACAAGACTCCACTGCTTTAAAAATTTG
Source organism: Cladopsammia gracilis (assembly GCA_022457155.1). Classification (NCBI taxonomy): domain Eukaryota; kingdom Metazoa; phylum Cnidaria; class Anthozoa; order Scleractinia; family Dendrophylliidae; genus Cladopsammia; species Cladopsammia gracilis. The sequence continues at coordinate 170,847 of JAJGOT010000048.1, forward strand.
CAACTTTCTCAATGGTGCGAACATTGCCTTAACTAGCAGTTGTGAGCATTGACTAGAAAGTCCCTCAAATTGAGATACCCAATAAACACAAAAAAGTCAGCGATTTTTGCAGAATATTGGCATCTGAATTTGGACAATAACCAATATGACCGTTTTTAACATCATAGAAAAACAACAAAAATCACGTTTTTGCCTTTAGTTTTCTTTATTCAAATCATCGTGGCAAACCCAAAAGTCAGCATTCACAGCAAAATTCAGTCCTTGTCCTAGCTTAGCAGTTTTTGCTCTTATTCATTGCTCGGGCCAAGCTACAGCCTCTGTCGTTCTAGTGCATACTGACCTTGCCTCAATTTTTGACATCACCACTGCATTGCATGCTGGGAAATAGCCACAATTTTTGACAGCGTTCGTCTCTTTCCCCACACTTTTCATATTAATACTAAGTCCACAGCCACTCCGACCTACCACCGAAATTTCACGCTTGTTGTGTTCTTCAGTGGTCGCAACTTCCAAAATATGCAGTGGTGGGTTGAGAAATCCATCCAGAGTCAAGTCCCAAGGCTACTTCGTTTCGGGGCAGCCATTTTTCCAGTTCAACGAGCAACGAGCCAAATTCATAGACGAAGTACAACACCTAACTCGCTTCATTGAGAAAGTGGACTCTGAACTACCTTCAAGCTTAATGATGCTCATCAAGCAGCTACTAAAGATGAAAAGTGGCTCTGAACTTACCAAAAATCGCAGATACACCATCTTTCAGCCTTTATTGCAATTCAACGAAGCAAAATGACAACGTCACAATGACGTTTCCAGTAAACTCGAGCCTTCAGTGCTTTAGAACAGCAAGCACTTTCAGTAACCCCAAATATGGAGTCACAAAATCCTATGGGGCGTGTGTATGCAGAAAATCACTCAAAAACGTAAAAATTCTCAGGAGTCAATGGGTTAAACATTTTTCATCTTTGATGCAGGTCTTTCACAGCCATTTTCTTTTTTGATCATATGCTTTCAGCATAAGAAACCTTGGTCACTCAGGAGAAGTTGTAAATGCTTTATTTTTTAATTTCACCCAAAGTTTTCTTTGACTGCATGTTTCCCACATACAATGTAAAATGTTACAAGTGTGTCCTGCAAACAGGGTTCAAATGTAAAGCATTCTTCCTGACTGGAAATTTCTAACTGGAATTTCAGGTAATTTTTTGTAAATGATAAATTTTGCAGCCAGTGTTACCTTCATGTAAATTAAAACAAAGTTTGATCACCTTTTTCATGAATGGGTAGTCGCGTTGAATCCTGTGTTCAGACCATACTCCAAACTTTAATTTGAAGCAATCTAAAAGTACAGACAACTTGGGAAACCTTGGGGCACTTTTATTTGGACATATTCTGGCCATTCCAAAAACAGAATACAGTGTATGTTGTAACTCTAAATATTGCACCTATTCCTCTCGTTAAATATGGAAAGAAGTCACCACTTAGACAATGTGTACCTGCAGTGACAATTTTTGGTGTGTGAGAACGTAAACAATATATACAGGGCTTATGGTAGGATGTGTTAAAAAAATCAAAATTATGCGAGAAAATCGCGAATTATGCGGGATGACATCATACATTTTTTAGCACATATAAAACCAGTTAGGTTTGGCACATACATGTAATTTACCCTAAACACCCAAGAGTGCCAAAGAACAAAATTCAAGAAAAATCCCAAATTTCATTTTGTAAAATATTGAAAATATTGAATGGTCACACCACAGGATTTTGTCAACAGACTCAAAAGTTAGAATTATACACTACATGTTTCCATAACTGACTCCGGGACTGAAAGGGTTAAAGTTGTGTTTGGAACAGGCCAAAGGTAATTTCATGGTAATACACTGGACTGTCGCAAATCTTTGAAGTAACCAGTGAAGTAGAAAAAAATAGCTGGGGAAAAACAGTTCCTTGTTTGTCTATGAAAGGAACCAGGATTCAGAGGTGTACAGTAGTAGCTGTGGGAAATGTATGGATCCAGAACCTCCCCCATGGAAGGTTTTTTCATTTGAACCCCCCCCCCCCCTCCCCCCTAGAATTTCCAATTAAGCCTCATACTTTCCCTTATAAATTTTGGCTGTTGAGACCCCCCTCCCTCTCGGAATTTCGGGGGCGGGTATGGATATTTTCTGGAACTACACAATCTCCGGCCTGCAGCTTTTAATGACAGTCTTTGCACCAGTTTTTGATGCCTTAAAAAATTGATTGACTTGTTACTACTCCACAGCTAAAGGTTTGGACCATATAGCTGAAAATATCTTATCCTTTTTGGATGCTGAGTCTTTGTGTGCTGCAGAGAGGGTTTGCAAGGAGTGGTACAGAGTAATTTCAGATGGAATGCTGTGGAAAAAGCTTATTGAAAGGAAAGTCAGAACAGATCCTTTGTGGAGAGGATTGTCAGAAAGAAGAGGATGGTAAGGAGTTATTTATCTTAAAAAATAATAATGATATACATTCAAGTGAAATAAGCCTTTTCCCTCTGGCATGTATACCAGTAGACAAAACTACATGTACTTGGGAAAGAGGGATTTGTTGGTAGGGAAGTTGTCTCAAAAGAAAAAAATCCTGATTTCCTTTCTCTAGTGGTTAGCATCAAAGTTGTAAGATGTGAAGATAGACCAAAAAATCCCAAAATAAATTAGCCTGCCAAGAAGTCTGGTACCTCTGAATTCTCTTAGTTGCTGGGGGAGTTTGTGCATTTGGGCACTCACTCACATCCTATCCTTTCATTGGAGGTACATGTTGTTTGTAATTTTCCTGTGGCAAAATATTATACAATTTTGTGAATCATTTTCCTATTTCTACCATTTCTTGGCATGCCATATCACAGTACTACCGTAAACACTGGTGTATAAGCCACACTTTTTTGCCCAAAATTTTTGCTCAAAATTGAGGGTGTGGCTTATCTATGGTAACATCTGCAATTTTCGCACTTTCCAGTGATATAAGTTGACCAGACTTTTTGATCCTCAAAATTAAGATTTTATTTGTTACGGGTGTATAATGTGGAAAAACTTTAATGATGTAGAAAAGTGAGTATTGTCTGTCTAACAGTGCGGCCAGAGCGGAGACCAAAATCGGAACAAATCCGCATCAAACACGTTATGCACGAACGTGAGTGTTGTCTTTATTGATTGTAAAATTTAGCCTCAAATTGTCAAAATACCTGTGTTAAAACAGCACTCATTATCTTTGTCAGACATTCCGAAGCTTTTGGCAATGAAGGAACACCGAAGACGAATGAAAGAAGCCAAAGAATCTGTAAACAAGCGGCCATCTTGGTTAACCTTAGTAACCAGGCTAAATAAAACATGTGCTCAAGAAATTTGCACGGTTACCAAGCTTGTTTTGGCTGAAAAACTGTGGGCTTTTTTTTATACACGAAGCGATGATTTGATGGATAGAAGCAAAGTCTAGCTTATGTTTTGTGGAGCCAATTCTCTGACTTACGTTTTTATTTTAAGAAAACTTTTTTTTCCAAAATTTGAGCTTCAAAACGTGGGGTGCGGCTTATCTACGAGTGTGGCTTATACACTGGTGTGTACGATACTTTTTCCTGACTCCTGCTCTCTTCTCTTCCAGTTCCTTCCAGCTTGAATTATTCTTGGTTCCTACCCCCCTCTCTTCCCAAACAACAGAATATATTGATAATAAACATGAATAATCAATGCTGCATCATTTGACCGTATAAGGGCAAGAGAACATGCCTAATATGAGTGTATTGTACACTGTAAAATGCAGACTATGAAAGTTGTCTATACCTGCCAACTCACACGCATTATGCGTGAGTCACTTGCCTGCGGATTGAAAACATTGGACGCATGCATACAGGATAATTTCTCATGCCTAACTCACATATCCAGACTACTATCATTAATGTGAAAAAATAGTCCAGTGAACGACACTAAAATAATGTTGTGTTTGAGTCCTACATAACAAGCTAAAAGGTTGTAAGCGTGATCTCACCAAGATCATGCTTAGATTTTGAGCTTCGCACAACTATACCTTCCGAAATCATTGGAACATCTTAGGGAATCTTCAGCGATGTTTAGAAGCTGTCGGAACATCTTCAGTAATGTTTGGAAGTTATCGGAAAGTTTTTGGAAATTTAGGTCGTATGGATACGAAAATCTCACACATTTGACTTAGGAAAAGTTGGCAGATATATTTAGTATGTAATACTCTAGCTGAATGAAAAGATGCCAGAAAATTCAGTGGAATAATAGATCCTTATTTGATGTTTTGGCAGATAATACACTTGGACATTATACTCATTGCTCAAATTTCCCTCTCCCCGTGGGGCTTGGAGAAATACTGTGCTGTGCAACTTGGAAAATATCTGTGCGTATTATCTGCCAAAATAGTGAAAATGTTCTACTTGACTCATGACGCATTCCTAACCATTTGCCTTTCTGTACCAGGGGTCAGTATTTATTCAAAGCACAAGTGCCAGACCCCCCTGCCAATGCTTTCTTTAGGAGACTTTATCCAAGAATAAATGAGGACCTTGAGGTAAGCTGTTACATATAATTAATAACAGATTAATTCAATGTAACACTTCCTTTTGTACAAGTCCATCATTCATCATTGTCGCATAATTACTAAGTTTCTTTTTTCACTTTTGTTATGCAGACAATCGACACAAATTGGCGTTGTGGTCGTCATGCTCTCCATCGTATCTACTGCCGTAGCGAGAATAGCAAAGGTGTCTACTGCTTGCAGTATGATGACCAAAAAATAGTTAGCGGACTTAGAGATAACACAATTAAGGTATGTACACATGCTGTTAGTTAAGTGGCGTGTGGCAATACCATCGATCCCAGATGTCTTTTGAAACGGTGTGAAGTTTATTTTTGTGCAAGTGAACACTGTCTGTCTAGTCTGGGTGACTTGCATCTGTAATCTGTAAGCATCTATATACCCGTATACTGTATTTTAGCTTAACCTGCTGATCAATAACATTTTGACAGAATTTTCTTTTGTATTGAATTTAATTTAATTTATTGTCTTCATGACTCTTTAGATATGGGACAAGAACACATTAGAATGTGTGAAAGTTCTAACTGGCCACACTGGCTCTGTTCTGTGTCTTCAATATGATGAGAATGTTACTGTCACTGGCTCTAGTGATTCCACAGTTAGGTATGTCTTCCTGTGATATTGGATATTCATTTTACATCCTGGACTGAGTTCAAAGCATAGTTATAAACCCAGGATTAGTGCTACTTTAAATCCTAATATATACACATTCACAAAGCAGATTCTTTTAAATTCTTTTTTAGCCTACCATTTGACTTTCACTGCTCTCAAATCAATGATTGCAATTAACAGTGAGAACACTTTCAAACAAGAAAACAGAGACATTTGCATGTACCCTGGGTTAGCATCAACCGGCTTTTGAACAACCGGGCCCTGGTGAATATTTTATTTATTAAAAATGAGAAGGGGGTGGGGGTAGACTGGTGTCCCTGGGGCCCTCCCCTAGGGCTACCACTAAAACCTCCCTTTATTATAGCACACATCTTTCCTAAGCATGCACTTTGATTCATTTGGTCCTAAGGGTGTCCACTGATGGGGGTTTCAACTGTTTTTAATTACCGGGAGATAAAAATGTGACCTGTGCATGCAGCTTCTAGAGGGAACTAAGGCTACAAGGAAGAATTATTAAGGCAGGGCTTTTCTCGCTACACACTATTATTTTGTGTTATTACACATTTCCTTTAGCAACATTCATCTTAATTCAGTTTGTTATTTTCAAGAGTGTAACATAATTTTTTCTGTTGCAGAGTATGGAATGTTCACACTGGTGAAATGTTAAACACTTTAATCCATCACTGCGAGGCTGTTCTTCATCTGAGGTTTCAAGAAGGCATGATGGTGACCTGTTCAAAGGTAGACATTACAGATTTATTTTCATCAAGTATCATTAGTTATCCCACTATGTTGTTGCTGTGTTGAGTTTGTTGTAAAAAAAATGGCTAAAAACATAAACTAAGTGAAATGACTGAGAAAAAAGCATGACTAATAATAGTGAGTGACTGAGAAGCTAGGATGATCTAGTGGAGAGAGCACTAATATTGCCTTTTACATGAAGCTTTTATATCACAGATACAGCAATAATTTACATATTTACATACTATTACACTTACAAATTACAAGTCTCTTACTTTAGCACTACTACATTCATTACTATGTTACATTTACACACTACACTTATTTACCTACTACATCATTTGTTTTTCTTAAAAACATCAATTAGTTAAAGTTTTACATATTATAACCGCTATAAATATATTTTAAAAAATAATTGTTATAATGGCGATACGGATACAATACAATTGTTGTACAGTTATTATTAATAATGGCTATACAATACAGTAGAATACAATAGAATACAATACAAAAGCTATCTGGCAAGGAGGAAGAGATTTAGGGACTTAGTCGAGACCATTTAGTTTGAAAAAGATCAAGGGTATTGGTTTCAAAAGCAAACTGTTTTTCAATTTGCGCATTAGTTTTGACTAGTTCTATAAAAATATTCAACTTCGGTGTGGTATTTCTTTGCTTACTGACATAAATGTGATATCTGGCAATAAGAAATCACAGATTTAGTGTCATTAGTTGCTTGAGTTTGTCATTGGTTCTCATCTTTGTTCCGAGGGTTTGTTTTTCTCAGGTCACCCCTCCACAAAAACTAGCATTAATCTAAGTTCTTTCAACTAAACTGAAACTGTAGAGACCCTCTGTGGATTTTAAATACATTTAACTGCAATTCTCATTGAGATAGATATTAGATATTTTTAATTGATTTAGTTATTAATTAATTTTGTATTTATTTAGGATCGCTCCATAGCTGTGTGGGATATGCAATCCCCAACAGACATCAACCTCAGAAGAGTGCTGGTCGGACACAGAGCTGCTGTTAATGTAGTGGACTTTGATGACAAGTACATTGTGTCAGCCTCAGGAGATAGAACAATTAAGGTACTAAATTAATAATAAATATTTATTACTACATGTATTTCTCAGTCACTGTACTAATGAGGCATTCAAGACAAAAGGAAGTAACCCCTTTAAACATGAAGGACTTATAGTTTGTGTGTTCCATATGTATGTGGGGTGCCGAAGTCAAGACAACCAAAAGAAATACATACAACGTGACTGTACCCTGGTGTATCTATAGTAGGCCAGATGTAGGGGTCCAGACAACAGTGAACATTGTGTGTTTCTGTACTGTTACAAAATGGTATTAATTATTACCCTAATATCATTAGGTATGGAGCACATCCACTTGTGAGTTTGTCAGAACCCTGAATGGACACAAGCGTGGAATAGCATGTTTACAGTATCGGGATCGATTGGTTGTTAGTGGTTCTTCAGATAATACTATAAGGTACGATTTAAAAGCCCAAAATAATATAATTGTATTTAAAAGGGGGAAGCACATTTATAATTCTGCAGTTCTCTGTTCGTGGCAATGAAATCTGTAGATAAGTAAGCAGTGGTAAAAATACGGGAGGGGCCAGGCAGGGGGCCCAGCCACCCTGCCAATCCCCCTGCCATTCTGAATCATTATTATGCAACCCCACCACCCCACCCTTTTTTTCACTATCAGTGCAGGGCACGACATTAACTTTTTTTCTCAAGGAGATATTTGGCTCCTAAATATTCCAAAGTGGTCGCCAAGTCCAAAAAGTTAGTAGCCGTTCTTTTTTTCAAATATATATTCTGAATATTCTGAGCCCGCAATATGCACTGTGAGCACATTTGAATGCACAATATACAACGTAGCCTCTGAAATATCCAAGATGGCGGATGTTGACATTTCACTTTGTAGAGTTCATGACGGTTTTGCTACAAACCTCATCATTCGCACCGATTTACCACCTTCAAGCTTTATTTAATTGCACAATACAGAAGGAAAGAATGAAGTACATGTAAAGGGTTCTGGTCACCAATGTGGCGACTAACTGTCAAATCTTGGTCGCCAGCACAGAAAACTTAGGCGCATTGGCGACTGTATCAGGCGCAAATATATGTCGTGCCCTGCAGTGTAGTCAATTAATTAATTAAGTTTGTGTTTTATAACAGATTATGGGACATTGAATGTGGAGCCTGTCTTAGGGTCTTAGAAGGTCATGAAGAATTAGTCAGGTAACAATTTTTTATGTTATGTTCACTTGCTGTATGGTAGTGGATTTTAGAAGATAATTATTCTTTTCTGGCCTATGTGCTACTCAGGATAATAGGCAGTAATGAAAGTAAGTTGAATTGAACAGTGAGTTGACTTGAAAGTTATTGAATTTATAACTCAACTGGTTTTCTTTCCAGGTGCATTCGCTTTGACAACAAAAGGATAGTTAGTGGGGCTTATGATGGGTAAGAACATTTTATCTGCTGGAACATTGAAATGTGAATACCATATTTTGCAATGTATAAATCAAACTGATGTATACTGTTTGGTGATTTGTTGTAAGAATGCAACATATTTTTTGTATTGCAACAGGAAAATCAAAGTATGGGATCTTCAAGCTGCACTAGATCCAAGAGCGCCAGCAGGAACATTGTGTCTTAGAACGCTTGTGGTATGTATTCTTTCTTATATGGTTGGACCAAAAGAATTATTTTGTACATTTCTTGAGCATAATATCTAGGTTTATAGCAAAAGTATCATAATTTATTTTTATCTTGATGTGGTGCATGCACTTCAAGTCTTTTTTTTTGGGGGGGGGGGGGAGGGGGAGGGTTGATTTGGGGGGGGGGAATGAAATAAAGGATGTACATGTAGCAATAGAAAAAAAACTAAGGTCCTGTCATACACTGTACTTCATATGAGTCAAACCTAATTGAATGAATTAAGTTCATTTGGAGTACAGCATCTGTACCGGTAATTTGAATTGGCTCAGCCATTTTCACACCTGGCTTAGCTGGCAATAACAGCTACGGACCTGCTTTGATACAGATGCTGAACTTGACTTGAATCTAATCAAATGCATGCATACGTGTAAATGTATTTTATGCTACCGAATTTTGCAATTTTATCTGTATTGAATTAATTTTGGCTGAATGAAGTTCGGCATTTGAATCAATTCAGCTGGGATTAAGTAATTTGAATTAGGTTTGGCTCATGTGATGTAAATGTAGCGCATCTGAACCAGGCCTACATAACATTATACCAGCTCTTACTTACTTTCTATTTGGGGTACACCAAATTATTGCTCTAGCTAGGCCAGTTGTAGAATATAAAATTTTCATCATTGTTATAAATGTTTACATAACATGAAGTATAATAAACTTTGCAAACATTTGCATACAATGAGGCAGCACAAGTTGTCCTGTCATTCTGTCCTAAACTAGCTAAGAGCATTACACAATCACATACAATAATTGTTAGATTTTTTGTATGAGGTTAAATGTATTTAACTTAGTTAACAACGAGGAGCAAGCGCAGCTGTGGCGTTCTGGCGTTTATTTGTGGCGTTACCACTCTGTTGAGTGGCTCTGGCGTTTTTAGGGGCTGTGCAGCGTTTTTGGCGTGACTTGGCAGTGGCGTAGCGTTTTTGTTGGCGTTCCCCGTGCTCCCTTAGCGTTCCCAGCATTGTTGTAGCGTTCGGGTAGGATTCCCATCGTGGCTAGCCTTGTTTGTTGTTCCTGCGTGCTTGTTGGTTTGCTTTGTGGCCAGGTGGTCAGCGGGTTCCGGCAGCTGTATGCGCGTGCATTCCCATGTGCGAAGCTTGTGTATGCCTTCGAGTGTTCGGCGTGTGCTGTTTCTCGTGTGTCTTTTGCACCCCCTCCCTCCCTCCCTCCCCCGTTTTTATTTTATTTTGTTTTCTCCACTGACTTATTCAGTGTGACGGGTGCTCAGGGGTGTTGCCATGGGGGGGCTCGTGGCTGGGGTGCGGGTAGGGATGGCCACTGGGGTGGTCTACTCCCCCGGGCTGGGGTTTATGTGTAGTCCGGGGGGGGGTAGGGTTTTTTGGGCACCCAACCTCCACTTGCGACTTACGTTGTTAATTAAAATAAAAATAATTTTTAGTTGTTTGACCACTTTGCAGGAACATCAAGGCAGAGTTTTCAGACTGCAGTTTGATGATTTTCAGATAGTTAGCAGTTCTCATGATGATACAATTCTAATGTGGGACTTCCTCAATTTCACTCCTGAACGGACATCACAGTTGCCCTGTTAAAATGACCTGTTTATATAGCATTCTCAAAATCCTCGGTTTATTGCTGCATCTTTGTATAAAAAAAACTCTCAAAGTGAAGATAGTTGTAAATATTTGGTGTAATTATGTGGTATTTGAACAGGTTGTAGATACTTAGGTCTAAAAATATTTTTTGCAGTATTAGGGGAGGCTGATGCTAAGCTTATTAGAAAGTCAAAAAAATTTAGTTCACTATTGATATAATTAAGGAGAGTAAAGTTTGAACAGAATAATTTGTATTGTCAGAAATACACATTTAATGACGGCAAAAGGTGTCAAGGCAATTTGTCACCTGAGCTGTGAAATCGTACTGAGCAGACATACACTCTCTGATTCTTGTTATTCTCCCCACTTCAATCATTTACTGCTACATAGTCTTCAGCTTTTTCACTCCCAAAGTTAAAAGTTTCACTTCGTTTAGTAATAACAATTTATGAAAATCAAACAGTAACTGCTCCATAGCTTATATTTGAATTGCCTCACCTATTCCAATAAGAGAGTTTCTTCAAGAAGAGAGTTTTGGTGGTTTGTTTGAACGTAGGATCGTTGTTGACTTGAGGTTTGCTTAGGGATGGTCAGTGCTTCGTAATAGAATTAGGTACATTGTAGACTGGGAACAGATCCCTGTTCATGTGATTCAGCTTTCACTTTAGAATCAAGCTTAAAATCTACAGGCCATGAAATAAGTGAGGCAACTTCATACATTATAATAATAATGTTATTATATGTGTGCAAGCAACTTTCATTCTGCTGCTGTATAACACATCAGGATAATAGTGTATTAACTCATGACTGGCATTCTCTGTCTTCCTTTTCTTATTTGCCATCTGAACGTATTTGAAAGCTGATTAGTTCCAATCCAGCTTTGATAACATAGTGTTTTGAACTCACGAGGCAAACGTTGTACAATTTAATGAATAAAAGTTCTCGGTAACTTGTAAAACAATCACTTATTCTGGATTTGTTTAACTGTGCTTCAGAAACCAAGTTAATTTGTTTATAAATTATAGAAGATGACATTCGCATCTTTGCATTATGTCTTGTGCTTTGACATGTTCAAAATTTATTAAATTATAACTACTTTTCCTCATTGGCAGCTCCACGCTGTCACACTTCTACTTTCTTTCAAGATAAATTTATGGGTATGCTTAAAAAAATAATGTACTTTAAATTGTAGTAAAACCCCATTTTGTTATGGACACCATAAAGGCCACAAGAGGTGTCCACATAAATGGGATTTGCCTGTATTAAGAGGGTCTTTATAAGTAAGGAATTGCTTGTTAAGGATGAGCTGATATCAGTTTTCCAAACGAAAACAATGCAAGTACAACATGTAAATATGTTAGTAATTTTTTTCAATATTGATACCCAATACTGTAAAAATGTTGCTCATCCTGAAACTAACTGAACAACCCACCAAGTATTTATACATTTTTGGCCAATTGGCAACTGACTGTTAGGTTGGCAAGTCTTTTTTAAATCAAGTCGCAAGTGCTAAAATTTTAGTCACCATGACGCCTAATATGCTTGCAACTTTGAGGGTTGACTAAGGACCGTGGAGTCTAGGTTACTCTTATGGTGCTAACCAAAATGTGATCCCACTCTTGGAAAGAATAACCATGCATGCATGACAAGTGATCACATGCAGTACAACTAACACAGTCAATATTGTAGTATTGATTACTTGATATTGGTATCTGCCCATCCTTATTACTTGCAAGAACTAAGTTCATTAGAAGTAACAATAATTTATTAATTTGATTAAAGATGTCTTATTACTGTCTAGATGATCTAACACATAAGAAATACAATAAGAAACTTTACTCTTGTGGTTGAAATTAATATTGATCACTTTTGCCTGCATTGTAATATCATTGTTATTTTTTGAGGGGAGGGGTGGGGTGGTTTGATATAAACCTGTTTTTCTTTGTCCTTCAAACCAGGCTTTGAAGTTTCATTGCAAACCATAAAATAAATTTGTTGTTTGTAAATGCTGATTTGTGATGCTTAAGCAACCGTGTACATAATTTGTTTGGCATAGTTTGTATTTCCAATATGAATGGATTATTAAAAATAACAGAGTATTCTGCAAGTGTTCAGTAATGTTGTTTGAAAAGAGCTCCTACTGGATGTCTCTGCAGGCTCATCCATGTCCAATACACCCGAACTGAGTCAAGTCGTCTTGAAGCACAGTCGACTCGTTCTAGCGGAAGTCAGGTCCTAAAGTTTATCTATCCTACCACTGGAAGTAGAAATGAAAAGCTAAGTGTCTCGCGAACTGACTTCCACGGAGTCGAGTCGACTTGCACACAGTCGAGTCGTGTCGAGCCGAGTCGGGTCGTGTCGATTTGACAACCTTTTCATCTCCCTATGTTTTCCCTCGTTAGGTCTAAGAAACATTTTCCTTCGTTATGGTTTCTTCATTTGGTGAGTTGAGTCGACTTGCACACAGGCGAGTCGTGTTGAGCCAGGTCGGGTCTTGTTGATTTGACAACCTTTTCATCTTCCTATAAACTTCATACCATATTTTTTCTAAGTCTCTCGCGAAATGACTTCCGGTGAGTCAGGTCGACAACAGCCTTAGTTGACCCAATTCAGTTCGGGTGTATTGGACAACCCTCTGCAGCCTGCATATAGATGTTTCCTATTTACTTTGCATCACGCATGAAGCCTGTATGCAGGAGAAACCAATAGTAGTCTGCCAGCAAGCTCTCGGCTTTGAGGGCGGTGGTTGGGGGGAGGTTGGAGGGCCCTGAGCCTTGAGCCCGAGAGCTTGCTCGCTCCTCCAATGCAAAAAAAAAAATGCTGCCTAGTGGTGCTGTTATACAAGTGAATCACCTTTGCTATTATTGTGTGGCTTGCAGGAAAGACCCACACTTCCCCCCATGGAAGGTCAGTGGAAATTCCGAGGGGGGGGGGGGGGGAGGAGGGGTAAACTAAAAAATCTCCCATGGGCTAGTTATGGATATTTTCTGGAACAACACATTCAGGGAATACAGTATTCTCTTTGCTCATTGGTTAGCATACAGTGGAACCGCCATTAAAAGGATGCCATTAGACCAAGGGAAGTGTAGACTGCAAGTCGTCTCATTTTTCTTTTAGTTAGCAAAGCAAGTGCGTGAGCGTCAAAGCCACGAAGCGTGTGGATCGAGGGCATCAACCTGAGGAAAAGTAAGAGGTGTCCCTTACAATAGAGGCGAAAATTACAAAGATCATTTTTCTTGCCGGCCCTGACCAAGAGTTCCATTTGTATTTTCTTGATTATTTCATCTTAGAAAATTTGGTAGTAGATCAAGACTTTAAGTTCATCTGCCTCACCACTCACAATATTATCAGTATGAAAATTTGCAAAATATTTTGTCAGTGGCACATCAAAGCGAGACAATGTTCACTATAACTTTTAAATTTTATCATCAGATATTTGCGAGACAGTCTATGAAAAAGGGAGAAATTCGTTCCTGATCAGTGTTGAGTAAGATCAGAATTTAGGAAGAATATTGGTGCTATAAGTAATAAGTGGTTTAGAAAGATTGACAGTTCATTGAGATCAAGACCAAACAAATGACATCACTGAACAATATCAAAATAACCATCAACATCATCTACAAGTTGATACACACGTCCCCTCAACTTTACACCACAGTTTCTCAAAAGCCTGTTGTACTTGCGGCTTTTCAAAACTATCTGCCATCGTCGAGAAATTCTTTGAACACACTTGATGTCTTTGAGATCCACAACCGTATTAAGTGCCTCAACGATCTCCATGACCCTAAAGTGCGGTAGAATTCGCTGGCTATTGTAGTATTCTAAAGCAAAGAAGAAGCAGACAGCGTCTTCGCCACGCGAAGAGCCATGTTGCTTTGTTGAATTAACGCTCGCTCTGTCCTTCGACGCGTGCTCGTGCACGTGAAAATCTTCTTCGCAAATGGAATTATCACACGAGCTTAGCGCAATGTCTTTCTTACTTACAATGTACATTTTATCGTGGATTTTTTCAAAACTCGAACCAGCTGATGGCTGATCAAACAACCTTTGTGCATTCCTGTGTGTTTTGTTTACGTTGTCGTCAACCTCAACAATGCTGGAATTAGCACTACTTTGTCTTTGATTAGCGCCGTGGATTCTTTCTTTGTCTGTCTTGCTGTCTTCTTCAAAATTCAGTAAATCTTGTTTGGATCCGTTGTTCAACACTTCTAAAACTACAGGCTGTGTACCAATTCCGATTTCGGATAATTCCGTCTGAGTCGCAACTGAAGATATTCTGGGGGGTTTATCCGAAACAGATTTCTCTTTGTCAGGTTCTAATTCTTTTACATCTCGTTCAAAAGACACTCTATCCGTATCGATTATTCGTTTTTGTCTCTTTGCCCTCGGTTTCACCCTCTTTTTTCTCCTTGAAACGTTCTTTGAGTTCAATTTTAAGTTCTCCCGGGAATTTTCTTCGTCCAAGAAAGGTCGAAGACCCAAAATACCACCCGTCAAATCCACATCGCAAACTCCAAGCTCACCAGCTTCCGATGAAAAAATGTCAGGAAAACATCCAACACATCCGACGCCCGTACACAATATCCTTCCCTCTGAAGTTTTATGAGTTTCTGTCCCCGTTGCCCATCGATTTGCTGTCAGAAAACCAGCCATCTTCACCAACACTCTGAATTTTCAGGGGGAAGGGGATGGGAGCAAGTTTCGTCCCAAGGTCACGTGGTTATTTGAAGAAACGGTTGTTTGGGCGCGAAGATTTATAATTTTGGAAAACGTACACAACCAATTTTTCTCAGTAATTTGTTCATTTAATGTTTAAATATAACCAAGAAAGATAAATTTAAGGCCATTATTATTACTGACGCGATATTTCTTCGAATTATCTTCGAATTCAATTTTGTATACATCTGAAAGTGAAATGACAATGGCGGACGTTGCATCGCCATTTCGAACGCCGGACTTTATTTCTCCAAATGCGAGACGAAGGCGTGGAATTGTTCTAACAGCCAACAATACACCGACAACTCATTTAGCAGAAAATGATGACGCCGCTGAAAGAAGGCAAAGACGTCTTTCCAAAGCGACATCCGCGACCCTTCAAAGTCCTGCCACACCGAGAAGTGCAAGTCGTCTTGACAGCGAGCGGTAAGCTTAGCTAACCTTGTTTCTTTAGATAAACTTTCAGGATTTTATGTTTTTTAGAAATATTTAGAAGGACCTAACTTCATGAGTGTCTTTGATGTGGCAGCTTTGTAGACAGATCCTTATGTTACAGTATCTACAGAAACACCTCAAAAATCAGTTTGTAGTTTTATGTGGTTCCCATGCCGTGCCAGAATCCATAATGTTGATATTACTGGGGTTCTCATGCTTATCGTTGGCCACGTACTCGTGGCAGGTGACCCCAGGGAACCACTTACAGTCAACTATTTCTAAGACACTTCTCTAAGATGGACACCTAGGACAGACATCTGTCTAAGACAGACACCTTAAGTTGGCCTCTACTGCACTTCAGTTACTCATTGTTCAAGAACTGAAAATTTGGTTACCAACTGAGTTAATAAGGTAAATTCGCCACCATAAAGAGATTCAAACACTGACGTTTCAAGCGCTTGCCCTTCGATTCATCAAAGTGAATCAAAGACAGGCACCTCTCAAAGACAGGCAACTTGTTCTGAGGCCCTATCACGGTAAATTCCGACAGGCGACATGACCCAAAAAGTAGCGACAGCACGTAAAATGAAATCGCGACAAGAAACAAATGTTCGTTCAATTTCCGACAGCAACGTGAAAGATTGATAAAACACCGACACGAGACATTTTAAAATTCAAACAAGCGACACGGGACCCCCCCCCCCCCCCCCCCCCCTTGGCAGGGCCTCTGTTCTGGTCCCGACATTGTCTGTCTAAAAGAGAATTGAATATAACATTTAAGTGTCCAAATTTTGTGAGATGTTCACCTATGTCCTTAAGGTCAGTGATGCAAGCACATACACAAAAGATACAATGTAGTCTTATAAAATGTTTAAAAATGTGTGCCCGCTGTGATTGGTACAATGAGGTCCATTATATCTCATTATAAAATGCTCAAGGAAATGCGCGTGCTATGATTGATTAAACCGAGTTTATTATAACTGGATAAAGCAGGTGTGTGATGTAAGGTTCCTTATAACCGTTTTTATTATTAATAAAAGAAATAAAAAAAAACTTGTTCCTTGAGCATTGTTGAGTTATGGGTCAGTTGAGGTCCATGCGCCATGACCGAGAGCCAAATATTTTCCCATCCAGCCCGACCTAACTTAGTCAATAAGTATTTTATCATAATATGACCAATTTGGAGACCTTGAAATTTTAACGCACGAGGCCGTCCGCTTTTGTTTCATTGATGGTTTTGCAAAGAAAAGGTTCACAGGGCCGTACTGGTCATATGATAATACACATTACGTCATGCGCATGCTTTATTTAGTTGTAATGCATGCAGCATACTGTACGTCACCAGTATGAGTGAACCAATCATAGGACCTTTTATAAAGGAAATGGTAAACTTGTTCCTTCTGCATTGTATAAACACTTGGGAATTTTAAAAAAAACTTGAGTTCAAAGTGTTAGAAGCACTTTCCTGCAGCTCATGCTTCTCTAAGCACTTCTCTCGTGTTTTTTTTTTTTTTTTTTTTTTTTGCTGTTTAGTGCAACTTGAAACATGCCTCAGTAGGTATCCCTTGCAGTGCACAGGGCTGTCACTAATTTTTTAAGTAGTAGCCAATGAACCAGGGAAATGGAGAAAGTGGCCAGGAAAAACAGTTCATGGAGAATTAGTGCATGTAGCATTGCCGTGTTTGTCCATGAAAGTAGCCAAGGCTCAGAAGTGTCGTAGCGGTGGAAATCTTACCTTGTAAATAGTAAATGCATTTAGTTCAACAATGGGCTTCTGCTAAAGGATAGATCTCTTTGTAACTGCCATGCTCTCTATTTATATTCTGATTTTTTTTATTTCTTATTTTGCTCCCAGGAGTCAGACTGCAGGGACCAATGGTTTAACTAACATTCAGTTGAAAGACTTGTATTCCAACTGTATCAAATTATCAACAGAAAATGTAAGTGAACTCCTCTCTGTACAAATTTAGGTGCAATTTACCATCCCAATCAATCCATTGACAAGCGAAGGTTCTGGTTGGGAAGCACCGGTTGGGTGAATGCATTGCATAATGTACTCACCCAGGACGTTCTTTCCCAGAGCCCTTCAATTATTTAACTCCAATTTGATTTTTTTTATGAATGTTTTGGTTCAAATTTTTCTTTGGTTTGAAAATTTTCAAACCAGTTTAATTTTTGTTCCACAATCTGAGACAAAGGAAAATAAAAATTAAATTGGTTTGAAATTTTCAAACCGAAATAAAAATGGAACCACAAACAAATATTTTACAATGTAAATAAATGAAGGAGATAAAATACATGTAGCAAGTAAAGAAAAGAAGATATGTTGTGTTTTTAAAGGGACACTGTCACCTATTTTTAGTATCACTTTGAAAAACCAAAAAACACATTAATTATTACATTTATTTTGTTCCAATGGAAACCTTAAAATAATGGTCCAGTTTTGTTAACAAAAATACTCTACCAGTACACAGTAACTAGTATTCGTTATCTTTGGCTGCGGATGGCCAGGATGGAAATGGATTGCAACTTTAAAAAATTGACCAATTTTTTCAAGTTCCTCCCAAGAGTTGTGGAAAAATCGCAGAAAAACATATTATGGTTTGTTCTTCCTTGAAGAAATCACTTGATATTATATTCTTGGTGTTCTAAAAGCAATTTTATGTTTGAAGTGAAGGTACTTGTCATATATTAAGTGTATTTTGACCAAAACACAGCAAAATCTGCGTGACAATGCCCCTTTAATATGTCACTTTGTAACTTATCATTTTTTTGAGCTAGTACAGGGGTTTCAATAAAATTGAGAGTAAGTGGCAATATTTGTAAAATGGACAGCAGTGGCAACAAAGGGGCCATAAGGCCTAGAACCTTGGAAATGGCATTTCCAGCATTCTGGGCATCAACTTCAGTGAAATTAATTAAAAAGTAGGCGGCGATAATTTAGGAAGAAGCCGGCGGAATTCGCCAGTTCCCGGCTTCTAATGAAACCTCTGTAGTATAGTGAAAATCTGTCTCACCAAAACTGGGCTAGTGATGTGCAATTTTGCACTTGCCCCTAGCAATCCAATTAATATGGTTTTTATTGTCGCATCACAAGGCACAGAGGTTGATAGATTGGGTGAGACAGAGTTTCGAGTCTTGAATGTAGATTTTTAAATGTCTACTCTTTTTTCTGTGTTGTTCACTCTCTTGGGAAAGGCTACATGTATCTATGTGGGTAGCTGTACATGTGCAGCTAGGATTGTACAAAACAATTTTTCTTTTTTTGTAGAAAATTAATGCCAAGAATGCCTTTGGTCTACACCTGATCGATTACATGCAAGACCTGATCAAGACAGTCAGAGAAGGAGACATGACTAACTTCCAGGTCAGAAAAATAGAAATTAAACATTTTATTTAATATTTACAGAAAAGTAATATAACCCACTGTGAAACCTCAACTATATTATCTTGACAGAAGCTCATAACAGAGAACTACATGATAAGCTTCTGATCTTGAATACATGTATATCCTCCTATCTCGAACATTAACTCGAACAATCCTGAAACCCTTGGATTTGCTTACGACATGTATTTTTTAGTCATTTATTGTGCCAGCCCATAGATAAAGTATCTAGATGGCTAGAATAGTTTAAACACTTCTTCCTTTGAAAATATGTTACTCATTCAGCCAAATTTGCCACAGGTTGCAAGTTGCACACTTGATGCGAGTGCTAAAATCTATGCCGGTCGTGTTGACTCTATTCATGCACAAGCCTATAAAATGTTAGGAGGTTTAGGAAGAGCTGAGAATCAAGGTTAGTATCAAATGTTGAAAATGTAAAAGTGTTAAGTGCTTTGAGAGATAAAAAAATGTCTTCTACAACTTATCATTACTAAGTAGCATGCAATACAAATTACAATGTTGTGTGATAATTAAGGTGCAAATTAAATTCCTGGTTATGCTATTCCAGAATTGTTTAAAAATTTTGCATCATAAAACTTGGACACCTCAATATATTTTTTCCAGATGGTGGAGACGAGAATGCTGAAGGAACTGGAGAAGAGCAGCAAGGAACTCAGAAAACAAAGAAGGTAACAGACAAACAAAGTTTATTTCAGCAGATTTTGTGCAGATGCAGTAGGAGACACTTGTTTTTTGGTCATTTCCAAATTTTATTTTAAAGTTGCCGGTCATCTTAACTAGTTGCCAGCTATATTTTATTGCCAGTTGACAGGCTCTTGATGATGCATTTTCATTTGTGAAAGAGCAGGGACACCGGGACCTTTACTTGGCTGTTTCAATTCTTGTCCCGGGTATTTCTCTGTCAGGAAAATGTGCTAACAAGACATTTGAATAAAGAACTGCTAATGTTGATGGGCTATTATTTTGATCTTTATTACGAGTGAAATAAAACTATGCTTTGTTACTAATGCCTCTTTCATAGCAGTTAATTAAAAACAAAGGCCAAATTGGTCAGAAATGACCTAAAATGCACACTTTGGACCTGACAATTTCAAACATTTTCTGCCATACCCCCAGCAATGGGAGAGGGTGTCCCTCTCTCACATCTACCCTGAATTGGGACTGTATGCCAATAAATGATCCCTGTTATTCACAATTTTGTCCCAGTTATTGAAAACCTTAACAAAAAACCTGGTTCTGTTTTCATGGCATAATCTAAGGCTGTCACTATTGTTCTTCTTTGAAATGTAGTTTAAAGCCCATGCCATTTTCTTTAACACTCATCAAAACTTTGTAAGATTCCTCAATACTGCATTTTTATTAAATTATCATGTTAAAAGCATTTTGAGTTGATGTTGGATTAAGAAAAGCTGCATTTTTTTAAAAGGCTGCCCATCATAGACCTGGAAATACCATAGAGACAAATCTCAAGAACCTTAATGTCAGCCAGTTTGACTTAGCCTTTGAGGTAAGTTGTTAGCTTGTGATTGTTAAGACTTAAAGTTTAAGCACACAATGCCTGATCACACTGCTTGGCATTCTCGGCATTCTTGGCATCTGCAGCTGATACATGTACTTACATGTATGTTTCACAGCAGGAGCAGCCCCAGTAGCACCAAATGAGGAGCTTCCTTTCCAGGGTGGGGGGTGGATGCCTGGTAACAGAAAGAAAGTATAATTTCTTCAGATCTAAGTCAATTAGCCCTCTTGCAGCCATGTTACCACAAACTTCCTTGAATAGGAGCCAGCCTACTGCTGTCTGCAGCATCTTATATCAACTTAACTTAGTATGGATTGTTTAGATCAGCGATATACTAGGAGGTAAAGGAGAGGAGATAAACTAAATTGACCTTCTTAAATCATGGTAATGCTTTTTGTTTTCACAGCCATAATGATTAAAAAACATAATAACAGAGTATTAATCCGACATATGCAATATTTTAAACTGCTGAATGTTGATTTGTTCTGTTTGTCCATGTGATAAAGGTTGATCCGTTGTTCCATAAGACATCAGCTGCCTTTGATGAAGGAGGTACAGGAGGCCTGCTCCTAAACCATTTGTTTGTCCGTGACGATACTTGCGAGCTTCTACTCGACTCCACATCAGTGACCATGACAACAAGAGATGTGTCATCAGAAGGAGAAACGACGCAGGATAACAGTATGGTGGACCTGTCTGAACTCCGAGGTGAGATGCCATGATTGTTTCCATGGCAAGGGCAGGGGTTTCAGTAAAATTTGAAAGCTCTGAAATGCAATTTCCAGCGTTCTGGGCACCAAATTTATTGGCCCGATCTTTTGATAATTATAATGTTTGAAATTGAGGTAAAAGTACATTCATGTAAACCTCAAGATCATCAAGATGAATTTTAATTTAGGTTTGAAAGAATCTTTCTTTAATTTTTTCAGTTTAGGGGGAAAAGTAGCCGAGCTGAGCGAAGTTGGCGACGCTTTTCGTCGGCCGTCGGTGCTTATTGAAAACACTGCAAGGGGTTTGCTTTATCTTGAAATAGGAAGAAAAAATGACCAAGAGTATGGAAAGCAAAGAAATGTAAACAAAAGGGACAGAATAACGGCTGAAAAACTCAGTCTCACCAGAATGGCAATTTTGATTGTCTTGACTGCCTATGCATGTATCACAAAATCAAATTTGATGCACTGTAATTTCTATTCACTTCCATTCCTTGTAATCCTGCATTCTGTAGATTGAATCTCTTTATTCAAATGCATTTGGCAAATGGATATAACCATGGAAATTAGGAAAGCAAAATCTTGTTGATAAGTTTGGTACGGGCCACTGTCCCTTTAAACCTAATTTAATTAGATGCACGGCGATCGTACACTTGGGAAATGCCAGTTTTGCATATATTTGGAAATTTTGCAAGAAAACATTTACTAACTGTCAGGTGTTCTCTTTTGCAATAATATTGCAGATGTTTACAGTCGAGTCAATTTTGAAGGATTGCAGATCTGTCCTCATTTTGCTGATTTTGAATTCACTAACTGGACAAGAAATGGAGACGAGGTACTGTTGGTATCTAAGAATCTATGTAACCTAGCTTAGTGAAGACTTTTTAGTGGTAGTAGTGCCCCTTATGAAATAAATTAAAGCAATAAAATTGCAACATAGAGGGCGGCACAGTGGTCTAGTGGTTAACGCGTCAGACTTTCAACCTGAAGGTCGGTGGTTCGAGCCTGGTCTCTGCCGTCGTGTGGCTTCCTTAGATAAGAAACTTTACTCCACACTGTCTCTCTCCGCCCAGGTGTATAAATGGGTACCGGCGATAAAATGCTGGGGGTAATCCTGCGATGGACTAGCATCCCATCCAGGGGGAGTAGCAATATTCCTAGTTGCTTCATGCTACAGAAACCGGGTTAAGCTCCGGCTGTGTGGGCCATCGTGGCTCGAGTGCGACTTTACCTTTTTTATAGATTCTAGAGGGATTCAATTAGACGGCTGAGTTTCAAAACTCAGTGACTTCACTGACTCACTGTTGTTTATTGCTCATCAGACCATAAAATTATTGTCAATCAAAATATTATTTAGACTTTCAAGAGCAAGCACAGTATACGTATCTCATTGAAAATGGGCAGAGTGATGTTTTTTATTAGTAAATGGTGGTGGTGAGATATTACAATTTTAATTAAAATTTACAACTAAACAGAATAAAAGAGCAAATATTGGTGAATATTGTATTTATTTATTAATGGCTTTAATAAATTATTGTTAAATGCAAATTCGTCTTAGTGACGTGCTATTCAACTTAGGAATTTGATTAACAAAATACTATTGTTGTAAATTGTTGCAGGCCAATACGAATTATAGCAAAATGGTGGCAGAAATGGAAACTAATGAACATGCTTTTGATGTCAATGCACCAGGTACGTAAGAGGCCTGTGAGAAACATCACACCAAGTCTGACTTAGCTTACTCCTACACAGCCGTTTTTAGGTTTATCACACAATGGCTGCATAGGAGACTAGTAGTCTTAGCCTTTCATGCATCGCAACTTGATTATCTCTTTGATTTAATAAGCTATATGACTTGTCTTTTAATTAGTGAGCTGTAAAAATGTTCAAAACGGTCAGTGTTAATGTTGAATTATCAAAGGCTCCTGAGCCAACTCGTGAACACTAAACATTTTGCTTCAAACCCCCCCCCCCCCCCCCCCCCCCCCTTCAATGCCTTCCCCACTTTGATGTGTTAACCTGATGGAACTCTATTTTACATGGTTGATATTTGTTATCTACAGCTACAGAGCCAGAATGTGACTATCCGGAAACAATGGGGGATGACTATGGTGATGAAGACATGCCTGACATGGGGGAAGTGAGTATTAACCCCCCCTGGATAAATGAGAATGAAAATCACTGAGAGTTGACAAGTGCTTGAGAGTTCAACACTTGGCCCTGGCTCTTTGGTGGCTCAAAGTGAAAGTACAGGTCTCAAAGGACATATACATGTTTTTGAGTCTGCATTCCGTATGGTGTTCCAGAGCGGGTTTAAAAGGCTGCACGGCGTACTGGCGTTCTGTTGCAGTCTTTGGCGCACTCCTACATGTGATAATTGATTGATTCTAATTTTAGGTTTCATTAGTAGGACTTCCCTGCTTGACATACATTTTGAAAGCCTTTGGCATTAATCTTCGGCGTGGGATTCACATGGACGAACACATTAGGCTTCTGCAAGGGACTCAAACCACTACCCGTCTCGTCACTCTGTTAATTATCATAGTTCCTGCTGTAAGGGAGCCGGGTTTAAGGATACCAAATTTGATTTTTCTACATTTACGTGTATGGGGTATTATTATTATTTTTTCTACAGGACATGGAATTTGGAAGGGATGGCTGTGAAAATGTTTTTCCCAATCCTATCTGCAATGCATCCCTTGCTTTTGCTGATGGCCAAGAAGCCAGAATGGTTACTTCCCAGGATGCAAGGTTTGTCATTTTGTAACAATGTTATGAATGTGCCAGTTACAGACAGACCTTTTGTAAGTGATCACCCAATATGTTACTTAGGAAAGATGCAGGTTGCATAGAGGAGGTAAAATTTCCTTCTTTTTTTTTTTTGGAACAAAAATTGCCAACAAACAGCACCACAAAAACATTATGTTGAAAGGCTTTACAAAAAAAAATTTCATCCAAAACATTTGTATTAAAAAAAGCGGGAGAAGCTAAATGGCGTGCGTGGGTGGGTCGTGCGTTGTGGGTTTTTGCTAAAAAAGTTAGGGCCTGTTCGCACTACAGTCAAAAACAAAAATTAGCCCGTGCAAAAATTCCCAGAAATTTGAAACCGCAAAGAGGAGTTTAAAAAATTTGAGAACATTTCAGGGTCGCACTGTCCGTTCATGCTGTAATGACATAAAAACAAAAACATTCCACAAAAAGCGTGTCCCTTTGGAAGCGATTTCTTTTGTTTTCCTCGATTTTTTTAAAATCAGCCTGCCCCACCTATACACTACGGCGACTTTGAAGTTTAGCTGGAATTTCCAATTTTTTTCAAATTTGCGAAACACCAGTCGCATTAGGAAACTTGATGACAGATTTTTGTCTTAAACAAAGACAAATTTGATCAAAATGTCCCTATACACCAATATCACGCTAGCATGGCATGAAAATATATTTAATTTAATGAGGAAAAGAGTCCAGTATCAAAATCAGCACATCAATATTAGTAAAACTGTAAAGTTTCGTAAAGATTGCTCGTACACTGACGGAGATATGAGCTTTTGAAACTTAGTACTCTGGCCTAATTTTTACAAAGAAATGTATGGGAAAAACACGAAAACAAGGCTGGACGGGCACCATACATTTCTTTGTAAAAATGCTCAGTTTCAAAATTTCATATCTGCGTCAGTTTTCTAGCAATCTTTACAAAACTTTGTAATTTTACTAATATCGATATGCTGAATTTGACGCTGGGCTCTTTTTCCCAATAAACCAAATATATTTTGTGCCATGCTAGCGTAATATTGGTCTATTGCGACCAGGCCCTTAATAAGAAAGAATGCCAGATGACAAGCACTTAAGTTTAATTGTTTTGCGGAGTTCCATATTATGTTCATCCCGCAGCAGTTCTTGTCTTACCCTACTTTCAACTCGCAGTTTAAAGATATAACAAGATATAACAGTCACAGATTAACTGAGTGAAAAACAATTTATCCATAATCGACTTTTGCCAGTCATCCAAAAAACGAGTCTGCTCAGGCCTTAAAGTATCAACGTTACATCAATGTCTTCAAAAGTGTCAGTAAACGTTAATGGAATTGCATTTTTAATTACGGTTTCTTCTTGGATCAAGTTTAAAAATGGTCAAATGTGGTCCAACGCCATCCAACATGTTGCAACAGGGTGGCCAAACGCGTGTTAACACGTGGCGCGCAACAACGTTGCAAGATGTTGCGTTCGTTTGGCTGGACCATTAAACCCTACAAAAACGTTTTAACATAAGGTTCCTTCTACTTAACTGTACCTCCATATCCACAAACAAATTCCCTCCTGATTACCTCTTCCGTTTCGTTACAACTGACAGTAACAGGGAAGTAAGATCCTAAGCAAAACTCTCGATAGCCGATAAAACGTGTATCGACAAAGTCGTTTTGCAAGCTCTTGTTGTCGGTTTGGGGATTGATAATCGATCTACTCCAGAAAATGGCCACAATTGATAAGCTTAATGAGATAGACTTAGTATGATTTGACAGAGGCCCAACTGGACCGCAGTCGACAAAATTGTTCGGTCTTTCATATCATCTAAAATGGTGTGAACCATAACAACAAGGATGATGTTAACAACTTAAATAAACAACTTCGGATTAAAGCAAAATGACTTTAGAGCCGCTTTCACTGCCAAGTAGTTGACTTTCGTAAACAGCAGAAATTTCGAATTACCTTTGCCGAAGGACCTTTGAAAGCAGCATAAAAATAAAAGATGTATATGCTGTCAGTTGTTGATATCGATGCACGACCCACGGCACACGGCGCAGCCAAAACGATGCACGACCCACCCACGCCATTTAGACAATCTCAAAAAAGCATAGTGTTTAACATATCTTAAGGTGGGATGGCTGCTGCGTTTTATTTCACCCAAAACTACATTATTTTATGGTAACAATATGTCATGTAATACTGTATTTAAATAAACGCCGGTACATGGAATAAACGCCATAGACATAACGCATTTAATTAAAACTAAACCTTGTCGACCCAACGTAAAATCAATTAAAACAGTACTCATTGAATGATAAATTAGCTCATTGATTGATTGATTGATTGATTGATTGATTGATTGATTGATTGATTGATTGATTTTGCACACAGAACAACTTTAGGCTTTGCAGCTACCTCAGCAGGCACCCTGTGTCTTGAGCTGTCTTCCCAGCCAAGTGATTACTCATACTTTAAATCTGATCTCATGTCAACTTGGGCTGGACCACAATATTGGAAACTACGTTCCAAGTTCTCCAAAGGTAATGATATCGTGTGACAGTGGCATGTTGGGCATCTGGGTCCAGCTGGGCAAATCGTTCGTGAACAGGCTCTTTTTAGGGGGGATGGGGTGAACCCTTTTCACTCCCAGAGTCAATTATGATTTAAGACATGTAGACGTAGTTCTACCTTTTGAGTCTGTTAACGAAATCCTATACACCACTTTCATAATGGCGGCCAATTTATTTATTCTTTTATATGTATGTTAATTAGCCTCACTGGCCTCAGTTTAGAGTAAAAATTCTTTTGAATTTTGCACACGCCAGCAAGGCCAGAAAGGCTATTTACATACATATAAAAGAATAAATAAATCGGCCCCCATTATGAAAGGGGTGTATAGCCCGTTTCGCGGATACGGCAGCCATATTGATCCCATAATGAACATTGAAAACATTAATGAACATTGAAAACAAAGGAATATATTAATTTAAATGCTCATTATGGGATGCCCTGGGGGCAGTATCCCGTATCTGCGAAACGGGCTATGGTGTGACCATTCAAATGAAACCTCTTTGGCAGTACTTTTGCATGGTACCATTTGCTTTTCAATATTTTACAAAATGAAATTTGGGATTTTTCTTGAATTTCGATTTTTGGCACTCTTGGGAGTGGAAGGGAAAAGGAAGGGATCAACGGACTGTCAACAGGCTCCTTTTAAGGGTTAATGTTCACAGGCTAATCTATTGTGGGACAGACTGTCTTGAGGAAGGGTTCCAAGAAGCGACTTGTGTTTTAGCTCAATTTTTTGCTTGTTTCCAAGTTAACAACACTTTGGTGCAGTTGAACCTCCACCTGCGACCCTCTTCTAAACGACCACTTTTCCAATATACACTGTACCACATTTTTTAGTCAAATCACTTTAGTTCAAACCTCTGGTGATTTGTTTTTAACCTCTGGTAACTGCGACCACTCCACCATATTTTGATGCCACTACAAACGCAAATCAGTGAATAATGTGTTACGTTTCAACTCAAATAAAAAGAAAATTTTGTCTCTTGCATTAGAACTTCTACATGATACAACATTCTGCGGTGATAAGTACTTTGGACAATGAAATTACTGTACTAAAATTCATATCATGATTAGAGCAGTTTTCAATTGAGTGTGAAAAGTAATTACACAATTGCTTTGGGTTTTCATTGCTACGCTTTGTGATTGGCTAAAAAATCTCGCGCCACTTTCTCGACCAATCAGAAGCAAAACCAAAACCAATCGTGACTTGCTCGCACGCGTTTTCCCGCGCTTGGCGCCACCGACATGTAATTGCTTCGAGCTCTGATTGGTTCATAGGATGTTTTACGACTGCTGTGATTGGTCAGAGTAATAACTTTGGTTTTGGTTTTACCACACTCGATTGAAAACTGTTCTAAAAGTTAAGACCACCTGTGATCTGGCCTCTTTCGGCGACCACCTTACTTGGCTTGCGGCATTTTGGGTACTAGAATGCTAGCAGTCCCTCTCTGGATAGTCAGCGAGCGGGCGAGCAAATCCGAGCGGCGAGCGAGCGAAATGTAATGCGAACCGAGGGGGCTCTGGGGAAGAGGCTTCTTCTCTCCCAGTTTCCCCTCGGCTCGTTCGCTCGCTCCAGTCTCACCGAGCTTGTTTTTGCGATTAGGTCGCCCGCTCGATTGACTGAAAAGGGACAGCTTGCAGTCTACATTTTGGGTGACAGTCGCTTACGGTTGTGCCTAAATCATACCGTCTACGAGGACGTCGGACACCTTATTGAGACTTATATAACGTAATGTCGACACTTAGAATTTTATTTTCAATAAATTTTTAAGTGTAAAAGAGAAAATCTAAAATCCCCACTCAGGATTGAACCTGTGACCTCAGCTAGGCTTAGGCTTGCATAGCCTACATACCACTGTACCACCTAATTGTAGCTTCTCGGGTTGCTTAGTCCTAAATTTAACTATATAAACTGCTGCCCCTAACCTCAACTGAAAGCTAACCAGTTACTCCGTTATATAAGTCTCAATAAGGTGTCCGACGTCCTCGTAGACGGTATGATTTGGGCTTGACCGGGAGGTGCAACTGTATGTTTTGAAAAAAGAACCAAATAAAGTTGAACTTATCGCATTCTTGTTGCACAATTTAGGTTTAACAAATACATTATCAACAGCTGAACAGCAAAACAAGAAAAAGCGAGCCAAAAAGCAGCCTTTTACCATCAAGTTTGACAGTGAAGTGGATTTTAAAAGCAGCTTCTCAAAAGGAAAGGTGTGTTTAAATAGAAACGGTTATGAAAGTGGCCGTGCCTTTCTTTGTCATCAAGTACATGTAATTTGAGTGCTTTTAATAAGATCATTCTTGATGAGTGAGCTAAGGGTAGCCTGGATAAGCGGCGGATAAACGCAAAACGCGAGCAACGAGCGCAATTCACGCTTCACGCGCGTTGATGCATCGCGCTCACGAACCGCAAAAGCTTCTGTTCCGCAGGATAGCTGAAGCAGGAGCCGATTACCGTAATATGGGTGAAATTATATTCTGGCCGGACTCTTCTCCATAGAAAGAAAGAAATATGTTAAAGGCAAGATATACAGACATTGACAACCAACGGGTGCTCACTATTAGAAGGGGCATTGTCACGCAGATTTTGCCGTGTTTTGGTCAAAATACACAAAACAGTTGACAAAGTACCATTGCTCAAACATAAAATTGCTCTTAGAACACCAAGAAAAAATATCAAGTGATTTCTTCAAGGAAGAACAAAACATAATCAGTTTTTTTTGCGATTTTACCACATTTTCCATTTTAAAACTAGGTTGCTATTGACAAAATTTTTATTTTTATTTATTTATTTATTTATTTTTTGCTTTTCTAAGTGATAACTAAAAATAGGTGACATTGCCCCTTCAACCAAAAAGTCCCGGTAATGTCACTATGACAGCAACTAGTCTAGAACAATTCATCTTCCAGCAATTTTGATTGGAAGTCGTTGACTTTGTTTTGAAATTCTCCTCTTGTCTCCGTCGTGGGAAAAACGCTTACCATTTAAATATTTCTCTCGGCTCCAGTTTCATGTAAATGGAAAGCCACCCTTTTAAGTGTGGATTGTGAAGAAACCCTAACTGAACAATTATTCAACGGTCATCCCAACTGTTTTTCTTTTTCCTACTATTAAATGGTAAGCAAACCCACTTTCAACTACTAGCATGCGGGGATTTCTACATGTATGGCTCAGAAACAACTGAGATTCCCTCTGCCGATGTACCAAATCAATCTACAGTATTTCTGCGTTGTGTTTTGCATGTCAGGCTGCGACAACCTTATCTAAAGCTACTCTTGCAAAGTACACAGCAGACAAGACAACGTTGCCTGAAGATCTTCATTACGATGCTGACAAGCTCTTTAGACTCTTTATCAAACCAAAAATCTTGGTAAGTGGCGCAGTGATAACTTATGTGAAACACAGTCATGCAACTCTGTTCAGTTTGTCACAAATGTGGGAATAAGTACAAAACAAAATCATAGAAAAACTATGGTTTGAGAAAATCTCGGTTGACTCCAGTTAAGGTAGCTTCTTTCGCAGGCAATTCCGGGGTCTGGGACAAAAGGACAAAATAATAGGTGGGGAGGGGTGGGGATTATTTATCTCCTCCCGCCCCCCACCCTAGTCAGTCGTATTTTTGTCCTCTCTACCACTACCACCCAAAGAGGTGCTGCAGACGAGGCTACTGTCAAGGATTGAATTTTTACTTTGTAGCACTATTCGCATCAATCGCATGACAAACTGAACGCTGTTTTCTCATATTCAGTAATTATTTGCAGCTGACATTGATTTGCAGTTAAATAAAAAAGTATTGCGAGTTTCATTTTTTGCTGCCTTCACAAACCATATCCTATGTCTACCACTTATCAATGTCCTACTCTTCAGAGTCGTGACTCAGTGCCAGCTTGTAGGTCAATAACTATAGCATTGGCTTTATTTTTGGACATTTGCTCGGTTTATGATAGATATGTGACGCTATCACTGAGTAGACCATTGACGAATTGCTTTTTGCCTTGATATCAAAGTGGCACATAACCATTCGTGAGAAAATTTGCATGTGTATGAAGATTCAATTTTCATATGAAAGATTGTGCACCAAACGAGACCTAAAAAAATCATAAATACCTTTTTACAATTATAGATGCTGAAAAAAAATTACTATTTTCCATAGATACGAAAAACCGCGACGTTATTATTGACGAAAGTTGTTGTTACAAATTACGACAATACGTGATTACAATTTTCCACAGCTTTTTAAAAATGCGACCAAGTGAAGTCTCTTTACTAACATTTACGATAAATGTGTTCTAAAAATTGCGTCAAGCGTTCGCAAAACGGGACGTTATCACCATATACGTTAGATGTGTTCTAAAAATAAAAAAATATATAATTTACAACAGGTACGACAAACCGCGGCGTTATTGAAATTTACCGTAGTAGAAATTGCGACAACGCGTCAGAAATTACAATTTAAAAAAAATGTGTTTATTACCATTTTGCAATTTACTACTGATAATACAAACTGCCACGTTTTTTATCCATTTACGGTCAGAAATTACAAAACCCCGTTATTGCAATTTACCGCTGATATTGCAAACTGCCACGCTCTTTTTAATTTACCGCAATAGAAATTACGAAAGCACGTTATTGTACTAATTAATGATTGATGTTTTCTTACAAATCGTGACAAGCGTTATTACAATTTACCACTTGTATTACAAACCACGACGTTATTACAATTTACCGTAGGCGTTTTTTTGAGTACCGAAGTGATGACGTCACAAAAACTAAATTTGAGAAATTATGGGATTTGATTAGAGTCATCAGAGAATAACGGTGCCAATATCTCACGGTTAACAATCTTTAACATCTCTCAAACGGACCTTGGACACCTTATGACGTTTTACACAACGTTGTATTTTTTATCGTTATACTGTAGTACTGACGTACACGAGAACAGAACCCCATTTTATTGGGCAGAGAACTGAGAGAACAGAGATCCGGCTAAGCAAAGAGTAGCGTTTTGGGGTTTAGCATTGATCTACAGTGTTTAGGGTTAAGCACTGATTTGAAAACGGTTAGCTTTCATTTATTGTTATGGGTAACTCTATAAATATGTTAAAAATTACATCTCCCGGCAGCTAATCCACGTTGGTATAGTGGATAAGGATATTGGTTATGAAGCTAACGACTCGGGTTCGAGGCATACACTTTACTGATCTTTTTTTCTAATTTTACTCTAAGTGTGAAATAGGTTTTACTTCATGTAACTTAAAGTGAAAAGGAAAGGTCCGTTTGAGAGATGTTAACGAGTGTTAACCCTATCTCACCCCCAAGTTGCAATAAGATGCTGATTTTTGGAAAGCGAGCATTTTTCGTCATGCCCTTTCCAAATAGTGGTGACTAGAATGGATACTCCAAAATCAAGTTGGACACCTTATTGAGACTTATATAACGGAGTAACTGGTTAGCTTTCAGTTGAGGTTAGGGGCAGCAGTTTATATAGTTAAATTTAGGACTAAGCAACCCTAGAAGCTAGGTGGTACAGTGGTACAGTAGGCTATGTAAGCCTAAGCCTAGCTGAGGTCACAGGTTCAATCTTGAGTGGGGATTTTAGATTTTCTTTTTTGCACTTAAAAATTTATTGAAAATAAATTCTAAGTGTCCGAGGTGATCCAACCTGATTTTGGAGTTTCCATTTAAGTCACGACCCTTTCCAAATATCTAACCAAATCCCATAATTTCCCAAATTTCAATTTTTGTGACGTCGCACTTCGGTACTCTATTACAAAATTGCGATAGCTCAAGCCCGCACATACTTGCGACAGTGCATACTTTCGGCCATTTTACAAAGAAAAACACATAGGGCCGACTTTACATGCAGTGAACAGAAACTAGTCCGCTTATAAGCCGATTCAGAGCTCGATCAATAAATAAATAATATATTGTATTTATACTGGGCGACTTCAGTAAAACACTAAAACAGTTTAAAATGCTTGCTTAAATAATCGGCCATTTGGACAATATATCGTCTTTGAATGAATTAATGGAGTTTTTACTATAAAATTCGGCCAAAACATTCTACAGACAATGGCGAACTAAACGGTCTCATTTCTCCTAAAGTAGTAGTGTCATCCGTTGGCGCCGAAGTTTTTGCCGCCGGCGCCCACAAAAAGCGGCTAGGCTACCTCGAAAATTACAATTATAACTTTACTCCGAAATTAATTATTCATCCCAGGACCTCAGTTGTTTTATTCCCCCACGCCTTGGTGCCAGGTAATAAATATTAAGCCTATTATCTATCTACTCGAACTTTGCACGTAGATATCTAAATATTAAGCAATCGTAATATCGAAAATGCCCTACACGTTGTCGTTGAGCGATGTTTTGAGATAATTGAACATAGTGTGGCCTTTTTTCTTCAACAGCTGTATTCAACATTGATCAAGCTTTCTATTTATATAGTTTGTCCTAGTTTCCTTGAAAACGGCGCGCATGTGAATTTTTCCCGAAGGACACTGGCCTGTTCTAGTTGTTCAAATAATAGGGAGCGTAGCATAACAAACACGCGAAGGAAAAATATTGCGAGTGTTGATGGTTTCCTTGTTAAACATATGAGGTTGCTTTTAGCTATACTAATTAGCGGCAGAGGTGTTTTAAACTCAGCATGTTTATTTTCCCGCTGCTTCTAACTGGTCGAGCATTAATCGCTTCAACCCTGGTCTGACTTGTTTATTTTAATGAAAAAGACTGAAACATCTGTTTCAGGCTCGGAATTAGCTTTATAAAGGCTGAAGGATCAGTAAACCGGCAATTCTGTGTTCAAGATATCCTTATATTGACAGGTTATTCGGATAGATAGGTGAGCATTGGAAGTCAGGAATGTTTCAGGTTCCAATTTTTTACGATACTTTTGCAGCATCTGCAAGGCTTTCCCATCCTTTCGAAAACTGTCGTCAGTTTCAATATCAAAACTTTTATCTTTCAAGATTAAAGTAACGCTGTGCGGATAGCGTGTAAAAAGCGCCTTCTGAAAACGTTTTACCTACCGCGTTCTTGCAGAAAGCTTGACAATGAAAGAAGGTGAAAGTCTCTATTCATCATACATTGTCATTTGCGTTCTAAACGCTTTGTTATCTTATACCGCCATCATGTTGAACAGTGTTACAATCCACGCCTTGAGAAAAACTTCGTCGCTACCAAAACCTTTAAAAACACTGCTCCTGAGTCTGGCTGTTTCTGATCTTGGTGTTGGTTTACTAGTCCAGCCTATTTACATTGCGCTTAAAATCATGGAAATGGAACAAAACAGTGAAAACAATCGGTACTATAGTGCTACGTACAGCGCGTTTCTCACCACGGGAAATTTATTTGCTTTCTCTTCGTTCTTTGGCGTGATCGCGTTGAGTGGAGACAGATTCTTGGCGATTCATCTTCATCTCAGATACCAGGAACTTGTGACCCGCAAGCGAGTTGTTGCTGGAGTAATTTCGATATGGGTGTTTAGTGCAGTTCTTTCGTTTGTGGCGTTATTGGTCGAGCTAAATACTAGTTACGTGATTTTTGCCATTATTATCGCCTCTTTTCTCTTGACTACTATACCACTTAACTACAAGATATATGTAGCCGTGCGACACCACGCAAACCAGATTCATGCCTTGCAAGTACAGCAAGAAGCACAGAGTGGTGAAATGGGAAATCAGGCAAGGCTAATAAAATTTGCAGTCGGAACATTCTTCGTATATCTCGCGTTTTTGGTTTGTTATTTGCCAAACACGTGTAGCATAATTGTCTTTGCAATCTCTGGAACAAGCGCCATTTTAAAGGTTTCGCAACTTTACAGTGTGACACTGGTGTTTCTTAATTCATCTCTCAATCCACTGATTTACTGCTGGAAGATGAGACACATTCGACACGCTGTCATGAACATACTGAGGAATATATGGCAAAGCCACAACTGAGTCAAGGCGGTTAACTTTAATACCGTGTAGTTCCGAAAGTAAAGACCCTCGTTACTTTTGGGTTTTGCAACCTTTTACTATCGCTGCTTTCGGAGAGTCCTTACTTTCGGAGGGTCGTTACTTTCAGATGGCAAAAATTGTACCATATATGGATAGATTCACCTTTGCAAAATCGAGACATGTGAAAACATTAATAAAGCTTTACTGTTAGACTGTAAAGCGCAGTTAATGGAGCGTGACGCTCTAGGCCCCCGTTGGGTTGTTATTGTTGATACATAACTCGTGTTAAGCAGATGTTCGCAATGTACAAGCCTTTCTTGTCGCCAATGTACAATGGAGTACAATGGTCATTCACCTAGCCCTGTTACATCACTGTCTAGTACATTTATATCATCCGTTCTGTATGGCTAGTACTATAAATACTCCCATTCATGTCTATTTGAGCGCTACATGAATTCATTACTTACTGTGGTATTCAATTCTCCATTGGCCGAGGTCAAGACATATGTCTGGCTATAAAAGCTCTAGTTCGAGTCCAAAGTCTCACTCATTAGCTGTAGTGCGTTCTGAAAGGTTTTCCTTCAGTGTTTTAAATTGTAATTTATATTTAAATAGGTAATTATCAGACTCTTCTAACAGATACTTCTGTCCTTTGCAGTCTTAACCACTCTATCTATTATTTAAGGCCTACGGCAAACGTCGAACTTCACATGTGCCGAATCTAATGCAAATGAGCAAAATCTATTGTTCTTGCTCATTTGAATTAGATTCGGCACATGTTAAGTTCGACGTTTGCCCTAGGCCTAAGTTATAATAGACATCTGTAAAGGGTTCTTTGGCTAGTCCTCTTAGATTGTGATTATGAGCCGTGTGTGTGAATTGTTAGGAGCGCTTCTGCGATCTTTCTGCAGGTGTCCGCTTTTGTTTTTTACAGGGTCGTGTTGTTTTTCGGAACGTTACGGGAAGATACAATAGACTAAGTGCCGGAAGTCCGAAGTGTAGCTCGTCAAATCTTCCTTAAAAATAAAACAGTGATGTAGCATAGCTAAATACCATTTGTTTTTTCTTAATGCTAATCATAGGCATATTCTAGCGAGTAGAAAGGTAGAGCGCCAATTAATGGTAAGAAAACATTTTTCTTGTCGAACTTAATGACATTAAGGCGAAAAGGCTTTTTAACGTTCAAGTCTTTAACATCTCCTCAGAACGGCAGGTCTTTTGTTCTTGCTATTAATACCTCTTTGCCGGAGCGCTACTTAGCTCTGTTTGAGCTTTAAAAATGTTTGCGTTTAATGGAACTTCCCAAAAGCTTTTTAAGTAAAGGTTTTAAGCAATACTTTCTCGCTCCCTAACTGGTCGAGCATTAATAATTGTTGCAATCCTGGGCTTCCATATTTATTTTAAAGGATACGATCAAAAGATCTGTTTCGTGTAGACAGAATTATCTTTAGAAAGGCGATCAGTTTCATGAAGCGCTTGTTGGCAAATGCTGCGAATCTGAGAAATTTGCAGTCGGAACATTTATCGTGTATCTTGCGTTAGTACTATAATGAAATGAATGTAGATATCAGTTACTGTACAATCCTCAAGTACCAGTAAAAAACACTTTTAGCAATGTAAAAAAAAAAGTTACTTCTAAAGAGTAATCTTCAATCAATCATGTAATAAATGCGTAATCTGTGAAAGATAACCTTAAGTATGGAGTACTTTCCTGTTATGCCGCATGGTTATTTAAGGACCAAAACGCCAGTTTTTGTAAAGATCATTGCACGTCGCGGCCGGCGAGGGCTCGTTCATCTTTATCAGAAAATACATACACATTGAAACTGCCGTTTTATTCCTTTTTTTTTGGAAATCCCCAAGGAATGAAAATGCAACCGCGCGAAATTATAACTTGGCACATTCATTACATTTATCGTTAAATTACATTTGATGTTGAAATGAACTACATTCACAGTTGGTGGTGCATTTAGCGGTGATACAGCAGCAACAAGTCGCAAAATAGCCGAGCTTTGTCATGAAACGTGTCATCTTGTAATCCATTTAAATTTTTGCCGGTGTTAGCCATTCGTTTTTTCCTGTGTGTCCATGTAATTTGTACCAAGATTCCAGAAGTAAGTTCTCTAAATACATCTACAGTGGCTGTGTTTTCACGAGGCGGTTTTTCTCGCTTAACATTCCTGTAGGTGATTTGTTTACTGACCGCGTTAAGCAGCTTAAAAAATTTATGCGTTTACACGGACAGAACTTTATTCATTTTTCTTATGCCATGCGCGATATATTTTCTTTTGTTTAAACAATAGAAAATTAGAACACAAAAGAACGACAATACAATGCCCTTCTTTGTTGTTTGAACGCTGGCGAAATGTGATTGGCCGAAAATAATTGCCGACAAGCTTAAGCGACCTGGTTTGGTGGCTTAAATTTAATGAGAATTCTATTGTAGTTCGCCGACTCGCTTAACTTTAAGCGAGTTGGACAAGCAACTGTTTTCACGAGATTTCCGACTGTCGCTCGCTCAGCGACTTGAAAAATCGCTCGTGAAAACACGGCCAGTGAAATAAACCACGTCGACGCCTCGCTGTCGTGGCTTCGCCGCTGATATCACTAAAAAATAATACTGAACCTCTGTCACCCAGATTACATGATCTAATATAATTTTCTGTTCCCATTGCTTTCCCACTTTAAGCTCACCACGCGTTTTTTTTTTTATTTATTCTTAATTTTTTAGGTCAAGCGACAAGTTCAAGCGCAAACAGAGCTAAGAGATGACGGTAAGTTCTCAAACGTGTAGCTTAATCCAAGGGCCTTTTTCTCGAAAATTGTGATGCACTTTTAGTTAGCTCGCAAACAAGCCCGTCTTGTTTCGTCAACTTAGAATTTTATGGATTAGCTTTAAAAACCAACAAAGTTTTAATCTTTAATGTAAACATTGCGTGCGCAACAACATGCCTGCTTTTTACCAATAGAGCGTATGCACATGACGTCACGGCGGCCATATTGGTGTACCAAAACAATAGAACGGCGGCCATGTTGGTGTACCAAAACAATCCTGTGGGATTTGAACGCTTTTCTTATGTTAACACTTTCTTTTGTTCCAATAAATTTGCATAGCTGCTTGCCACGTGAGTGCATACGCTCTATTATCAGGAGCAAACCGATTGTTGCTGGGGGTGGCGAAAGCACGAAAATGATGATTTTTAACTCATTTATTCCTGTCAATTATTACTTACAATTTTCGCACCGAAATTGCTTGAAGGTGAATAGCACTTGCTTTCTCGAGTTTCAGTAGCCAATAAGAGCGCGCCAACAACGCTATCCACTGTTTTAGTATATACTAATTAAAATTAGTCGGACATTTTAGGATTTTGGTTGAACAAAGTAAGATGAATGGCTGTTATTTTCAGTAGTGCCTGCCTGATGCAAGTGAATTATTTGTTTTATTCACAGGCACAGCATGGTACAACTACGACAATGCTAACGACTGTGCTAATTACTGTCCAGATCTCCAAGTAAGTTCTCAGTGATAGACCGTCGCCTGGTAACGAGATTGCCTGGGAACGCACTCCTTGCGTGATTTGGTGTGACATTACAAGACTGCAAAACAGTCGTTTTCTCTTAAAATTCACGTTGGGAGGCGCGAATCGCCCAAAGCATAAACACGCAAGTCTCAAGCGTGGATTTTCACGCGCGAGATCTTTCATTCGAAGACCACGCGCGTTCGTACGAGTACCAGCTCGGACTGATTTGCAGTCAACCG
This sequence comes from Cladopsammia gracilis, assembly GCA_022457155.1. Taxonomy (NCBI): domain Eukaryota; kingdom Metazoa; phylum Cnidaria; class Anthozoa; order Scleractinia; family Dendrophylliidae; genus Cladopsammia; species Cladopsammia gracilis. The sequence goes on from JAJGOT010000048.1 coordinate 208,870, forward strand.
TGCAGCAAGGATACGCATAACATTTGACGCAAACATCCCTGGATGAAGCATGGTGTCTTTCCACCCGCAAAGATAACGAATAATTATGTGGCTCGCAGGAAATATCCGTACTCCCCCATGGAAGGTCAATGGAAATTCCGAGGGGAGGGGGGAGGGGGGTATCATAGGTCAAAGTTTTTTAAAGATGGTATGAAGCTTAACTGGAATATCCAAAGGGGGAGGAGGGGGGGGGGGGGGTTAAACCAAAAAGCCTCCCGTGGGTGAGGTATGGATATTTTCTGGAACAACACATTCCTACAGTGTGACTGTTGTGCAATTCTCTCCTGTTCCCCCTTTAGCTGCAGAAAAGCCAATCCAATTCTTTTGTTTTGACAGGACGGTGATGACGACGATGATGATGTGTTTACTGGTGACGGTGGAGGTGACGTACCTGGCGGGGATTTCACTCAAGCGGGATTTCCCTTGTCTCAGGATATTACGTTTGGAGACTCTTCGTCGCAGGCCCTCAGTTTCACGAACGAGAGCGTGGTGGATCAGACGCTGTTTGCTGGGGATGGCCTGGTTGCCCAGCCTAACAAGGTGCGTGCGTCTAGCCCCAGAGGTGTTGGGTGCTGGATGCATTTTTGTTTTTGTTTTTTAGGGGGTGGGGGAAGTCGGAAGTAGGATTTGTGATCCTAGAGTAGACGACATCTAGAGCGAATAATACACGGTTCAACAACGGTTTAACATTTGCTGTCGTCGTTCAACAAGTTGCAACTTGTTGAACAAATAGAGCCTGTCTCTGTTTTCGTTCAACAAGTTGAATAGCCTATTTCAACATGGTATAATAGTATACCCTGGTCAACATTTGTTGAACAGTAGTCGCAACATCTATTGATCTACTTTAATGTTGAACCGTCTGTCACAAGCTTGACACAAGAGCTTTTGTTGCGTTTTAGTGATTTCTCTAATTGGTTTGTTCTTTCAGGTTCAGAAAATCGATATTGGCTATGCTAAAACCGCGAAAAAGATGGACGTAAAAAGACTAAAGAGCGCCATGTGGGGACTTCTTACTGATAATGACCAGGGAAACAAGGTCTGTTGAGGATTTCTTCTCTTAACTCCAACTTTGTTCTTCGGGATGTGAACCCCTTTCGCTGTTAGAGACAACCTTGAATCATGTACCTTACTGACTGTAGACTGTGACGTTATCTTTCCTTATAAGGGAAAGAGAACACGCAAAAAATCCGAGCGTATTACACAGTAGATTGCCGTATTACACCTTAGCATCCCGGTTTCATGACACAAGCTATTCTAACTAAAAGCATTTCAGTTGAATAACAAATCCCTTATTCGATGGTTGAACAGATAATACGTGCGGACATTTTACTCATTGCTCGCATTTTTCTCTCGGGGCTAGAGAAAATTACTACGCAACTCGTAAAATATCCGCGTGTATTATCTTTTAATCCATCGAATAAGGTGTATATCCAGTGAATAACACGATTGGTTTTGTTAATGCTTATCCACTGGATAGAGATTTATCTGGTGGATAGCGCTATCCACCTTTTGAACAAAATGGGCTATGGCTACAAACTTTGAAACACCAGAACAAATAGACCCCCTCCCACAAATACAACAGAAATCTAATAAGACAGTTCTTAAATTAACACTTTTATTATAAGCCTCACTGGGTAAAAAAGTTTATTTTCCCGTATTCTCTCAGACCGGTTTTGACACCCTGTAAGAGAAACGTATCCGCTGGTAGACATTTGAGGTTCTGTAACTGGTTTTTCGGGCATAAAAAAGTCAAAAAGGGCAAGGACTTTGAGAACATCAAAGAAAAATTCTTACGAGCCTAAGTTAGGCTCCTTAAAATGTTTCTTTGATAACTGCTTTGACCCGGGTGTATCTCTCCCTTGGGAATGTTTCCTCGCCCAGGAGATTTAACCCTTTCACTCCCAGAGTCAATTATGGAGACATGTAGTGTAGTTCTAACTTTTGAGTCTGTTGACGAAATCCCATGGTGTGACCATTCAAATGAAACCTCTTCGGCAGTACTTTTGCATGTTACCGTGTGTTTTACAATATTTTACAAAATTAAATTTGGGACTTTTCTTGAATTTTGTTTTTTGGCACTCTTGTGAGTTAAAGAGTTAAAATTGACCACCACTGAAGCCCTTTCACAGATTAGGTACGGGCATATACAAGGTTCCATTTTTGCTGAGCTACTTTTTGATTTTACTTGTAGGAAAATGTCCCTATAGACCAGCAAAGAAACGAAAAGGAGGACAACACTGTGTCGCAAATGCACTCGTTCAAGGAACTGTACAATAAACTGCCTGGAAAACTCTCCAAGAACATGTCCAAGAACCTGTCAGTATCCATCGCGTTTGTCTGCATCTTACATCTGGCAAACGAGAAGGTAAAGCTTGTCTCTTGTTTGTATTCAGTGCAAAGTTAAGGGGCCAATCCAAGTCGGGTATCTCTGGTAACCATAGCAAACAGCGACCAAGAGTTTCGCAAGGTTCTCCCCTCATATTTCAGCAGGTGCTAATTTTTTTATGGGAACGCATGATAATTGGCCTTCAAACGAGAATGAGTTGCAACCTCGTGTGGTCTTGTTCCCGTTCGATCCCGAGTCTAGACTCCCGGATTAGTGGGGTACCCTGTGCCCTGCTATAAGATTGGAGACTGGTGAAATAATACACGCTTGTTGATAAAACCTGGGAGATCCAAGGAAGCAAGGATACTCGCGAGTGAGCCTCGCGCGCTCAGTCTCAATGCACACCCTTCGTGTTAACACCGCGCGCGTTTGTCCGACTAAACTCACGCAAAATTACCGACTGTGTTGCAGCCTATTGCTATTCTATCATGTCAGACCATTATTTTGATGTTTGACCACGCCTTCTCTCTTCCGTCAGTTTATTCATACCGTAAAGCTCCGAAAGAAACGACCCCCCCCCCCCCCCCCCCGCCCCCGAAAGTAGCGACCATTCAAAAATAGCGATAAAATTTACGGTTGTTGTATTTCACGGTAACACTCGTAACGCATTCTTGTCTATTCTTTTTCTTCCCTAGTGCCTCAGAATGACTGCTGATCCAGGAATGGCGGATTTTTCCATTTCTCAGGGCATATAACTTTCATCCTAAGAAATGGTCATCATAATCTTAACTTCCGTTTTCCCATAAATAACAAACACAACCAGTCTCGTGAAAAAATGTTATGAAGGCGAAGTCTTACTTTTTAAAACTGAAGCTAATGAATTAGAAAAATGGAAAACTGCAGTGTCAATTTTGGAGATGAGCTGTCCCCTTTAAAATCTTAACCCATATCATTAGTTATCTACAATTAGTTTTAGAATAAATATCTAGAAGTTTCTAGAATATTGAAATATTCTTATATGCGAATATATCTTATGTTTTATAGTTTTAACTCGCTAAAAAGGTACAACTTTTTAGTTACATAAATCAGAATAAAGTTTCTATGAAAATTACATTCTTTTCCTCAACATGCCTTATATTTGGACATTGCACGCATACTTATATGTTTTTCTGCAATTATCGTATCACGTATGTTAAATCCTTTGGGGTAAATGCTTTTTGTCTTATTTACTTAAGAAAAAGGGGGTTTTGCACTTAGTAATCAAAAAATGTCATTTTCTTCTTCACTACCAACTATTTATTATTTTAAGCCAATTTCATACATTAGTCCTGTGACAAAAACCTCCGAATAAAACGAAATTCTTGCAGGGTGTGTCATAATACGAAGAGTTGGAAGTCATAATACGAAGAGTTTTTAGTTAGTCACAATTTGCCGCTTTTTTAGACGAGGTCTAAATTAAGGTCATTGGTGTGTCTGTTCGGAAATAGTTAAAAGTTGGCCAGGAGTGAGACCTCGTTTTAAAAATCAAACCACTATCTTTATATCCGTTACCAATGACACGCGGCCTACTCCACTTTATTCAAGGCGGAGAATGTCAAATATTTTGGCAACAGAGCCAAGAGATCGACAATGCGACTTGCCAAGAGAAGGTGAAACTTGAACTAAAATCTGTTATTTTTTTAGATATGATCGCTACAATTATTAACAGCAGTAAAAACACATACGTTGGATGTGTTTTAACTTCAGGCTTGATTTACTGAAAGCGAACATGTAATAAAGGCCATGGATGGCTACAACGAATTTATGTGTTGCACAAAAATAAATGTACTCACATTATTCAATCAGTTTTGACATCATGCATCTCGGGGATACTCCTCAATTACAAGACAAAATTCATTATAATTGTGTCCTGTTGTCATTTACTTAACGTCATAATTACAACAGTTCGAGATAAGGGTTGTTAATTTAGACTACGAGAAGTCACACTTTGTTCGAGATAGCCGGGGATTAGAAATAACCGAGTTCGAGATAGATAGCGATAAATGACTGAAAAACAGTAAGCACAACCAAGGGGAACGGGGGTTTAGTTAGAGATAGCGGGAGATTCGAGATATATAGCCGGTGTTCGAGATAGCGGGAGTACTGTATTACAATTTTCCACAGCTTTTACTCTGAAAAAGTTAAGTCACCTTATTACTATTTACGATAAGTCAGTGTGCTCCAAAAATAGCGCCAACTGCTCACAAAAAAGGACGCTATCACCCTATACGATAGATGTGTTCTAAAAAAAAAACAAATTCTTACAATTTACAACAGGTATGACAAACCGCGGCATTATTGAAATTTACCGTAGTAGAAATTACGACAACGCATCATATCAGTAATTACAATTAACGACAAGCGTTATTGCAATTCAACACTGATATTACAAACTGCCACGTTATTTCAATTAACTGTAATAGAAATTGCTAAAGCGCGTTATTGTACAAATTATTGATAGATGTTTTATTAAAAACGTGACACCTTAGAACTTGTATTTGAAACCGTGGCATTAATACAATTTACTGTAGGTGTATTATTACAAAATTTGGATTTCTCAAGAAAGTACAATGTACATACTTACGAGAGTACATACTTTCCATTTTACAAAGAAAAACGCATGGGGCCGACTTTACATGCAGTGAATACAGACTAGAAGTGTTGACGTCAATAAATAAATAATATTTATACAGGGTGACTCCAGTGTAAAACACTTATCAAATGCTAATCTAAATTGAGATTCAAAATGATTGGCTTTTGGATAATATATCGTCTTTAAAGAATGAATGGAGTTTTTACTATAAAATTCGGCCAAAACAAAACTAAACGGTTTCAGTCGGGAAATTGCGAGCATTTTAATCATTTGTACTAAAGTAGTGGTGCCATCCGCTTTCTCGCCAATAACCATGTGGGCGCTGGCGCCGGCGCTCACAAAAAGCGGCCGCTAGACCAAAGAACCAAAATGTTTACCCTACGCCTTGGAGCCAAGTAATGAATAGGCCTATTATCTAGCTACTCAAACTTTGCACATAGATTTAAGAATTGGTTCACGATTAGCGTGCGTCTGTCGAGCCATGGATATCTAAATAACCAATCTTTTAAGATATTAAAATATCGAAAACGCCTCACACTTTCTCTTTGAGCGATGTTTCTCGTCAGTGTTACTTTTTCTTCAACGGCTGCATTCAACATTCATCAAGCTTTCTATTTATATATAGTTTGTCATAATTTCTTTGAAAACGGCGCGCGTGTGAATGTTTTCCCGAATGACACTGGCCTGTTCCAGTCGTTCAGATAATAGGGAGCGTAACATAAGAAACATGCGAAGCAAAAATATTGCGAGTGTTGATGGAGGGGAATCGTAAACTTCCTACCGAGTAGAAAATCAGCTTCAATCAGTCCTGAGAAAGCCTTTTTTATTGTTTATAATAAAGCGCTTCGTTCTCGTTACATTCAGTTGGCTTGGCGGGATTTTGAAGAAAATTTACAAACGGAGCGCTCGCTTCAGTTTCGCCCGAGATTTTGTTATAAATCAAAGGGCTCTTAAAGCCATCTCGTTAATGCGAGAGAATGTAAGGTTAATAAACAACAACAACAACAACAACAACAACAAGAATTGGAAAAGTTGGGTGCCTTTGATAGGTAAATGTAGTAAAGACGTGATAGGTAATATGTGTAAAGCTGCTAAATGGTTTATTGAAGTTGAAAGATTGAAAATACCTGTAGGTCTAATCGTAGAGTTAGACATTGCAGTCATAGAGGACTTAAGGGCTCTTTTACGAGCCACCAAATCAATAAAAGTCATGAGCAACAAAATAATCACGAGTATGAATGTAAATAATTTTCATGTTAATTTAGCGTATTTGTTCAAAATAGTCTTCATTTTACAGCTGAGGGGAAACTTCAACTTGATTATATTAAGCGAATGAGCCGAGGCCAATTTGGTTGCTACGGGGGGAAATTATGAGGAGGGATGGGGGTGGCAAAACTACTTAGATTCAATCTATCTTTAGAGAGCCCTTTTACTTAGTTAATTTTCTTTGTTTTGTATCAGTCACAGTATTTTAGAAGCAATGACTTGTATGGCATTACAATGGCGATTTTCTTATCAATCGAAATTTGGGAAAGATGTTCGAAGGTTAAAAAATATTTACTATCTTTATTTATTGATATTTAAGGTTACAGTGTACCTTCAGATCGAAAATTTATTGAAAATTTTTTTTTAGCGTTAAAATAAAGTTTACAGAATGAACTTTCATCCAAAAAAAAAGTATCGAAAAATAGTGAAAATTAACGGAGAAATGACGGTATAACTTTTGTGGGCGGAGTTTGTTTATTAAGCGATATGTTTTTTTAAGCGCCGTTTTCTCAAAGTTAATTTTTCGCTTGTTGGGGACGCTTTAAAGAGCTACAACTCAAAGGGAATTTGTTCGATTTTCCTTAAATTTGGACAGAAGCTAGGCTAACATATAATCAACAAAAACCTGTCGGTGAATTTCTTAATTCCGAAAACTTTTTCGTCAAGAGGCATTTCCGTGCGATCATTCCAATTTTTTTTCTCCCCTTTTCGAAAATATTCTGCAACTTTTCACTGCAATCGAATATGGAAAATCGCCGACACCTTTTTTTAGCGCTTCGTGTCCGGAAACCCGAGAACAAATCAAATTAGCAAAATATAATAATCGCTTTGAGTTATAGCGTTTTAAAGCTGATTCGGACGTTCGAATTTAGACGTCGTAAAAAATTCGACAATTCATTTTATTACCAAATGGTTTCCATATTTAGATAGCCAGCTCTATAAGCTTTAATTTGATATCTGGGTTTAGGTATATTAAGTGTAATCTTAAGACGCTAGAGCTGTTATACTGGAGACACCCCCGAAGGTACACTGTAACCTTAAACAAAACTAAAACATATTGCAACGATTTTCATTTGGGATTAAAATTGATTTACTAGCAATGTTTTTAAACAGCCAATTAATATGTGCAGTGTATATGTGGATGTATGAGACAAAACAAGAACTTTGTGCATGTGAATAAGTTCAGTAAAAAGACTTCAGTAAAAAAGGAATGTTTTATCTAAATACTTCACTAAGGTAGACTATTGTAAAAAGGGCAAATGAAAATATTTTACTTGTCGCTTTTTCCGTCAACTAAAAAATTGTGTACCTTCGGGCAGAATGGTGTCTCTTGTAGGAATAGAGCTGGCGATTAGATTTCGTTTCCTTTTATAGCCGAAGCTGTTTTCAAAACATCTCGGCTTAAAGAAGCCTTGGTAAAAACGACAAGCGACGTGGCCCCGAAAATTGCCGACATGAGACGTTCTGAACAGCGAGAAACGGCTCGATTCCGCTTCAAAAATACGACAAATTACGACAGCGACTTTAGAAGGTTGTGCAATTTACCAATAAAAGTTAAACATTATTGACCATATCGTTCATATCAACACCCGACGGCCAACGGTCTGTTTTACATGTAACGATCAATTTGTTATTGAAACGTCTACCAACCTCGTTCCCAAGGCCCCTATCTTCCTCTCTCTTGGATCGGACGTGCAGTTAGAGTACACCCTAGACTCCCGGTAAACACATACATATCCGTGACCTTTGATTTTTGATTTTTTTGGCGCAAATTGGTTTTAACAAGCTTAATAATTTTCCTTCGAGCATTTTTATTTTAAAAAGAGACTTTTCTTTTGATCTTGATGAAAAATTGCACTTTATCAAATAAAGACAAATAAGTGACAGGTCACGCGTGTGGTTTCCGTTCGAATTACACGCACCGGCTCCCCCGACGGTGTCAATTTGCGCGAGGGCAAAAGTAACGACCCTCCCCTCGGGTGAATGTCATTTTGTCTCTGTGACGCAGTCGCTAAGCTTTAGTATTCGAATTTCGTGGTACAGCCGTTTGGATCGCGGACAATGGCGAAGCGAAGATGGCCAGAATCGCTCCAAAACGGAGCCCTTTTAGAGACCGTGAAAGGGAATTTGGAAGCTAGCACGAATCGCACGGGTAGACATTTAACCTGCGGCCTCACTGGTGGCAATTCGGGGAGCTTGAGTTGAATTGTTTAGAATTTATTGGCTTTCGCGTGGCGAGGGTTCGCTCAGAGGTCTCCAGCCTTCCCTTCTTTTATAGTGGATAGTGGGGCGAGTGACAAAAGTTGTAAAAAATGCATTTAAACCGGTCAGGATACATCAAGAGACAATAAAGTAAAGGTGAGAAGACTTTAGTGTGTAATATTTTCGATTTTTCTATCGCTTATCAATTCCGTGACAAATCGTATTATTACTTAGTATATTTCATTACTGTGTACTGGCTTCGAGTCACTCACATCACGATTGGTCTGCCCGTGGGATCATCCAATTTAAATCTTTTTTTGTGTGCCACAACGCATCGGATAAATGTTTACGCTTATCCGCGTTTGTAGATCTTTATATATATATAAGATATAAACATCTAAGAATTTTACGGAGATTTTAAAGAAGAAAAGAACTGATCCATGACCTATGGTCGCTACAATGTCTGTCATTGATCGATCAGATTCCGTTCACGCATATTCATTGCTATTTTAAGACTTAAATTCAGTCAGGAAGTCAAGACAAAAAAGTGCATATCCTTAGAATTCCTCTATTCGTCAAAGAAAGAATTGAGCAAATATATATTTTTCCAACCTTAATTTCATTTTTAAGACAGTTTTGAGATTCGCTCTTTCCTGTTCTTTATAATCTTCCGGAAACCGGACATTCCACAAAGATAACAAGTATCGCAGAACATTCATAATCCATCGGACAAAATTATCAACAAAAGCCAGAGAAACTTTTGATAACTCAGACGTCAGATGTGGGTGGGCTGAAATATCTGTTTTCCGCTTAGTTGTCAATGCTTGTTAAAGGAAATATTTCACGCAGTTGTGTATGTTGTTATCGATATCGATATGAAATGTTTTGGAAAGTGAAGCGGACATTGATTTTTCTTTTGTGGAGAGTTGAAAAAGAAATGGCTGCATAAGTTAATGTTATACATGAATGGGTTATTTGCGAATATATAGTAGTTCTGTCTTTTTTTATTCGAAAGTCGAGAGCTTTCTATTTCCGGTATCATGTGTTTAATAACTATTAGAGATTAAATGGGTCTGCTTTAAACCTCAAAATATAGTGTTGACAGTGTCTTCTTGACGACCCCCGGGGTCACGACCGCAGTAAAATTTCGTAAAATATTCTATTAAGATCCAAGTCTTATGCGATAGTCATATATTGAAATAGTGGGATCTTGCAATTGTTTTTTAATAGCTCCTCAGAGTTTATTCCGCGTGTAAGTGTAATGTGTTTCTCGGAGCTAGGCAGTATCTCCATTACATCCGGTTTGAAATATTTGAATCTCCAGCATAATAGCTGTACACTCGTTATCAAGTTTCCCGGAAAGTGACATCGTGAAACTTAGCGCCCCAATTTCTCAAATTATAAAATTTGTACTAAAGTAATCAAACATGCGGGATTCCTGACCGCAGTATTTTTCAAAACCTTTTTCTGATCTTCCGGAGATACAGGAAAAGGTTGTCCGTCGTTGCATTATTATGCAGTATTACTTTATTTTGTATTAAATTTTCCACCGCAGAAATATACTCGCGCAGAAAAAATTACTTGTTTTAATGATGTATATCGGCTTAACAAGAACTTTTCAACAGTGAATATATTGCTATCATAACTCCGAGGCGACCGGCACAACAGTCATCTGTATTCCCGATTCAACTCCACACACGTCCTCAAAAGAACCAGAGACTGTTATCATAATACTGATACATATTTACAACAACGTACAATAATTCACTCACTAGTTTTCTCGTTGTTTATGCTCATATTGGCGCCAGAACAGCAACCATATAACTAGGAGAACTATAAAAACCTCCGGTCAGGAAGTGAAATTGTTTAATACCGATGCCTTGGATTTTATTTATACTTGACCAGAAATCCGCAAACATTTCCTCCCAGCAGAAATTTAAGGTGTCCCGACGCGCAAAAATTTCCTCCCGCAAAACAAATTCAGTCAAAATTTCCTTGTGCACGGTAGCTAAACTAATAAAACTATGACGTCTTTCCCATACTATTGCATACAAACGCAAAGTTCATGCTATTTTGCTCTGCCATATCGCTCATATTAAAACACAAACTTTCCCGTCCAATAACGTCTCCATTCGTAAAAATAGACCGTGAAATTCTCAAACTACGTTTCCGAAGAAAACGTATTTGACCTATTTTTACCATTCTCGAAAGCAGCTTGAATGGCTTTACGACAAATGATTGAAAATTTTAAATATTGATACGTAACGTGAGATATCGAAACTAAGAATTTTAATATCTTTGCAGTGACGTAATGTGAAATATGACAAGTTCATGACAAGTTCTGACATCCCAATACCCTAGGGAAATTAACAATAGGACCGGGGGTGTTCCTCAAATTTTTTAGTGACGGTATGTGAAGCCCTTCTTGAAATCCTAACCGCTTTAACCAACCATATCCTCAATGCCCTAATATAGCTTCTATGAAGAAGAAAGAAGAAACTCCCCCCCCCCCGGGACAAAAGTCCACAAAAATTTGTTAACAGATTTTGCCCCTTTTTCGTGGTAATTTCGAAATCTCGCTTAATCCGCATGCGCATTAACGAGATAAAAATGGTATCTTTTAGAGGTAAAATTCTGGTTGATAACGGCCACCTTGATATCTTTCAGGGTTTCACTTTTTTTCCTGACGAGCACCTCCGCTTGACGACTTATAGGAGTCCCCCCCCCCCCCCCCCCCCTCCGGGAGCAGAATATTCTTACCAATTTTTCTTTTCACGATATTTCCGGTTGTCACTCGCTAAGCGACTTAAAAGGCAGAGCAAAATAGCATGTTCTTTTGAGAACAAGTCATATCTAGAATATTTGATGTCACTTTTAACGTGATTAGTAATAAGAGTGGTGTTAATTAGCTCCACGCAGCTATCAAATGTACTGAATAGGACAGCCTCTGACTAAGTTAAATTTCCCATATGACTAAAAAAAAAATTGCCGGATCGACCCCTTTCATAAAATAGAAGTCCGTATAAAGGTGAATATTTTAAGTTCGTTTACCTACAGGTTGCAACTAATTTGATTGAACCTGCACTTGGCACCGGTAGCATACGTGTTGTAGTATTGGCTGACCCGTGTACTTTCGCTTTTGTGCTATTTTAAAACAATTAATAATTGCTATTACAGTTTCATTATGTAACAGTACGCAAAAGACGCAAAAATTTAAGCCATTGAAGGCTTGCCGCAATTCCATTCAACCGTCATCATTATAAGCCAAAAAATCAACACAACTATGACATGTTTACCATACTATTGCACAATCAAACCGCTTGGCCAATCATAATGCAGAACGTAGCTAATACAGGAAATCGCCTGCTGCTGAGTTGACCTCTGATACGCTTGGTTAATTGCACGCTTACTTGTAACTCTAAAATTTTCTTTCCACCAGTGATCGAATGCATTGTTATTTAGAAGTTGCTGAAACCAATTCTGTGGTCGTGGAAATACCCAAGCCCTCCTTGGCGACGAGCAAGTTCGTGGCGAGCTCCTAAATGTAAATAAAACGCCGACAAACCTTGAAGATAGCGTAGTTGAAGGCGTCTTCTTCGGTGTCTTCTCGCAAAAAAAAAATGCCGGATTGTTATTAATATTTATCAAATGATAAGCAGGAGAATGACTGAAATTAAACTTACAAGATCTCGATTCGTGTCATCCATGTCGATCTGTACGTTTTCGCGCGTAAACTGCAGTGTCAGTGAACTCATATCTTATTATATTTTACCCTGGGGAGTCTTTTACTGTGTAACCGCATCCCCAAGGGTAAGATGAAACCTGAGATAAACCGAACCCAAGCCATTAACCCTTGGGAAGGCCCCAAACCCAAGGTGTGTGTAACCACAACTCAATAGAAAAAAACGCAAAGTTCATGCTATTTTGCTCTGCCATACCGCTCATATTAACACACAAACTTTCCTGTCCCATTTAACTTTCTTATAACCTCTCCATTAGTAAAATACACCGTGAAATTCTCAAACTACGTTTCCCAAGAAAACGCATTTAACCTATTTTTACCCTTTTAAAGTAGCTATAATGGCTTTACGACAAATGATTGAAACTGATAGGTAACGTGAGATATCGAAATTTAAGAAGAACTAATACCTTTGCGGTAACGTAATGTGAGATATGACAAGTTCATCACAAGTTCTGACATCCCAATACCCTAGGGAAATTAACAATAGGTCCGGGGGTGCTCCCCAAACATTTTAGTGGCAGTATGTGACGCCTTTCTTGAAATCCTAACCGCTTTAACCAACCATATCCTTAATGCCCTAATATAGCTTGTATAAAGAAGGAACAAGAAACCCCCCCGGACAAAAGTCCACAAAATTTTGTTAACAACTTTTGTCCCTTTTTTAGTACTCGACTTCGAAATCTCGCTTAATGCGCAAGCGCATTAACGAGATAAAAAGGAATGAAATCGGAATATTCCTAAAAAATGAATTCTACAGGTGAATTACAGCATTTTACGCCAAACAGGAAGCGATTATTTGTGTCAAATCGTGGATTAACTAGGCGCCTGCAGGCCAGTTTGCGACGTTGAAGACCTAGAAGAAATTCATTCATGGCGACAAAAGCCGGTTTAAAGTTCCATCACTTCATTGAAAAAATGCGTGATATTAATCCTTAATTTTACTCGGGCCCATGCGATTACATATAGAGCGTATGCACTCACGTGGCAAGCAGCTATGCAAATTTATTGGAACAAAAGAAAGTGTTAACATAAGAAAAGCGTTCAAATCCCACAGGATTGTTTTGGTACACCAACATGGCCGCCGTTCTATTGTTTTGGTACACCAATATGGCCGCCGTGACGTCATGTGCATACGCTCTATACTAAACGTACGAGGTTGTTTTTAGCTTAATTAGCGGCAGAGGTTCTTTAAACTCAGCATGTTTATTATTATATTCTTCTACATTAACCTCCTAAAATCGTAATTTCACGACTGTTTTTTAACAAAACGTTCCCGCTGCTTCCTAACTGGCCGAGCATTAATCGTTTCAACTCTGGCCTGACATGTTTACTTTAATTAAATCAAAGTGCCCTCTGGGCTATCTCCTGTAAGTTTTTCCCATCATGCAATGCTGTCATATTATGTCCGAATATTATTTTTGATGTTGCAATTGGACATTTAGGTTAGAGTGTCAATTAAAAAGTGTCAATTGCTTCTCGTCGTTTTTAACAGAGAGTAACATGGTAAAAAAAACTCCATTTGTTCTCTGTTCAAAGAATGAACAAGTTCTTTATAACTGTTATCATCCATACGACGAATTACCAGCTTTTCATTATCATTTGCTGTAGAAGAAATTCCAGCATTACTTGAAAGATTGTTCCCTTTCTGATTGTTATCTAAACATGGGTTAAAACAACCAAACAGTTCACTGTATTGCCGTGTTTCTTCACTTATATCCTGCTCATCGTTATGTTGGGCAGACGGAGCTACAGTATCTAACTGATCACGTTCCTTATTTTCAGGATCTCCCATGGCTTTTTCTTAAGAGTTCTCCTTTCTTTCCTTTCGAATATAACATGTTTTACTTGCTGAAATCTTATTTTTACATGGGATAAGCATCAAGAGCCCTCCGCAATTAATCTTCAGCATCCATTTTATTAAACATAACTAAATGAATGATTTAGCTTTTATTCTGCGAAAAAGTTTCATTCCTCCTTTCAAGTAAAATTCTTTACAACTTTGTTCTCTGTTTTCATTATTGGGATCATCATCAATCTTATCGTCAAAATCTGTTTCAGGTGGAAATCTAGTTCCTGTAAACTTACTCAGTATTCATCCCCTCATCTTAACTTTTGTTTGAATCAGTGTCACTGTTAACAAACAGTTATACCAAGAACAGAAATGAACTAAACATAGTTGCTAGAGCTGTCGTGGTCGTCTTTGACATTTTCATTTTTACACACTTATACATCTCGGAGTGACGAAGAAACACTCTTTCACAAGCCTTGCACGTCGCAGACTTAAACACTGCATCACGAACAAAGAAATTTACTGATCCTAACATTTTCATAGCGATAACATAAACTTATTTATCTTGCAACACGACTCTGAGCCAAAGAAACCCTAATATATGCCTAATGTAATCTAACGGGACAAATATCTTGCAGGTATACTCGGGAAAGCTATCCTAAAGGCTACTTAATACATTTTGCGACTAGTGGGAGTCATGTTTGGCCTGTCTCTTTTTATACTTCTTTGTGATTCTTTTTACAGAGACTATACCGTAAAATGCTGCTTATAAGCCCTGGGCTTATGTAACTTCGTAGGGGTTTTTTGGCTGGCAAGCAAAAATATTGCCATAAAGAAGCGTTCTTTGAGTTAATTTCATTTAGGCGTAAACTTTTGTAAAGAATTTCTGTTAAGGAATTAAGAAAGGAATAAGGAATTAATGGGTATAACCGGAGTAATGTTTTGTTACCGATGGGCCTATAACCGGGTTGGCTTTTTTTTATTTATTCCATTACTCCATTACTCCATTTACTCCATTACTATGGAATTACTCCATTATTATGGTACGCATGGAGCACAACATTACTTCACGAGAATTACACGCTTGTTGTACAAAAGATACGTAGTGTAGTCTCGTGTATGTCTCAATGAATTCAAAATACATTGGTACAACTCTACAAGTGAAGCTGTTCTTCGCGTACAGACGATATACTATTGGATGCAGTGATCGCAATGCCATGATAAGACAACGGAAGTTCTGTCTAGCTCCAGGTCACTACTCAACAAAAGAATAAACTAAAGAGCTAAAACTACCTGCAAGAAGTCGTGATTCCAATATAGGAACATGACAGGAGTTTATTACTCCTGAAAATGATTGCATTTTCATTCTTGGATCTTTAATGACTTATCCGTGATCAAGAAACACTTTCTCACAAGTCTTGCATGCCGCAGGCTGTGGACACTTATCACAGCCTCTTTACTGATCCTAATATTTCCACAGCGGTAACATAATCTTTAGCCGATTGCCATTTATTTTGCAACACGAGTCTGAGCCAAAGAAGCCCTAATATATGTCAGGACAGTGTAGAGAATACATAAAAAAATAAAATAATTATAGTCATGGCTATGGCATGAAATCCTCCGGGATTGATCCTGTCATTAGAGAAATTATCCAAAGATCAATGGGTCAATAATATAGAGCAAAGTGGATAGATAATTGCGACTTGTAACATCCTAACAGTGATCTATAGCAAGGGACAATTACCTCGTAAACCTACTTGGGAAAGCTATTTTAAAGGCTTTTAAATACTTCTTGCGACAAGTGGGAATCGTGTTTGGCCTGCCTCTTTTTAAGAGCTTATGACGCGTAAATAAGCCATTTCACAGCTATAGATTCGGATACCAGATATATTAAAACCATCGATAGGAAAAATCTAAGGACTATACGTACCACAATTATCTCTTTAAGAGATTTAGTCAGCTTCTATAACTTGCAAATAAGGGTAAATTAACCGAGGACATTTTTAACTAAAGGGACACTGTCCCGACAGAAATACCGTGTTTTCGTGATTATGGCCAGGAGCTTGCTTTAGCTTGCTTTATCATCCGAAAATAGGAAGAAAAAAATAGCCAAAAGTGATGAACGCAGAAAAATATGAATTAAAAAGACAAAATAACGACAAGATTCCACCAGAATCGAAACTTTGAATATTTCTTGACCGTATGTCATGTCAGGATCAAAATTGCTTAACCGTAATCAACTTGATCCATTCTTCTAATTCCGCACTTTTTCTCCAAACTACTGCTTTTGTTTTTTTCCTTGAGAATCTTTTAATCCAATTTAGTTGTATATTTGGTGACATTTGGCGATATAACATGGAAATTAACACACATTATTTCAACAAAACTTCATTGTAAACGTACAGCATACAACCATTCTCAATCAGCAATGTCAGCTTACCTCAAACTCTCCGGTTTTCCCTTTCTTAAAACGCAGTGCTATAATATGATAATACCACTGAAATGTCTTGAAGCAACCAGTTTTACAAACCAGACTGGACATCGTAAAGGATATTAGCCAAGCGCGCTTCTAGCGTGCCAAATATCTGAGCACAGTCTGCATTAGGTGAGATAAGATTACATTACGTTACACTTTTTGACGCTCGATACAATGAAAGTATTCTGCAACATGTTCCCAAAAAAACATAGAATTCATAATCGTACGCCTTAAAAATCATCGCTACGAAAAAGAGATAACAAACAGTAGGAATGTTACCTAACTGAAAAAATATATTCCGAGGCATTTTTCGAAATAGGCAAACAGCGTGGCAGATTTTATATGAAATTTTAACACGCATATTTCTTCACTGTGAAGGTCAAGTCAATAAACCACTGTATTAAAAAAATATGCAACTCGACTCTTGTTTTCTTATTGGTAATATCTAACACAAATCTATCTAACTCCGTAGTGACGTAGGACTGATGACAGATAGAACAGTAATGTGCTAACAAAAATGCAACAGGAATGTCCCCACAAATTCACTAAAAAGTCTATTAATAGTATCTAACGCATTTTTTGCTAACAAAAATGCATAAAGAATGCATGTTAGCCCACATAAACTCCTGTAAGTTAAACATTAACTTACAGGAGATAAAAAGACTGAAATATCTGTTTCAGGCTCGGAATCACCTTTATAAAGGCTGAAGGATCAGTACACCGGCAATGCCGTGTTCAAGATACGCTTATATTGACAGGTTAACCCGATAGATAGGTGAGCAGTAGAGGTCAAGAATGTTTCAGGTTTCAATTTTTTGAACGATACGTTTGCAACATCAGAGAGGCTTTCCCATCCTTTCGAAAATTGTCGTCAATTTTAATATCCAAACTATCATCTTTCAAGATCAATGTAACTCTGCGCAGATAGCGTGTAAAAAGCGCCTACTGAAAACGTTTTACCTTCAGCCGCGTTCTTACAGAAAGATTTATAATGAAAGAAGGTGAAAGTCTCCATTCATCATACATTGCCACTGATTTGCGTTCTGAACGCTTTGTTATCTTATACTGCCATCATGTTGAACAGTGTCACAATCCACGCCTTGAGAAAAACCTCGTCGCTACCAAAACCTTTAAAAACACTGCTCCTGAGTCTGGCTGTTTCTGATCTTGGTGTTGGTTTATTGGTTCAGCCTATGTACATTGCAGTTAATGTCATGGAAATGGAACAAAACAATGAAAACAGTCAGTATTATAGTGCCATAAAAACCGTGTATTTCGCTACGGTGAATTCAGTTGGTTTTGCTTCGTTCTTTGGTGTAATTGCGTTGTGTGCAGACAGATTCTTGGCTGTTCATCTTCATCTCAGATACCAGGAACTTGTGACTCACAAGCGTGTTGTTGCTGGAGTAATTTCAATATGGGTTTTCAGTGCAGTTCTTTCGTTTGTGAGGTTATTGATCGAGCAAAATATTGCTTACCTGATGTTTGCCATTATTATCGCCTCTTTTTTCTTAACTACTATACCGCTTAACTACAAGATATATGTAGCCGTGCGACACCTCGCAAACCAGATTCAAGCCCTGCAAGCACAACAAGAAGCACAGAATGGCGAATTTATAAATACTGCAAGTCTGAGAAAATTTGCAAAAGCAACATTCGCCGTATATGTCGCGTTTTTGGTTTGTTATGTGCCAAACATTTGTACTTTAGTTGCCTTTCCAATCTCTGGAGCAAGTGTCGCTATAAAGGAGATGCAACGCAATACTTTGACACTGGTGTTTATGAATTCATCGCTCAATCCACTGATTTACTGTTGGAAACTGAGTAACATTCGACACGCTGTCATGAACGTACTGAGGAATATATGGCGAAGCCACAACATGAATGAGATACAACCGACCAACTAAGTTTAAGATATATTTTCCTTTTTTTACAAATTGGTGCATGAGCGTTGTCAGTATTAAGAAACTTTATCTTTGTTGTCTTTGTTATCAGGAAACAAAACAACAAACATCTAAATTTAATATAACCCAACGCTCCAGCAGACAGCAAGCGATGTCGACCTGTTTCCAAAGAAGGGGTGGCGAACGGCAGATCCGAGACTCGCCGAGACGCCGAGACCCTTGTTTCAAAATCCGAGACCGAGAACGCAGCAACGTTATAAAATCCGATCCCGAGACCCAATGCGGGAAAAAACCGAGCTCGAGACTCAGTGTCAAAAATATCCGATTCACCTACCAAACAACAAACAAGGATGAAGAATGAGAATGCTTGACGAAAGTAACCGAGACTCCGAGACCTTGAGGAAAAAAATCCGAGACTCCGAGACAGAAAAAGCACCAGCCAAACGAGACTTTGAGACTTAAAATAAAAACTGCCGAGATTTCGAGACCGGACCAAAATTTTCCGAGACCCACCACCACCCCTCAAAGATGTCGCGATCTTTGTAATTACACTCTTTTTTATATATATAGTTAAAGAATGTCTAATATTTGAGCTGAGGCTGAGCTTTAGACTTTAATTTCAACCAGATTCAAGCCCTGCAAGTTCAATAAGAAGCACGGAATGGCGAATTCTGGGAGTCTGAGAAAACTTGCAATCAGAGCATTCGTCATCAGTATCTCGCGTGTTTGGTTTGTTGTTTGGCAAACATTTGTTTTTTAGTTGTCTTTATAAACTCTGGTCTAATCAGTACCATTGCAGAGATGTTGGACCTTTACAGTTCGGTTACGCAAGTTAATGATCAGATTTATTCTACAGGCCGACGATAAATTCGCTCTGGCACTCGTAACTGCTATCCGTTTCAATCGTCCTCGAAATGAAGCCATCTGTACCGTATTTGTAGCGTTTACTGAAGAATTGTGACTTACTTATTTGTACAAATTGTTATTTAAGAATCTTTAATACATGTTTTAATGACTTCAGGCAAGCAATGGAAAGATTCGTGCAAGCATGCGCATAGCATGATACAGTCTCTTTAAATGGCCCATAGCAGACGAACAGTTGTTTTACAAAGCCATGTAGTACATTTTTATACAAAGACATTTCTGTGTAAAACCAGAAACGGGTTGTAAGTGATGTAATGTCGCCCGTAAGCATTCTAATGAAAAGAGTTTACAAAGGTTTCTGTACAATCCTCAATTAGTCCACCAATTACTGTTAGAAAACACGCTAAGCTTGGTAAAATATCATTCTGTTGGTTATCTTCAATTGAATAGTAGTTTTACAAACTGTAATACCAGTGAATAATATCTGAATTTGAACGGTTCTGAACCCTTTCCGCTTGTACAGTTAAACCGTGAGCCATACAATAAGTTTGGTGAAAAGCCTAAAATTTGATTATTTAAAAAGAAGCTATCGAACGGTACTTTTCTGTTGTTTTACATTATTATTGTATGTAAATAAATATGATTTTAACCTTCGCTTCTGTGCGTTAAAATGTTAAAGTGTGATCAATACCGAACCCTTTTAACCTTCATAAAGTACCATCTTTCAAAATATAACTGTAATATATCACGGGCGTTCTTACAAGTGATTATTGATAGGAGGTATTGATAGGGGGAGGGAGGTATAATCAAATCCAATTGACGGCAAATTTCACCGAACAGAAAAAGAGTGGCTGTTTTGATATGAGGAAATATTTCTAGGTCAATAATTTAGTTCAGTTCGTGCAGTGCAGCAGTTTTTAGTGAATCAAACACTAAAGGGAAATGGTCAACATTATTGTATTCGGACAAGACTCACCGTTCCACCAAAAGATGGTGGTCTCTTTGTGTACCCGCCACCCCAATTTTAAAAGATGGTGTCTTAAAATTGTATAGCCCCACTCTGTCAGGAGTAAAACTGAGAAACAAATTCAAACATCTCTGTGCCGTTTTACAAAGAATGCAAGCTTCATGTTCACAAAATATTTAAGCCTTGTCTCAGATTTTCAGGTCAATAAAGTAGGTTCATCAGATAGATTGTGTCTTGTGAGGATGGATGTTGAGCAATGGCGCCGATGGTGAACGCACGATTAAATAAATTGTTGCGCGCAATTTTGCTGGAGAAGAACACGATCTACTTCTCGTTGCGCGCGATCTTGCGTGTTGTGTACGCGCCTCATTTTTAACCCGTGAATATACGCGCATGCGTAATGAACGGGTTATCGGTAACGGCGACTGATATGCAAATGAGTCACTCACTCGCTCACTCCTTCCATCAGCTGTAAACTTAGTGACGTAATGCTTTGTTACGAATGCGTTTTGTAACAAGAACAGCGTGAATCCAGCGATAACAATAACTAAATTGGTGTAAACGAATATAAACAACAATAAGCTTAAAGATGTTTCGCATTTGGAGTCTTTAATGCAACGTTAAAATCGATCTAAAGGGAATTTTCAACTGAGACACGCGTTTTGATGGTTATCTACTTTCAAGTAATAAAATTTATCCCATTTCAAGTCAGCGGTCACGGTGGTCGAGTGGTCTAAAGCGTAGACTCACAGCCGAAAGGCCCAGGTTCGAATCTCGCTCGGGACATTCATTTTTTTTGTTTGTTTTTTTTTTTCTTTCTTCTTCGGACTGAACATTATGAAAGTGATGTACTGTATTTTTATTTTTTGCGTTTGTCAAAAATCCTTACGTTTAATTTAAAAAATATATATTAACCGTGACAGAGTGAAAACATAAGCTTACCACATTGCGTTTAAACGCGTTACGCATTTCAAATTCACGGGTTGGCTCTAAGGAGCCTTTGATTTTTTCTTTACAATCGTTCTGTTGAGAATTTCCGCTGTTTTAACTTTGTTTTGTAAAATAATTTTATAAAGACAAAGGTCAGTCTTTTCTGCAAAGTTTATTTATTTCATTATTCGTGAATCCTTCTTTTAAAATCGAGGACACTCATTCCAATGGAAAAGGTTAGACATGTTCAAATTCCATCGGGAACGCAGATTTATTTATCTGTGAAACTAAAATTCGCCAGGATTTTTGCGTATTTGTTTCCAAAAGTTTTTAAATTTTCGTCACGTGGTGGCAAACAATAGTTATTTCAAAACATGACTAAATAATAATTTACGATATATTGGTTATTAGAAATTGTGACAAGCATTATTTTCCTTAACGACAATGAATACTTTATTTTTCAAACAAAAACACATGATGTTATACAGCTCTTTTGAAACCTACCTTTGAAGGGAAAAATTTGAAACTTTGTTTTCATAATTTTTTTTGTAGAGTATAGAGGTTTTGCACGGCAGCCATGTTGCATGGCAGGAACAAATGCAAAACATTTTCATTGTTTCTGCCATGCAACATGGCTGCCGTGCAAAACCTCTATATACTGTAAACTTGATCGAATTAATAGCATATGTAAATTAATTTGACAGAAAAGCGGTATGGAGAAAACTTTGATAGTTTAAATATTGGTCTGCAGTTATCCCAATTTTGTAAAAATAAACCGACGGTAAATCGCTATAACTTCGCGGTTTGTAAAAGTCAAGTGGTAAATAGTAACGGTAAGCCCGGCCCTGGAACGAGAGAGGGTCATTCGAGTGAATTAGTCGGGTATCAAATGCAGCCGCTGAAAAAAAAAAAACACTGGCGACGCTGCGTTTATCTCAAGGCATCAATCAACAAAACGTTGTCAAGCTTTTTCGATTATTTTGATTGGTTATTTTAAATAGATATCCACGTGTAAAGTTTGAGTACCTAGATAATGCGAGACATGTTTCGTTAATAAATGTCACGCAAGCACGTAAATATTTGCGACAGTACATACTTTCCATTTTACAGAGAAAAACACGTAGGACCGATTTTACATGCAGTGTCAAGATGGCATATAACATATCTTGAAGCGTTTACTGGTCCGCTTATAAGCCGATTCAGATATCTATCAATAAAACAATATATAATATTTATGCAGGGTAACTGCAATGTAAAACACTTATCAAATGCTTGGTCTGAGTTGAGATTCAAAATAATCGGCGGCCTTTTACATTTTTTCTTCGCAATTGATATTTTGGACATCGTCTTTGAATGAATTTTAAAATGGCGTATTTTTAATTGTAAAATTTGGCCGTAACATTCCACGAAAAAACCGAACAAAACTTTTTCGGCAAATTGCTTGTATTTAATCATTTCTTTTAAAGTAAAGTGGTAATGTCATCCGCTTTCTCGCCATAACCATGTGGGTGCTGGCGCCGAAGTTTCTGCCGCTTACGCCAACAGAGGGTGGTTTGGCCAATTTCGATATATTAAAATAGCCCTTTTCACGGTTGATTTTTCTCATTAACTTTTTCTACTAGGTTTAATGTGCACGGCTCTTTAGAAGACCACTTTTTAGTGATAAGGACTCCGTGAATAAATAAAGTTATTATTATTATTATTATTATTATTATTATTATTATTATTTGCATTACAATGTTATCCAACGTGGATGCGAGGCAATTTCGGGCTAAAACTACAAAATAGCCCGAAATTGCCTCACATACATGCTAGATTTCATTGTAATGCAAATGAGCTGAGTTAACCGTGAAAAGGGCTATTCTAACTTTACTCCGAATTAATTATTCATCCTTGAAATTTAATTGTATTATTCCTCTTGGCCTCAGGGCCATGCAAGAAATAGGCCTATTATCTAGCTACTCAAACTTTGCACATGGATACCGAAATAACCAATAGAAATATCGAAAACGCCTCACACTTTCTCGTTGAGAGATGTTATGAGATAATTGAACACGGTGTGGTTTTTTTTCCTTCCACGGCTGCATTCAACATTCATCAAGCATTCTATATAAATATGGTTTGTCACAGTTTCCTTGAAAACGCGTGCGTGTGAATTTTTTCCCGAATGACACTGGCCTGTTCCAGTCGTTCAGATAATCGGGAGCGTAACATAACAAACACGCGAAGGAAAAATATTGCGATTGTTGATGGAGGGGGATCGAAAAGTTCCTACCGAGTAGAAAATAAGCTTCAATCAGTCCTGAGAAAGCCTTTTTTATTGTTAAACGTATGAGGTTGCTTTTAGCTTCATTAGCGCAGAGGTGCTTTAAACTCAGCATGGTTATTAGTATATTCTTCTATTAGTATATTGACTTCCTAAAAGCTTAATTTCAATTAATTAATTTTAACAAGACTTTCCCACTGCTTCATAACTGGTCGAGCATTAATCACTTCAACCCTGGCCTGACTTGCTTATTTTAATGAAAAAGGCTGAAACATCTGTTTTAGCTCGGAATCAGCTTTATAAAGGCTGCAGGATCACCGGCAATTCTGTCCGGCTTCAAGATACGCTTATCCGGATAGATAGGTGAGCAGTAGAGGTCAGGAATGTTTCAGGTTCCAATGTTTTAACGACACTTTTTCAACATCTGAGAGGCTTACCCATCCTTTAGAAAATTATCGTCAGTTTTAATACCCAAACTTCCATCTTTCAAGATCAAAGTTACTCTGCGCAGATAGCGTGTAAAAAGCGCCTACTGGAAACGTTTTACCTTCAGCCGCGTTCATACAGAAAGCTTTATAATGAAAGAAGGTGAAAGTCTTCATTCAACATACATCGTCAGTTACGTCTTTAACGTCTTCTTATCTTATACAGCCATCATGCTGAACAGTGTTACAATCCACGCCATGAGAAAATCTTCGTCTCTACCAAAACCTTTAAAAACACTGCTCCTGAGTCTGGCTGTTTCTGATCTCGGTGTTGGTTTAATCGTTCAACCTTTGTACATTGCAGTTAATGTCATGGAAATGGAACAAAACACTGAAAACAGTCAGTATTATCGTGCCATGTATACCGTGTTTCTCACCGCGTTGAATTTATTTACTTTTGTTTCATTCTTTGGTGTGATGGCTTTAAGTGCAGATAGATTCTTGGCTATTCATCTTTATCTCAGATACCAGGAACTTGTGACTCACAAGCGTGTTGTTGCAGTGGTAATTTCAATATGGGTTTTCAGCGCAGTTCTTTCGTTTGTAAGGTTATTGATCGAGCAAAATATTAGTTTCGTGATTTTTGTCATTGTCGGTGTCTCTTTTTTCTTAACTACTATACCGCTTAACTACAAGATATATGTAGCCGTGCAACACCACGCAAACCAGGTTCAAGCCCTGCAAGTACAACAAGAAGCACAGAATAGCGAATTAGAAAATGCTGCAAGTCTGAGAAAATTTGCATTGGGAACATTCGTTGTATATGTCGCGCTCTTGGTTTGTTATTTGCCAAACATTTTTGCTTTACTTGTCTTTGTAATTTATGGCTCAAATGCCACTTTAAGGCATATGCAACGCTATACTTTGACACTAATGTTTATGAATTCATCTCTCAATCCACTGATTTACTGTTGGAAACTGAGTCACATTCGACACGCTGTCCTGAACATACTGAGGAATATGTGGCGAAGCCACAACATGAATGAGATACAACCGGCCAACTGAGTTTATTGTTTTGACCTTTTCTTTTTACAATTTGTGCAAAAAGCGTTTCAGTGTTCAGAAACTTTCAACTTTATTAATAGGAAGAAGACAAAACACCAAACACATTTCAATTTATTCAACCTGAACAGTCCACCGGACAGCAGGTGAAGAGGTGTTTCTAATTTGTGGCGCGAAACTGTCCTTGTTATTATACTCTTGTCCATAATATTCGCTTAAGATTTAAAATACCATTTTATACAAGGCTAAAAGTTAAAAGAAAAAAGAAAACGAACAGAACAGTCCCCCTTTTCGCGGTGATAATTACATCGGTGAGACCATGCACGAGAAATGTGGAGGTGCGAATTGATATTAAACATTCAAACCCTTGTAATGACTTTGAACCTGCCCGTCACCTAAACGAGAATTCGTCTCATTCTTTTAGTTGGCGAATCCTTTATGCGGCCCAGTGTTTTAACAAGCGCGGGCAGAATTATTGAAGGCCTAATGATGCAACAATAGTTCCTCAGTTTGAACAAACAAGTTCATTCTTACCTAGCGTAAAATTCTGTGGTGGGGTTCAGAGTTACCTTAAATTTTCGAAAATTTAGGGTAGCTCTGAACCCCACCTACAGAATTTTTTCAACTTTGCCAAAAGTTGCATCTTATCCTACTGATCAAAATTCGACAATAAAAAATGAGGTTCACCGAGTCATTTTTGAGTTATGAACACCTAAAGCTAAAATTAAGGGTGTGTCTTCAGCACGTTATACTGTTGCTATAGTAACATATTGTGTCACAAAAATGATAACAACTTGTTCACCAATCATTGGGCATTCGTTTGATATCATGATTGTAGCATCAACTTATAAAGAGTGGTTTTAATGACCCATCAAAATCTAAGTCTTGGAAAGTGCTGGAAACTGTTGGGAGGCACCGTAATCAAACAAGTTCGTTGTTACGTAGCGAAACTGTTCGCACTGAGAATCACTTAAAACATATAAAATGTGCAGGTCCTGAAGATGATTTAATTAGTCGAAAACGTTCGTTTTTTTGTCTTAACTTTAAGCCTTTCAGGCCCGGTTCAAACGTCGAACTTCACATGTGCCGAATCTAATGCAAATGAGCAAGAACAATAGATTTTGCTCATTTGCATTAGATTCGGCACATGTGAAGTTCGACGTTTGAACCGGGCCTTAATTATACTCTTGTTTTTATATATACTGAGAACGTCTAACATTTGAACTGTGGTTTAGCCGTGACTGAACTTTGTAATTATACTCTTACTTGTTTTTTATATAAGAACGTCTAATATTTATTATTTGAGCTGTGGTTTATCCAGGACTGAACTTTGTAATTATACTCTTTCTTGTTTTATATATAAAGTAACGTCTAATATTTGAGCTGTGGATTTTGCCGGGACAGAACTTTGTAATTATACTCTTACTTGTTTTTTATATAAGAACGTCTAATATTTGAGCTGTGGTTTAGCCGTGCATGACTGAACTTTGTAATTATACTCTTACTTGTTTTATATATAAACACCTAATATTTGAGCGGTGGTTTTGCCGTGATTGAACTTTGTAATTATATTCTTCGTTTGTTTTATATGTAAGAACGTCTAATATTTAAACTGTGGCTTAGCCGGAACTGAACGTTTTTGGGAGTGATTTCAGCCTGAAAACGTTGTTGAGATGTGCTTAAAATAAATTACATAGTATTTAAAGAAGTCTTCATTCAGAATGAAAGGAAAGTTTTGCAATATTGCAAGAATTCTAGCATTTTGGTCTCAGTTGGACTGTAAATGTACTCTGACCAAATTATTACATCTTATTTATTCTCGTTTAGCTCATTGTAAAAATAAGAGGACAAAATAAAGACGTTCTTAACTTAGTCTCAGCCTGGGTTTATGTTCTAACCACGTTCTATTACTAATAGAACTGGCAATTCCCTGTTCATGAAAGACTTATATTAACAGATTTTCAAGGATATGTTGTATATTCAAACGGAGCAGTGAGGTTCAAGACTGGTTCAAGATCCGATCGTGAAACATCTGAGTTTTTGAATTTTTCATCTGTTCCAAAGAAAAATAAAAATAGCGAAACATTCTGACGCTGTTTTGTTAGTTAATGTCTTGAGATAAGCACAGTGTGGCTTAGCGTTTCGCGGCTTAGCGTCTCCGGGCGCTTCCTATAATTTTGTCGAAATCTTCATCAGTTATCATACTTTCTATTGACATGAAGTTATCTTAGTTAACTTGAAAACGGCGCGCGTGCGAATTTTTCCCCAAAGAACTTTCGCGAAGTAGAAAATTAGAGCTCTATTTTGTCCTTAGAAAGCATCTTTCATGAATTAACATATAGCGCTTTTTTGCCTAATTATCGGTGAAGGTGGCCTTAGGAGTGGAGATATTTGTGCAAGCATGCGAACAGTTGCTTTACAAAGCCATGTACTACTTTTTTATTCGAAAACATTTCTGAATAAAACCAGAAACGGATTGCAAGTGACGTAATGTCGCGCGTAAGCATTGTAATAAAATGAGTTTACAAGGGTTTCTGTACATTCCTCAAGTACTGTTAGAAAACACTCTACGGTTGGTAGAATATCATTCTATGGGTTTTCTTCAAGTTTTACGAAATGTAATACCAGTAAATAATATATAAATTTGAAAAGGTTTGAACCCTTTCACTTGTACAGTTGCATGATTATTGTATGTAAATAAATATGATTTTAACCTTCGCCTCTGTGCGTTAAATTATTAAAGTGTGATCCGCATACTGAACCCTTTTAACCCCCATAAAGTACCATCTTTCAAAATATAACGCCACAGTAATAGTTACAAAATATATCACGGGCGTTCTTACAAGTGATTATTGATAGGGGGAGGGAGGTGTAATCAATTCCAATTGACGGCAAATTTCACAACAGAAAAGAATGTCTGTTTTGATATGAAGAAATATTTCCAGGTCAATAATTAAGTTTAGTTCGTGCAGTACAGCAGGTTTCAGTGAATCAAACACTAAAAGGTAATGGTCAACACTATTGTTCTTGGACAAGACCCACCGTTCCACCAAAAGATGGTGATCTCTTTGTGTACCCTCCCATTTTAAAAGATGGTGTCTTAAAATTGTATACACCAAATTGAAGAAACGTTGTCGAGTGACAGGCATAAACCATGAACGATGCGACCCAAAGGTTTCCTGGGAAGTTGGAAAATTTAATCTTCGTCTGTGTCAGAATACACATCATATTAACCAGGA
Source organism: Cladopsammia gracilis (assembly GCA_022457155.1). Classification (NCBI taxonomy): domain Eukaryota; kingdom Metazoa; phylum Cnidaria; class Anthozoa; order Scleractinia; family Dendrophylliidae; genus Cladopsammia; species Cladopsammia gracilis. Next base: position 236,999 of record JAJGOT010000048.1, read on the forward strand.
TACACAAATCATGCTCTTGAAATGTCTCAAACAAAGAAAACATCTTGATTATCAAGAAATATAATATTACTAGCTTGCCAATGCTGCCTACCCAGAATCCCATTCGGTCTCATCGTTCATGGTTTATGCTTTTCACGAGTCAACGTTTCTTCAATTTGGTGTAGCCTCCACTCCATCGGGAGTAAAACTGAGGAACAAAATCAAACATCCCTGTGCCGTTTTACAAAGAATGTAAGCTTCATGCTCACAAAATATTTAAGTTTTGTCTCAGATTTTCAGGTCAATAAAGTAGGTTCATCAGAAAGATGGTGTCTTGTGATGATGGATATTGAACAATGTCGCTGATTGTGGACGCACGATTGAATTGTTGCGCGCAGTTTTGCAGGAGTATAGTAGAACACGATTACTTCTCGTTGTGCGCGATGCTAGTTGATGTGTACGAACCTCATTTTTTCTTTACAATCGTTCTGTTGAGAATTTCCGCTATTTTCATTTTGTTTTGTAAAATGGTTTTATAAAGATAAAGGTCAATCTTTTCTGCAAAAGCTTATTTATTTCATTATTTATGAATCTTTTTTTTTTCGCTGTTTTAACTGTGTAAAATCTTTTCTACAAAGTTTATTTATTTCATTATTCAGGAATCCTTTTTTTTTTAAATCGAGGACACTCATTCCAATTGAAAAGGTTAGATATGTTCAAATTCCATCGGGAACGCAGATAAATTTATCTATAAAACTAATATTCGATAGGATATTTGCGTATTTGTTTCCAAAAGTTTTAAAATGTTTGTCACGTGGCAGCAAACAATAGCTTATTACAAAACATGACTTTTATATCATTTACGATATGTTACGACAGTGAATACTTTATTTTACAAAGAAAAACACATGTTATACAGCTCTTTTGAAACCTACCTTTGAGGGGAAAAAATGAAACTTTGTTTTCATGATTTTTTGGGGAGTATATATAGACTTGAACGAATTAACAGCATATGCAGATTTGACAGAAAAACGGTATGGGGGAAATTTTGCTAGTTTGAATATTTATTCTACAGTGGCATTTAACACAACATATCTCGCAATTATCTACCCTGACTCAGACTTTGTACGTGGATATCCATTTAAAATAACCAATCAAAATAATCGAAAAAGCCAGACACCGTTTTGTTGATTGATGCTTTAAGATAAACGTAGCGTCGCTAGTTTTTTCTTCAGCAGCTGCATTCCATGCCCGACTAATTCACTCGAATGACCCTTTCACTTTCCAATGCTTAGCGGTCCCCGGCACTTTCTAAAAAACAATCCTACATATCTGTCGATATGTGGTTTCTCATAGTTTCTTCATAACGGCGCGCGCGTGCTAATTTTTTTCCCGAATGACGCCAAGGAAGGTAGGGGGTAATTTTAATACCTTGCTTAATCGTAGTTATATCCTAGGAAGTAGAAAATTAGAGCCCCAATCAGTCCTAAGGAAGCGTTTTTATTGTTGGGCATTTGATGTCTTTAGCCTTATTATATCGGTAAAGGTGGCCTTAAATTCGGTGTAAACTTCAGTATTTTTAAAATGTTTTATATTCGTAATCAGCTTTATAGAGGCTTCATAGGAGCAGTAAACGGACAATTCTCTGTTTAAAAATGGCTTGTATTTACAGATTTCCAGAATGTTACATATTCGAATGTGAGCAATTGAGTTCAAGAATGGTTCAAGGTCCGATCGTTAAACGTCATCATTAAACGACACTTTTGAAACATCCGAGCTTTTGAATTTCCCATCCTAAAAAACAATCCTATACATCTGTTGATATGTGGTTTCTCATAGTTTCCTTCATAACGGCGCGCGCGTGCTAATTTTTTCCCGAATGACGCCCAGGAAGGTTGGGGGTAATTTTAATACCTTGGTTAATATAATAACTAAGGAAGTAGAAAATTAGATCCCAATCAGTCCTAAGGAAGCGTTTTAATTGTTGGGCATATGACGTTTATAGCCTTATTATATCGGTAAAGGTGGCCTTAAATTCGGCGTAAACTTTAGTATTTTACCCTGTAATTAAACTTCCTATAAGCCTTATTACGTAAATGTGTTTTAACGAGACTTTCCACTTCCAAACTAATCGAGCCTTTTTAATTTTATATTCGGAATCAGCTTTATAGAGGCTCCATAGGATCAGTAAACGGACAATTCCCTGTTCAAAAAGGCTTGTAATTACAGATTTCCAGAATATATTATATATTCAAACGTGAGCAATTGAGTTCAAGAATGGTTCAAGGTCCGATCGTTAAACGTCATCGTTAAACGACACATTCGAAACATCCGAGCTTTTGAATTTCCAATCCGTTCAAAAAAAAAAAACAGTAAGTTAATCCAAAAATAAGCAAACTGAATAGCGAAAATCCTGACGCCGTTTTGTTGGTTGATATCTTGAGATAAACACAGTGTGGCTTTGTTTTCTTTAACAGCTGTATTCAATACTCAAAAAAAGTCGAATGACCCTCGGTCGTTTCGGGGCTTAGCAGCTTCGGGCGCTTCCTATAATTTTGTCATAATCTACATTTATCATTCAAACTTTCTATTGATATGTAGTTTATATTAGTTTTATTGAAAACGGCGCGCGTGCGAAGTTATTTCCAAAGGCCTTTCGCGAAGGTAGGAAATTAGTGTTCCATTTTGTCCTAAAAAAGCAGGCATCTTTTGTAAATTAACTTATAGCGCTTTTTTGCCTAATTATCGGTAAAGGTAGCCTTAAACTCGGCGTAAACGTTAGTTTTTTGACTCTTAATTAAACTATCAGCCTTATTATGTTAATGTGTTCTTAACAAGAGTTTCCGCTTCCTAACTGGTTGAGGATTTGTCGTCGTCCAACCCTGGCATGACTTCTTTATTATAATGAAAAAGACTGAAACGTTTGTCTTAGACTCGAATCAGCTTTATAAAGATTGAAACATTTGTTCTAAGGCGGGCACATACTAGGGGACATGTTGCGGGGACATGAAGCGGGGACAAGCCCCTTCGTGTGCATAGCATACTGGCGCATGTTGCAGGGGCAGTACGCAAGCTGGTGCACACAAAGCGGATTGAGGTATAAAAATCACAGAAATCACTAAGGGCACCTGGGAACTAGTATACGAGCAAAGAAAGATGGCGGACTCTATGGTTAGGAAAAAGAAGCTTCTACTACTGTCAATGATATTACTAGATGAAGAAATGTGTAATTATGTTCACCGAAAACGACGGATACGCAAGTGGCTGAAAAGAAGAGAAGAAAAAGGAGCCTACTACACCTATTTTGTAGCGGGGACAGTTTGCAAGAGCAGTGCACACGATGCGATATCGAAATGGGGGCCATTTTGTCCCCGCGTCATGACGCAAGAATTCAAACCAGCTGAATTTCGTGCAACATGTTGCGGGGACAAAATTGTGTCCCCGCAACAGAACTTTTTCGCAAAAACAGGGATGTCACACGAGGAAAACTGTCGCTGCAACATGTCCCCGCTTCATGTCCCCGCAACATGTTCCCCAGTGTGTGCCAGTGAGTGGGTGTGCTGGTTGTTTTGCGCTAACGGATGTCGTGGATTTTACGACATCCGGAAGGCACTGTTACCAGAGCCCTTCGTTTCTTCCGCTGACCAAACGAAAGAAGGCTCTGGGGACGAGAATGTTCTGAGTTACTCCGAGTTGCTCTAAGTACCTCTGAGTTGCTCTGAGTTACTCCGAGTTGCTCAGAGTTGTGCATTCAATTGCTCTAAGTTGCTCTGACTTACTCTGAGTTGCTCAGAGTTGCACATTCAGTTGCTCTAAGTTACTCTGAGTTGCTCAGAGTTGCGCATTCAATTGCTCTAAGTTGCTCTGAGTTGCTCTGAGTTACTCTGAGTTGCTCTGAGTTACTCTGAGTTGCTCAGAGTTGCGCATTTAATTGCTCTAAGTTGTTCTGAGTTGCTCTGAGTTGCTCTGAGTTACTCTGAGTTGCTCAGAGTTGCGCATTCAATTGCTATAAGTTGCTCTTGTGCTCTGAATTTCTCTGAGTTATAGCGAGCTTGCAGGACCCCCTAATGTAGATGTAGATGTAGACGAAAATAAACCAAGATGGCGCGAAAATACAAGGGCCCTGGGGCTCCCGAAGCCGTTCACATGGGTAAGATTATCCTAGCATCCTTTGCCTGCTATAGAGATATCAAGCAAAACAGACGTCAGTACACCTGCAGAGACGCCCAGGAAAAGAGACCTCAATACATCTCAATCAATGTCTACAAAAATGCCAAGAAAACTGCCTGCGACACCTGTGACTACAGCGGAATCGAAAATTCCTCGCCGGATAGAAACAATGCCCTCTATTTCACCTGAGGAAATGGCACTCCCTTTGTTGCTGGATACCCCGCCTGATTCAACACGCAAATCATCTAATAAACGGAAGGCGAGAACACCCATGGTGGCCAGGTTACGGAACAGGAAACGATGGGAACATTATTAAACTAAGCATTACTTATGTAATAGGTTGATAAATTACAAGTATCCTTTTGTTACAGCTCTTGTGAATTCAATAAACGTTTGAAAGTGTATAAAAGATGGTGTTGGTGTGAGCTTATTTTATTTTCCAAACAATGGATTGTGAAACCGGAAGGAACCCTGTCAAAATGGTTACACCAGCCACCACCGCTTATAACGCCATTGCAAATGTGTCTGTCATTACCAAATAAGGTGATACAAGTGTGCATTATTACCAAATAAGGTGATACAAGTGTACATCATCTCCATCGCCTCCACATAAGGCGTTAATGAGATTCCACCTCACGTTAATGATATTCCACCGCGCTTAACACCACGCGTTTCGTTAAAAAAAACCTACTGCGCATGCGTACTGAGCTTAAAAAGCACGCATTTCGTCAAAAACCCTACTGCGCATGCGTACTGAGCTAAAAAAGCACGCATTTCATTAAAAAACCCTACTGCGCATCCGTACTGACTGAAAAAAGTGTCCCCCAACCCAAGTTGTCCCATATGGAAGAGAACTTGTGTGACAATCATGTTTGAAATTGAATTGAACCCATTTTGAGCAAAAAGCCCTACTGCAAATGCGTACTGGTTGAAAAATCCAAAGTGTCCTCCACTCAAGTTGTCCCACATGGCAGAGAACTTGTGTCACTATAAAGGGATCTCAGAATTTTGGGATAAGTCATGATCATGAAATCCTCCACTTTTAATTTTTAATGAGATCCACCGTTTTGAATTAGGGTAAGGGTTAATATGCTAATTACTTAGGGTTAGCGCCATTTTAAATTAGGGTTAGGATAATAGATCTAGGGTTAGACACAATAGACCTGTCCCAAGAACAAAGGGGGCGGAGCTTAAGAACAATAGAATTAGGTTTGATGGGTAACTGTCAAAAACGGTCAAAAGGGTCCCATAAGACTACTTACTTGTTTTATATATAAAGTAACGTCTAATATTCGAGCTGTGGTTTTAATTGCCGGGACAGAACTTTGTAATTATACTCTAACTTACTTGTTTTTTATATAAGAACTTCTAATATTTGAGCTGTGGTTTAGCCGTGCATGACTGAACTTTGTAATTATACTCTTACTTGTTTTATATATAAACGTCTAATATTTGAGCTGTGGTTTTGCGGGGACTGAACTTTGTAATTATACTCTTACTTGTTTTATATGTAAACGTCTAATATTTGAGCGGTGGTTTTGCCGTGACTGAACTTTGTAATTATATTCTTCGTTTGTTTTATATGTAAGAACGTCTAATATTTAAACTGTGGCTTAGCCTCATTTTTGGAGTGATTTCAGCCTGAAACGTTCGCGAATAATATTTTTATCGGAAGTCACGGTTGAATTGTTAGCACGTAACTCTGTAATTGAGTCGCGTGTTTGTCGCTGATTTTCCAGCTGGTAGAAATATTTGGTCGGTTTTTCCCCCAGCTCTATTCACTGTTCTTTACTGCGAATGATGGCTCCTTCTAGGTCGTGATCTTCGATCGTTTTTAGGAGATCTTTGATCTCCGCCAAACGCGTGTGATCATCTGTTGTATTTGAATTACCACGAGACAGGATGTTCAATTAAGATTAAATTTCTCACGCTTACGCTCACGGCATCGGTAGTACGGGGTGGCCGGCAGTTTCTGGAGGAGGGTCGCACGGAGGTTCAATTTTTTGTTTTGTAGTGCAAATTAGGGCCTTTGTTATTTAAACCTCACTGGGATTACAAAATTTAAATAAGAAAGGAAAACGAAATGAATTCTGGTAGTTGTAGTCAAATGACGCTATCGTGCAAATGTGGTTACAGTGGGAGTGTCGTTGCTGGTTGCGGTTGTGGGGGCCGGGGGTCCTCTGGCCCCCCCCCCCCCCCCCTCCCCTGGCGCTGGAGTCCCGAGGTTCGCCTTGCGGCGTTTCACCTTCGGGCAGTCTTTAACAATGTGCTCGGAAGACTGGCACCGGTAGCATAGTATTGGCTGGCCCGTGTACTTAAAAAATAACTCGAGCCCTTGAGTGACTAATTTGCGTGGCACTGCCTTTTGTAAACGTGTGAATTCTACGACACGGATGCCGTTCTGACCGTTCTCGATGTGCTCGTAGCCCGTGGCTTTGAAGCAAAGCCGGCGGACTGCTCGCGCTTTGAGGTCGCCGTCGCGAGACCAAAACCAAAACCACAAAATTGAAAAGCACGCACTCACCAAAGCGAAGAAGGATGGTTACCAGACGCTTTCTTGCTTGTGGTGAAAAAACGACACCAAATCTTGTGAAAAAAAGCTCTCCTTAGTCGTCGAAGTTGAGGACTATTCTGGCTTTTGGTCTTGAAAAAGTGGAGCACTGATGAGAACAGATCCCCCAATGCTGTACAGAAAAGTTGTTAGCAGAGGGGCACGGGTTCCCCTCCTTTTGCAAAAATAATAATGATAAGGCCCAGCCTATAACATTTTCTAAACACGTCTATTGTATAACCAAATAATAGACCCCATTTTAGTCACTAGCGTGAAACTTTGTAATCGAAAATTAGTGATTTCCTATTTTTAATACCCCAAATGGCTACTGAAATAAAACTACGCCCATTTCGTGAACATAAATTTCTATTGGCTGATTTGCATCATGTGATGTTTTCATGTACGTATTTTAAGTAGACTTCTAAAGGTGCGCTACAACGGCATCTTTACCATATTCACTATCAATTCTTCTATTTTGTTTTTATTAACCTCAAGTTCTAACGGATTAACGAGATGGCTTTAAGAGCCCTTTGATTTTAAATCGAGGACACTCATTCCAATTGAAAAGGTTAGATATGTTCAAATTCCATCGGGAACGCAGATAAATTTATCTATAAAACTAATATTCGATAGGATATTTGCGTATTTGTTTCCAAAAGTTTCAAAATGTTTGTCACGTGGCAGCAAACAATAGCTTATTACAAAACATGACCTTATTATAATTTACGATATGTTACAACAGTGAATACTTTATTTTACAAAGAAAAACACATGTTCTACAGCTCTTTTGAAACCTACCTTTGAGGGAAAAAAAAATGAAACTTTGTTTTCATGATTTTTTGGAGAGTATATATAGACTTGAACGAATTAACAGCATATGTAGATTTGACAGAAAAGCGGTATGGGGGAAATTTTGCTAGTTTGAATATTTATTCTACAGTGGCATTTAACACAACATGTCTCGCAATAATCTACCCTGACTCAGACTTTGCACGTGGATATCCATTTAAAATAACCAATCAAAATAATCGAAAAAGCCAGACACCGTTTTGTTGATTGATGCTTTTCTTCAGCAGCTGCAATGCCCGACTAATTCACTCGAATGACCCTTTCTCATTCCGGTACTTAGCGGTCCCCGGCACTTCCTAAAAAACAATCCTACATATCTGTCGATATGTGGTTTCTCGTAGCTTCTTCATAACGGCGCGCGTGCTACTTTTTTTTCCCGAATGACGCCCAGGAAGGTAGGGGGTAATTTTAATACCTTGGTTAATCGTAGTTATATCCTAGGAAGTAGAAAATTAGAGTCCAATCAGTCCTAAGGAAGCGTTTTAATTGTTGGGCATATGGCGTTTTTAGCCTTATTATATCGGTAAAGGTGGCTTTAAATTCGGCGTAAACTTTAGTATTTTAACTTGTTATTAAACTTCCTATAAGCCTTATTACGTAAATGTGTTTTAACGAAACTTTCCACTTCCTAACTATTCGAGCCCTTTTAATGAAAAGACTGAAGCATCTGTTTTATATTCAGAATCAGCTTTATAGAGGCTCCATAGGATCAGTAAACGGACAATTCTCTGTTCAAAAATGGCTTGTATTTACAGATTTCCAGAATATGTTACATATTCAAATGTGAGCAATTGAGTTCAAGAATGGTTCAAGGTCCGATCGTTAAACGTCATCGCTAAACGACACTTTTGAAACATCCGAGCTTTTGAATTTCCCATCCTTTAAAAAAAGAAACAGTCAGTTAATTCAAAACTAAGCAAAATAACGAAAATCCTGACGCCGTTTTGTTGGTTGATACCTTGAGATAAAGACAGTGTGCCTTTGTTTTCTTTAACGGCTGCATTCGATACTCAACTAATTAAATCGATTTATGACTCTCGGTCGTTTCGGGGCTTCGCGCGCTCCCTATAATTTTGTCATAATCTACATTTATCATTCAAACTTTCCGTTGATATGTAGTTTATCTTAGTTTCCTTGAAAACGGCGCGCGTGCGAAGTTTTTTCCAAAGGCCTTTCGCGAAGGTAGGAAATTAGTGCTTCATTTTGTCCTAAAAAAGCCTGCAGGCATCTGTTGTGAATTAACTTATAGCGCGTTTTTGCTTAATTATCGGAAAAGGTAGCCTGAAACTCGGCGTAAACGTTAGTTTTTTAACTCTTAATTAAACTATCACCCTTATTATGTTAATGTATTCTTAAGGTCGCGGGGGATACCTGGTCATGAATAAATTCATAAGGCAAAATTTTAGCATTGGTGTCACTTTGAGAAGCGCAATATCGTGAACGTTTGAAAGCCGATTTCGCTAACATTTAACAGAGATATTGGAGAATAATGGAAGTGCATAAGGATTGTTTTTTATTGAAGGGATCGCGCTTTGCGTCAATGCTGTAAGCTACTAAAGTTACTTTGTTTTAAAACGTGGGTTTGTGTCCAAGTTTGCTCCTCAAGAAGAACACAAAGCAAGTTGATTTCGCCACTCACTGATCCGTCAAAACGTCTATTGTGTCATATCTGACTCCGATTTTTTGATTTCAACTTTAATTAAAAGTTATTAGCTTTTAAAGGAGAAAAATTGTCCATGCTAGAATTTGAAGCCTCATATCTTCCCTTTGAAAGCCTATTTAAAAATTTTGAGTCAGATATGACAATCTACAATACACCTAGTTTACCCCTCTGCAGTGTCAACTCATGAAAATCTCTATCCGCGCTGAATTCTTGGACACAAAGTTGCTTGTTTTTACGCTTCCGAAGGCTTCCCGAGCAAACACGAATGCAAAAAATATATAATTATATGGTAATTTTGCTAATTTTAATCTACGGGCTATTATCAACACTTATGCAGAAAGAACAAAGCTTTGACACGCTTTGCACGTGCAATTATTGATGCAGAATTGTTTGTGAATATTTCGCGCATTTTCAGTATCAGCCGTCGCACTTCGTGCATACTCTTTTCATAAATGCATACTGATGAGCGGAACCTGTCCCCCGCGACCTTAACAAGAGTTTCCGCTCCTAACTGGTTGAGCATTTGTCGTTCCAACCCTGGCTTGACTTCTTTATTGTAATAAAAAAGACTGAAACGTTTGTTTTAGACTCGAATCAGCTTTATAAAGGCTCAAACATTTGTTTTAGACTCGGAATCAGCTTTATAAAGGATGAAACATTTGTTTTAGACTCGAATCAGCTTTATAAAGGCTCAAACATTTGTTTTAGGCTCAGAATCAGCCTTATAAAGGCTCAAACATTTGTTTTAGGCTCAGAATCAGCCTTATAAAGGCTCAAACATTTGTTTTAGACTCGGAATCAGCTTTATAAAGGATGAAACATTTGTTTTAGACTCGGAATCAGCTTTATAAAAAGTGAAACATTTGTTTCAGGCTTAAGTCCCCTTAATGAGATGCAATTCACGGACCGTGGTTTCTTGAATACGGACCGTTTGTTTAGTTCAGATAATAGGGGAAGTAACATAACAAACACTCGAAGAAAATATATTGCGAGTGTTGATGGGGGGGGGGGGGGGGGTCGTAAACTTCCTACAGAGTAGAAAATTAGCTTCAATCAGTCCTGAGAAAGCCTTTTTTATTGTTAAACGTATAAGGTTGTTTTTAGCTTAATTATGTAGCACAGAGGTGCTTTAAATGCAGCATGTTTATTAGTATGTTCTTCTAAATTGGCTTCCTAAAAGCTTCATTCAGCGACTATGTTTTTAGTTTGACAAGACCATCCTAACTTGTCGAGCATTAATCGCTTCAACTCTAGCCTGACTTGTTTATTTTAATGAATAAGACCGAAACATCTGTTTTAGATTTGGCATATATCTTCTTTGAATGAATTAATGGAGTTTTTACTATAAAATTCAGCCAAAACATTCTACAGACAATGGCGAACTAAACGGTTTCAGTCGGGAAATTGCGAGTATTTTAATCATTTCTCCTAAAGTAGTAGTGTCATCTGCTGGCGCCAAAGTTTCTTTCACCGGTGCCCACAAAAAGCGGCTAGGCAAATTTCGATATATTAAATTCTAACTTTTCTCCGAAATTAATTATAGCTCTATTATCTAGCTGCTCAAACTTTGCACATAGATATCCAAATAACCAAACCAAATATCGAAAACGCCTCACACTTTCTCGTCGAGCGATGTTTTGAGATAATTGAATACAGTGTGACTTTTCCTTCAACGGCTGCATTCAACATTCATCAAGCTTTCTATTTATATATAGTTTGCCATAGTTTCCTTGAAAACGGCGCGCGCGTGAATTTTTTCCCGAATGACACTGGCCTGTTCCAGTCGTTCAGATAATAGGGAGCGTAACATAACAAACACGCGAAGGAAAAATATTGCGAGTGTTGATGGAGGGGGATCGTAAACTTCCTCCCGAGTAGAACATTAGAACTTCAAACAGTGCCGAGAAAGCCTTTTTTGTTGTTAAACGTGTGAGGTTGTTGTTAGCTTAATTAGCGGCAGAGGTGCTTTGAACTCAGTATTAGTATATTCTTCTAAATTAACTTGCTAAAAGCTTAATTCCGTGACTATGTTTTTGAACACGATTTTTCCGCTGCTTCCTAAATGGTCGAGCATTAATCGCTTTAACCCTGCCCTGACTTGTTTATTTTAATGAAAAAGGCTGAAACATCTGTTTTCAGTAGGTTCAGAGAATCAGCTTTGTAAGAGCTCAAGGATCAGTAAACCGGCAATTCTGTGTTCAAGATACGCTCATATTGACAGGTTATCCGGATAGATAGGTCAGTGAGCAGTAGAGGTCAGGAATGTTTTAGGTTCCAATGTTTTAACAATATTTTTGCAGCATCTGAGAGGTTTTCCTATCCTTTCAAAATCTATCGTCAGTATCAATACTCAAACTTCCATCTTTCAAGATCAAAGTAACTCTGTGCAGATAGCGTGTAAAAAGCGTCTACTGAAAACGTTTTACCTTCAGCCGCGTCCTTACAATAAGCTTTACAATGAAAGAAGGTGAAAGTCTTCATTCATCATACATTGTCATTTGCGTTCTGAACGCTTTATTATCTTATATCGCCATCATGTTGAACAGTGTTACAATCCACGTCGTGAGAAAAACTTCGTCGCTACCAAAACCTTTAAAAACATTGCTCCTGAGTATGGCTGTTTCTGATCTTGGTGTTGGTTTAATCGTTCAGCCTGTGTACATTGCAGTTAATGTCATGGAAATGGAACAAAACATTGAAAACGGTCAGTATTATCGTGCCACGTACAGTGTGTATCGCACTACAGCGGTTTTATTTACTTTTGCGTCGTTCTTTGGTGTAACTGCGTTGAGTGCAGACAGATTCTTGGCTGTTCATCTTCATCTCAGATACCAGGAACTTGTGACTCACAAGCGTGTTGTTGCAGTGGTAATTTCAATATGGGTTTTCAGCGCAGTTCTTTCGTTTGTGAGGTTATTGATCGAGCGAAATATTAGTTACTTGATTTTTGCCATTATTTGTGCCTCTTTTTTCTTAACTACTGTACCGCTTAACTACAAGATATATGTAGCCGTGCGACACCACGCAAACCAGAATCAAGCCCTGCAAGCACAACAGGAAACTCAGAATGGCGAATTTGAAAATACTGCTAGTCTGAGAAAATTTGCAATGGCAACATTTGTCGTATATGTCACGTTTTTGGTTTGTTATTTTCCAAACGTTTGTACTTTAGTTGCCTTTTCAATCTCTGGAGCAAGTGTCACTGTAAAGGAGATGCAACGCTATATTTTGACGCTGGTGTTTCTGAATTCATCTCTCAATCCACTGATTTATTGTTGGAAACTGAGTAACATTCGACACGCTGTCCTGAACATACTGAGGAATATATGGCGAAGCCACAGTGTGAATGAGATACAACCGGCCAACTGAGTTTAAGATATTTCTTCATGTGTTGTTGTTGTTTTGGACTTTTTGTTTAGAAATTGGTGCATAAGCGTTGTCAGTATTAAGAAACTTTATCTTTGTTAACAGGAAACAAAACAACAAACATCTAAATTTAATCTTACCTGAACGCTCCACCGGACAGCAAGCGAAGACCTGTTTCCGAAGGTAATGCAAAGATGTCTTTGTAATTACACTCTTTTTTATACAGCTATTTCAATTAACGTTGTCGGATGAAAGCTTAAAGCCAAGACCGCAAGGTAGTATGGTAGTAAGGTAGTATAGCTATTCACAACTACCCATACTTCCTTGCGGTCTTGGCTTTGAGCTTTATGTTCCGACAACGTTAATTGAAATAGCTGCATATAATTATAAAGAATGTCTAATATTTGAGCTGAGGCTGAGCTTTAAACGTTCAACCAGATTCAAGCCCTGCAAGTTCAACAAGAAGCACGAAATGGCGAAATGGAAAATTCTGCGAGTCTGAGAAAACTTGCAGTTGAAACATTCGTCACTGATATTTTTCGCGATTTTGGTTTGTTATTTGGCAAACATTTGTTTTTAAGTTGTCTATATAATCTCTGGTTCAACCAGTACCACTTCAGAGGTGTTGGACCTTTACAGTTCGGTTACGCAAGTTAATAATTTATCCTGAGGCCGACGATAAGTTCGCTCTAGCACTCGTAACTGCTATCCGTTTCAATCGTCCTCGAAATGAAGCCATCTGTCCCGTAAATGGAGCGTTTACTACAGAATTGTGCCTTAGTTATTTGTACAAATTGTTATTTTTAATTTAGAATCTTTAATGACTTTAGCCAAGCAATGGAAAGATTTTGTGCAAGCCAGCGCATGGCGTGATACAGTCCCTTTAAATGGCCCATAGCAGGCGAAACGTGACAGTTGTTTACAAAGTCACGTAGTTTTTTTTATACAGACATTTCTGTATAGAACCAGAAACGGATTGTAAGTGATGCAATGTCGCGAGTAAGTATTCTAATGAAATGAGTTTACAAAGGTTTCTGTACAATCCTCAAGTACTGTTAGAAAACACGCTAAGCTTGATAAAATATCATTCTGTTGGTTATCTTCAATTGAATATTAGTTTTACAAAATGTAATACCAGTAAATAATATATAAATTTGAAAAAGTCTGAACCATTTCACTTGTACAGTTAAACCGTAAGCCATATAATAAGTTTGGTGAAAAGCCTAAAATGTGATTATTTAAAAAGAAGCTATCGAGCTCTACTTTTCTGTTCTTCTTCTTCCATTACTGAACTTGCCTCCTTCACTTCTGAAGATTTTCGCAAGAGTTAAAATATATTCACAATAATAACAGTAAAGCTTAATTAATAACAAATCAATAAATAAAGAAAGGAGTGGTCATGTCTAGTAATCAAGACTGGCAAGCCTCTGTTTAAAGGAGGCCAAGGTCGATGCTTGCACTACATCGTCTGGAAGACTGTTCCAATCTCTGATCGTTCTTGGGAAATAGGAGTAGAGATGGATGTTATTGATTATTGTATGTAAATAAATATTATTATTTATGATTATTGTATGTAAATAAATTTAACAAATCGACCGCATTTTTCCATGGTCTATACTCTCATCGACCATAGAAATGACGTCATAAAATGTTCAAAACTCAAGTGGAACCACGAGCCGTTAGGCGAGTGGTTTCACTGCCAAGTTTTGAACATTTTATGGCGTCATTTCTATGGTCGATGAGAGTATAGACCATGGAAAAATGCTGTCGATTTGTTTTTTACAATAACAAACTTGAATAACTGCGAGCGCCGAGCGAACGAGTTTGCGGGAATCATTTTAGAAAATCAAGATAAACAACGTAACACTGACAAACTGCTGCAAAATGTTTTTGTGTGGGGTATAATTAAAGCCTTAACTTTTTATGTGAATAAATTATGTAACGAAAAAGGCTCACACAAAAATTCTCTTCAGCTTAAATCATCGCTAGAATCTTTTAATATAAATTTTAACACAGCAAAACAAAGAGCCGTTATTCGGCAAATTTTAGAGAACCGCGCTCGGCGATAATCGCAAAATAGAGCACAATAACCTCACACAAAGTCAAATATAAAATTACTAGGCACAGTTTACAAAGCTAACCTTTTTCAAATTTGAAATATCTTCGAATAATCAGATGAATCTTTGCTCCAAGTTGTTTTCGGCTCAGTTTTAGTTCTTTCGGGCGCCGGCGACCCGGGGCCGGCGACTGATTCCGTGGATTTTCCCGTGAAACTACGACAAGTTTTTTGTCCTTTTTGCTTCGCACTTAATTCCAGGCAAGTTTAGCTGATTGTAAATTAAATTTAACTGACGAGAGAGCATTCTTTTCATTGAAGAATTCCAGTTTTAAGTGCATTTTTCACTGTTTGAAGAACCCGTAGCGCCAAAAGTTTGACAAAACTCACCGCGTTGCGTTACCTGTTACGTCATTTTCATGGTTTATTTAACAAATAGATTCCATTTGGCCGTGTGTCTGTTCAGTTATAGATCACAGATGACGTCAAAATGTGGTAAGAACAAAAAAGTGGCACACGAGCCGCAGGCGAGTGTGTCACTGATGTTCTTACCACATTTTGACGTCTTCTGTGATCTATAACTGAACAGACACACCGCCAAATGGAATCTATTTGTTTTATACAATGAACAGAAAAACATAAAGAGTAAAATTACGAAGTACAGAACTTGCCTCGTAGCGCTCCGCTGTTCAAAGATTTAGTCCAGTTTAGGTATTTTTCAAGTCGCCAAGAACACTTTTCGTCTTGGTTTCTTCTTTTTCTTGCTCGTAAAAAGCTCCTGCTAAACATTTTTCGAGGCTTTCACTTCCTCAATCCAGAATAATCTCGCAAACATTTTCAAAATTGTGCGCCATGTTGGACAAAACAAAGCAAACAATTTTTCTATGACGTCAGCTGTGCGTCTGTACTCTGATAGATCATAGGCAACGACCAATCACAGAGCGCGTAGTATTCAGTTCATTGTATAAACTCTCATCGACCATAGAAATGAGCCAATCAGCGCGCGGGAATTTACACAGTTATTGTAAAAATGATTTTAACCTTCGCTTCTGTGCGTTAAACTATTAAAGTGGGATCAATACCAACCCTTTTAACCTTCATAAAGTACCATTTTTCAAAATATAATGCTACTAACAACAATAGTTTAAAAAAATATCTCGGGCGTTCTTACAAGTGAGTATCACGATTCTCAGATACTTTTGCCTGCTTTTGAGACGTCAATTGGTTGAAAATTTCCCGCGGCAATTTAATGGGTTCCTTGCGTAGAAAACCAAAATTTAAAATTATCTTCAAAGGAGGGACAAAAATGTTGATTACTTTGTCAAGTTTGGCAAATAAACAACGCTGTATTCAATGCAACGACCCTTTCCATCGAAAGTTAACGATAAGATGAGTTTTAAAGCTGCTTTTGTTTTGTTGAGCTGTGCTGTGCGCGCGCTATCACGCCATCATAATTTGAAAAATGTTTTGGGCTAAAACCTCGGCAAGTTTGCATTATTTACTCATTTTTTCGACATTTATAACTTTGAAAAATTTCAAAAAGATGTTCTATCAAATTTGTTCTATTTCAATGAGCAATTTATAGCGTGAAAGTCAGTGCTTTTGAAACTTTTTTCCAAAACAAAAATATCATAACGCGTACAAAAGGTCGTGTACGTCAGCTCGTCACTGGTAAGAATTTCAGCTTTGATTAGCACAAGTTATCTTCAGTTTTGCTTTCTTTTTGCCCGAAAAACAGTTGCATCGTGATACAAAACTAAGGCGTCAATACTGCATTATATTGACGGCGTTAGAACAAAATATATTCTTCCTATTGGGCTCCGTCGCTTCGCGACTCCACCCAATACGGAATATATTTTCTTCCAACTAGCCGTCAATGTAATGCATTATAAAATGCTCAAGGAAATGCGCGCACTATGATTGGTTAAACCGAGTTCATTATAACTCGCTATAAAATGCTCAAGGAAATGCGCGCGCTATGATTGGTTAAACCGAGTTCATTATAACTCGATAAAGCACGCGCGTGACGTAAGGTTCATTATAACCGTTCTGATTTTATAAAAGAAATAAAAAAACTTGTTCCTCGTGCATTGTTTAGTTATATAAGCACTTGGGAATTTTTAAGAACACGAGAGAAGTGCAGAGAAGCACGAGCCAAAGGCGAGTGCTTCTCGCACTTCTCGAGTGTTCTTAAAAATCCCCAAGTGCTTATATAACTCAATAATGCACGAGGAACAAGTTTTTTTATTTCTTTTATAAAATAAAAACGGTTAAAATGAACCTTACGTCCTTGAGCATAAAGCACGCGTGTGACGTAAGGTTCATTAAAACCGTTTTCATTTTATAAAAGAAATAAAAAAAACTTGTTCCTCGTGAATTATTGAGTTATATAAGCACTTGGGAATTCTCAAGAACACTCGAGAAGTGCGAGAAGCACTCGCCTTGGATGTTACTAAAACGGAGAATGGGGAATGGGGAATGGGGAATGGGGAATGGGAAATTGAAATGGGAAATTGAAAATGGGAAATTGAAATGGGAAATTGAAAATGGGAAATTGAATTTTTTTTAGATTAATTGTTTATAATGCGGAATAATTTTTTTTCAGCGGCGAATATCGATATCCACACTTTTTTTTGAAACGTTCTGCTTCAAAATAAAAGAAAAGGAAAAAATTGAAGATAATGGATCCGAGGAACTTTCGTGAAAAAATAAATAAATAAATAAATAAATAAAAATAAACTTAACTTATCAAGGCAAAAAAACTTTTTTTCTTTCCACTTGTCCATTGGACAAGTGCCACTCAGATTTTGGTTGTCGGAAAGTGAAATTCGCTCGTTCAAAGAATGAATGAATTAAAAAAAAAAAGAATAAATTAAAAATGTAGCGGTAAAACAAATTTTATAACCTACTAGATCTTTTGTGTTTATTTTTAAATAACAACTTTATGATATCGGCCACCGTCGGGTATTTGCGTTATACAACGCAGAACATTTCGTTCTCCTCGTTAAATTCAACCCAGGGGGGTTCTTTTTTCCCAAGCTGGCTGAAATTTCCGAATTCTGCGTTCATAGTTTATCAGTTTTTCACTGTTAGAATTTTGGTTTTTGGTGGATTCAGATTTGTGTTTACTACCTATTTTCCACAGATGAAGCAGATTCACTGATATCGTGTAAACTGGCAGTGAAGCTTAGCATCTGATATGATTTCATTTCGCAGTTTTTTTTCTTTTGTGGTCGCGTGGAAATGCAAGTGTCATGCTCCAGTGCCTTTCACTGAAATGCGTAGATCGAATGTTTACTTGTGAAATTATAAACTTTTACACGCCAACAAATTCTCAGAAAATGGGTAAGTTTATGAGTAAAAAGAAACAGAAATTCGCGGAAACCAGGTTAGTTTGCAAAGTCCGGAGATGCTTGGGAAACTCTACTCAGGGGGCCTGATAGCAAAAATCCATCGACACTGCTGGGAAAAGCATCTCAAAATTAGTAAAGTGGCCGAGTTTAAAAGCGATATCTTGTAAAATAATGGAGATATAGCTCCGCAAAGTCGGCAAATTTCACATACGTTTGTATCGCGCGGCCAAATTTCTTGCCTTCCGGTAGGCAAGAAATTTGGCGCCAAAATAAAAGGAAAAGAATAAATTGATGATAACGGGAGAAGTGGCCCATTTCGAGGGGGTGGCTCCGAGGAACTTTCGTGAAAAAAAAAATTAATTAACAAATAAATAAATAAAAATAAACTTAACTTATATCAGCAAAGTAACTCGCCAACGGTTAAAAGCTGCTAAAAGAAATTTTAACACCCGATGTTAAGCTTATAATTATAAAAATAGCATTTGTTAGCGATTCTCGCGCTCGACTCCGTACAAGTCACTTCCCAAACATTTTTTTAGTTTAAAGCTGTAGCACTGATGTTCATTCAACGTTCTTTCAAAAATTCATTCCGTTTCAAGTCAATCTCCTCAATGTATTCGATTTATACTACGCTATCCTTGTTTAGTCGGCTGAGACGTTTACGATTATAACCGTCTATTTGTAGTGCGGATTTTTCTGACCGCTCGGCACTCTACACACATTTTGACATCATCAGACTTAGAAATTTGCGTAGGGTGCCGAGCGTAAAGAAAAATTCGCACTACAAATAGACGACTATAATCGTAAACGTCTCAGCCGACTAAACAAGGATAGCGTACTATAAATCGAATACATGAGTAGATTGACTTAAAATTGGTAAATACTTACAGACTGCCGGTCATGGAGTATTTTTGCTTTGAACATTTGTTCAAAACGTGGATAGCACTATCCATCAGATAAATCACTATCCGGTGGATAGCGCAATGGGTTTTGTTAACGTTTATCCACTGGATAGTGATTTATCCGGTGGATAGCGCTATCCACTCTTTGAACAACTGGGGTCAGTGCTACAGCTATAAACTAAAAAAATGTTTTCACCAAAGTGAAGTGAATACGGAGTCGAGTACGACAATCGCTAACAAATGCTATTTTTATAATTATAAGCTTAACTTCGGGTGTTAAAATTTCTTTTAGCAGCTTTTAACCGCTGGTGAGTTACTTTGCTGCTATAAGTTAAGTTTATTTTTATTTATTTATTAATATTTTTTTTTCACGAAAGTTCCTCGGAGCCACCCCCTCGAAATGAGCCACTTCTCCCGTTATCATCAATTTATTCTTTTCCTTTTATTTTGGCGCAGAACGTTTTAAAAAAAGCGTGGATATCGATAATCGCCGCTGAAAAAAATTTATTCCGCATTATAAACAATCTAAAAAAAAAATCGGTTTCCCATTTTCAATTTCCCATTTCAATTTCCCATTCCCCATTCCCCATTCCCCATTCCCCATTCCCCATTCCCCGTTTTAGTAACATCCACTCGCGTTTGGCTCGTGCTTCTCTGCACTTCTCTCGTGTTCTTAAAAATTCCCGCGTGCTTTATAACTCAATAATGCACTCGGCGCGTTTTTTATTTCTTTAGTATTGACGCCTCAAAATCGAAATTAGTTTATATTATTGATAGGAGGTATTGATAGGGGGACGGAAGTGTAATCAATTCCAATTGACGGCAAATTTGACAACAGAAAAAGAGTGGCTGTTTTGAAATGACAAAATATTTCGAAGTCATAAGTTTAGTACAGTTCGTGCCACAGCATTTTTCAGTGAATCAAACATTAAAGGGAAATGGTCAACACTCGGACAGGTCCCACCTTTCCACAAAAAGATGGTGATCTCTTTATTTACTCTCCTCCCCAATTTTAAAAGATGGTGTCTTAAAATTGTATATCACCCACTCTATCAGGAGTAAAAATTGAGAAACAAATTCAAACATCCCTGCACTGCCGTTTTACAAAGAATGCAAGCTTCATTACAATACTATATTTTACGAAGAAAAACACCTAATGTTATATAGCTCTTTTAAAACCTAAATTTGATGGGAAAAAATTCAAAAATATATTTTCTTAATTTTCGTGAGAATATGTCGACTTGAACAAATTAGGGCGGTACGCAGCTCTTACAAGGTCTTCTCTGATTGGCTGAGAAAACAATAGAACAAACAACACAACAATGGACCCCAGCCCTGAAAACAATAGAGCTGCGTAATACCCGGGTCCAATGAAATTAGAGGTTCTAAAGAGCTGAACGAATTTATAGCGTATGTAAATTTGATGTAAAAGCGGAATAGAGAAAACTTTGATAGTTTGAACATTTATTCTGCAGTTAACGAAACAGGTCTCGCAATTATCTAGCTACTATATTAAGACTTTGCACATGGGTATCTACTTAAAATAACCAATCAAAATAATCGAAAGAGCCTGTCACCGTTTTGTTGATTGATGCCTTTAGATAAACGCAGCGTCGCTAGTGTGTTTTTTTTTTTCCGCGGCTGCATTTGATATCCGACTAATTCACTCGAATCACCCCTCTCGTTTCGGGGCTTAGCGGTCCCCGGCACTTCCTAAACAACTATTTTACATATCTGTTGATATGTAGTTTGTAATAGTTTCCTCCATACGGTGCGCGCGTGCTATTTTTTTTCCGAATGACGCAGGGAAGGTAGGGGGTAATTTTAAAACCTTGGATAATGGTAAGCTTGTCCTTAATACCTTTCACGATGTATGAAAATTAAACACGAATAAGTCGGTCAACGATAGCAATAATTGAAGGGGGAACACATATCACTAGAAAGACCGAGGCAGTGATATGTGTTTCCCGTGATCAGGAGCGGATTTTGTTTTGTCAAAAAGTGTTGACGGGCCTGCACGACTCCTGCAGTTCGCAAACAAATTTTAATGCATTCATAGCTTAGCCTTTACATTCGTTCTTAGGGATTATTCCGCGAGACATTCACTCATGGGGGGTGGGGGGGGGGGGGCTAATTGCAGAACTCCCCGCAACTTATTAGCATCTTATTGAATAATAATAGTGCCTATTGTTTCATGCTCGGTTTTCCTGGGTTAGGGTTACGAGTTTGTTAGCAGTTGCGGGGTATTCTGCAATTGCTCCCATGGGGGCAACTGATGAGGTGGCCTGCATAACAGGCGTTATTTGGGGGCGCTCAAGCGGGTTTTGGGGCGCGAGCGCGTAGCGCGAGACACGAGCGTGAAGGGCGAGACACGCACGGGGAGGGAAAAGAAAAAATAACGCCTGTAGACACGCTGTTGTTCGACCGAAACTCGAGTCTCGCTTAAGAACGAATGTAAAGGCTAAGCTATGAAGGCTTTAAAATTTATTTGCCAACTGCAGGAGTCGTGCAGGCCCATCAACACTTTTTAATTCTAAAAAAACATCACTGTTTTCTTTGTAGTCAAGAAACAAACTTGAGCATAACAATAAGAACAGCATATCGATTATTCGAGTGATCTATGACATCTGTGCATCCACGACCGCTTATCGCCTTTACAAGTTGCATTGGGAACTCGTACCAAGGTTCCAAGAGCAAATGGTGTTTCTTTTAGCGCGAGGGCGACATTCGCCAATATCGGCATTTTATTTTGTTTAGAATTTGTCCTCGCAGCGCAAAACATAATTTGTGCGGAAATTTGGACTTTGGAGGGGAGGGGGGAGGAGAAACACATATCACTGGCCGCCATCTTTGAAGGGAAACACATATCACTGTGACACGGGATGACCACTCATGCGTATACGTAACCGCTACAGACAATGAATTTTAACATTGCCCGGGCTTTTTGAAAACCGGCCGCCGTTTTCCTTCAGAACAATAGATTCGTAACGTCACGACTGTCCTAAAAGATTGGGAGAATCCGGACTGTTTATTCCACAGGCAGCCCAAGCTCACTATCAGATAACCGGGACGTGACCCTTGCTTTGTGTGCGGTATTGTGTTGCAAAGATTCAATGTAACGGTTTTGTTTTAAAACTTAAAAATTCGAATGTTTTGTAAATAAAATTGACTTACCCCGTTGCCGTGTTGTATTCTTTGTTATTTGCCTGCTCCTCGGGGCGATTTAACGCGATTTTGGCGACTTATCGTTATTTCGGTGTTCCACTGCTAAGAAAGAGACAAGGTAGGTCTCTCTTTTAGGGAGGAAGCCAGTTGAACTAAAACTCGCTGGAATCGCTTCGAATCGACCAAGAAACCACTCAAGACACAAGTAAACACACAAAGAAGTTCTGGTGAGCCAGTTTTATTCGAATATCGTTCCGAATTTTACGCTCAAATTCGAAGTGATTTTTTCCCATACAAATCCTTATAATTTCGCTATTACAACATGTAAACATCACTTGAGCTTGGGCTACCTGTGGTGTCGCGAACTCAACAGTTGCCTCGGTCATGCCAGAAAAGAATTCTGGGTAATTCCGCCATAACTCGAAAAGGGAACTCTTACCATTTCCATTTCAAATAATTATTAGAAGTGTCGGGCCACCCAGTCCTACCAGCCAAATATCACACCGATTGCAAGTTTTACAAGTCAAAACTGCGCCAAATAGCCTTGGTAGGTCCTGGAATCCATCCACAGATGGGCCAGAGAGACAACTTCACTCGTGAACCCGCTAAGCTTGCTGCAAAGAATCTTTGGCGTCCCAGTCTGCATGAAACCACCTCTCACCTCTGTTTTCATTCAGAGGCTTGCCCCTACCCACATTCCAGCTTAATGATGCCGGCCTGGGGGCTTCTGCAGAGGAAAATGGCTCGAAAAAAAACACTTATAAAGCGAAAAACCGAGCTCATTTGAACTCATCGAAACACGAACTGTTGATCTAGTTCACGTGATGCCCAAGTCTGAGCCCAAAGTGTCTCAAAACCGCACATATTTTAGTGGATACTCTATATAAGGACAAATAAAGTGATGCAAACTTGTTCTCGCCAAATTATACAACTGAAAAAATAACGAACATTTCGGTTTCTAAGGGTTAAAAAGCATTTGTTTTGTTGAGCATGTAACGTTTTTAGCCTTATTATCCGCAAAGGGGGCCTTAAGCTCAGCATAAACGTTGGCAAATTAAATCTGAATTAACTGACTTTCAAAAGCCTTAACCCATTCGCTCCTACACCGGCCAAAACCGCCGTACAAGACTCCACTGCTTTAAAAAATTGCAACTTTCTCAATCGCGAGAACATTGCCCTAACTAGCAGTTGTGAGCATTGACTAGAAAGTCCCTCAAATTCCTCAGCGTTTGAATAGCGTTCCGTCCATGCAGATTCTAAAAATAGAATTGGCGCGCAGCATCATGGGATTGAAATGCGTACAAACATTCAAGAACTATGCAGGTAGCTAAAAAAAAAGCAGGTGCTACGAAGCACTGTTCTTGGGTACAACTCGACAATTATCCACAACATGTACAGGAATCGCAAAAACTGGTGTTTCCGAGGTAGCCATTTTGAAATATTAGTCCACTTTTCGATCCCACAATGCAATGCTGCCAAATATGACGTTACCTGGGCGGAACGCTATTTGGACAATAACAAAAATGACCGTTTTTAACGTCATAGAAAAACAACAAAAATCACGTTTTTGCCTTTACTTTTTTTATTCAAATCATCGTGGCAAACTCAAAAGTCAACATTCACAGCAAAATTCAGTCCTAGTGCTAGCTTAGCAGCGAATTATTTTGCTCGGGCCGAGCTACAGCCTCTCGTTCTAGTGCATACTGACCTTGCCTCGATTTTCAACATCACCACCGCACTGCATGCTGGGAAATAGCGAGAATTTTTGACAGCGTTCCTTCCGTCCTCCACACATTTCATATATATATATATATATATATATATATATATATATATATATATATATATATATATATATACACCCTTTTGCAAAAATATTGACACCTCAAAATATATATAAATATATATTCGTCCGTTGTGTTTATATCGCATACGTGATGACAAGCGGCAAATAGTTTTTAAGGTGGGTAAAGTAGCATTTTACAAACTCAACTGCACCCACCTCGAGAACTGTTTGCCGCCTATCGTCGCGTATACGATATAAACACAAAGGACGAATATATATTTATATATATTTTGAAGTGTCAATATTTTTGCAAAAGGGTGTATATATATATATATATATATATATATATATATATAGATAACATTACATTAACCTTTTCAAGCTACAAGATCGCACTTTACTAGAGTGATCCTCTGTCTTCGACAAGGCATACAGCATTGTTTGAGAGACCTGTCACAACACTATATGTATATATATATATATATATATATATATATATATATATATATATATATATATATATATATATATATACTAAGTCCACAGCCACTCCAACCCACCGCCGAAATTTCGCGCTTGTTGTGTTCTCCTGTGGTCGCAACTTCCAAAATATGCTGCGGTATAGGTCGAGAAATTCATCCAGAGTCGAGTCCCAAAGCTACTTCGTTTCCTGGCGGCCATTTTTCCAGTTCAACGAGCAACGAACCAAATTCGTAAACGAAGTACAACACCTAACTCGCTTCATTGAGAAAGTGGACTCTTAACTACCTTCAAGCTTAATGATGCTCATCAGGCAGGTACTAAAGATGAAAAATGGCTGTGGACTTACCAAAAATCGCAAAAACGCCATATTGAAGACTTTATTGGAATTCAACAAAGCAAAATCAAAACGTCAGAATGACGTTTCCAGTAAACTCGAGCCTTCAGTGTTTTAGAATAGCAGCACTTTCAATGGTAACTTTAAATATGAAGTCACGAAAGCCTATGGGGCGTGTGTATGCGATGTTTCAGTTTCCAATGTTTTAACGACACTTTCGAAACATCTGAGAGGCTTTCCCATCCTTTTGAAAACTATCGTCAGTTTATCCAAACTTTCATTTTTCAAGATCAAGCTAACTGCAGATAGGTTTAAAAAGCGCCTACTGATAACGTTTAACCTTCAGCCGCGTTCTTACAGAAAGCTTTACAATGAAATAAGGTGAAAGTCTCCATTCATCATATATTGCAATTTGCGTTATGAACGCTCTGTTATCTTATACCGCCATCATGTTGAACAGTGTCACAATCCACGCCTTTAGAAAAACTTCGTCGCTACCAAAACCTTTAAAAACATTGCTCTTGAGTCTGGCTGTTTCTGATCTTGGTGTTGGTTTAATCGTCCAACCTTTGCACATTGCAGTTAATGTCATGGAAATGGAACAAAACAGTGAAAACAGTCAGTATTATCGTGCCGTGTACACCCTGTTCCACACCACGACGTATTTATTTGCTTCGGCTTCATTCTTTGGTGTGACGGCTTTAAGTGCAGACAGATTCTTGGCGGTTCATCTTCATCTCAGATACCAGGAACTTGTGACTCAAAAGCGTGTTGTTGCTGCGGTAATTTCAATGTGGGTTTTCAGCGCATTTCTTTCATTTCTGAGGTTACTGATCGAGCCAAATATTAGTTACGTGATTTTTGCCATTATTGTTGTCTCCTTTCTCTTAACTACTTTACCACTTCACTACAAGATATATGTAGCCGTGCGACACCACGCAAATCATATTCATGCCCAGCAAGTACAACGAGAAACACAGAATGGCGAAATGGAAAATCATGCCAGGGTAAGAAAATTTGCAGGCGGAATTTTCTTCATATATCTCGCGTTCTTGGTTTGTTATTTGCCACACTGCTGTACTTTTGTTGCCTTTGCAATTTCTGGCACAAAAATTGTCACTGTAAAGGAGATGCAACGCTATACTGCAACACTGGTGTTTCTGAATTCATCTCTCAATCCACTGATTTACTGTTGGAAACTGAGTCATATCCGGTGTGCTGTCATGAACATACTGCGGAATATATTGCGAAGTCACAACATGAATGAGACAACCGTCTAACTGAGCTTAAGATATCTCTTAACATGTCGTTGTTTTGGACTTTAAGACCCATCGTCACTTACCGTGATGCACCGCGCATTGTTTATTTTGATTTGGACCCAGATAAATGCGATCTCTCGCGAAGTGAAATTTTTGCTTCTCATCTCCAGGAAGAAATGAACATTGAGTTTGAAATTTATTAGTCCCAAGAAGCGGTCCTGTTAGATATCAAAAGCCCGCTCAACCCGCTTTAGTGCGTAGCTCCAGGCAACTCCAGTCGTCGAGGCGGTTTCTTCCGCTTCGAAAGTTCGCATCAAAAACAATATTTTCACGTAGTGGGACGCTGTAAACCTCCTGCTATTTTTACCGAAAGTTTAAGGTCGATGCCGCTTAAAACAAAACCTCCAGCGAGCCGAGAAGTGTTTGTTTTTTTGTGGGCTGTTCTGTCGGCATTTGCATCGGGCATAATTAGTGAGCTCTGCTGGCGGAGGACATTTTATCGGGTTCAGAAGTTTGCATCGAAAAAAAATCGACGGCTTGGGGACGGGAAAAACCTCCTTCAACTTCCATGGAATATTTCACATAGTTGCTGGCAAAAACGACTCCGCCGGCGAGCCGAGAAGTTTGAGCTTTTTCTGTTGTTTACATCTCCAGGAAGCACTATTCATTCCGGTCGAACGGTCACGGTTATCGATGGTAAGATTCAAATGTCAACTCACATTATCTGGAAAACTAAAAAATTATAATGAAAAGATTCGAAGATAAATCTTAACTAGTAGGCAATCTAATAAACCTATTTCCTTTCCACGGACGACCGAATTTCTGAGCCAAACCTTCTGAAGGTTCTCGTTTCTTGACAGCCGGCCTCGAGCGCTGCTTAGAAAACGTATCACTAAAACTATGGAAAATAAAAGAAAACATAGAAAAACAAGATGCAATGCCTTGAATATGAACTAAATATTTGAAAGAAATGATCTTGAAGTTAATAGACGATACAGACTCCCCGATGTAAACTTCCCCGACACAAAAACTGATTTTCGTGGCCTCAGAAATTCTAGAACGCCCGCAATGAATCACGGTAAGTGACGATGGGTATTTAAGATATTTTGTCATATGTTGTTGTTTGGACCTTTTGGTTTAAGAAACTTTCAACTTTCAACCACATGCAAGCCCTGCAAGTTCAAAAGAAGCACGATGTGGCGAAATGGAAAATTCTGCGAGTCTGAGAAAATTTGCAATCGGAGAATTCGTCATTTATCTAGCGTTTTTGGTTTCTTTAGTTTGGCAAACATTTGTTTTTTTTAGTTGTCTTTGTAATCTGTGGTCCAGCCAGTACTACTGTAGAGGTGTTGGACCTTTACACTTCGACTCTGCAGTTTCTAAATTATTCTTTCGATTCACTGATTTACAGCTAGAAAATGAGGCACATTCCACACACTGTCCGGGACATACTAAGGTCACTAAGGAACATATAACGTACCCACAACCTTATTGTAGATCGAACCTTTTTCTTTTCCAATGAATAGAAGGTAGTGTCAGTTTTAGAAAATGTTTAAGATGCCTGATATAAAAGGACAGAATGCAAAACAAAACAACAAAAATACACAACTTAAACCATAATTTTATCAGTGTATAAGAGGCGGTATCTCGAATGTTTCATACAAAACTGCGGCCTTCAGAAACTGATCCAAAGAAACAGTTTCAAGGAACAAAATTGGGAACGGTAAATGATTTAATTTATCCTACATGCAGGCCGACAATAAATCTGTTTTTATAGCACTCGTATCTTGCTATCGTACACTGCTATCCGTTTTAATCGTCTTCGAAATGAAGCCATCTATCGTATTTGTTACGTTTACTGTAGTATTGTGCCTTGCTTATTTGTAAAAATAGTCGCCCAACAGGCGCATGTGATTACTGCTAAGATGTATAAGGTGAAAAATGCGAAATGTAGAATTGTCCTATATATATATGAGGTTCTGTGGATAAGAATCGAAGCAAATGTTTATAACAGTGATGAATCTTGGAGATTATCCTCCGAAGAGTCAAGGCTTCAGTCAGTTTTCCTCATACGAGGCTTTTATGTAAATACCGACCTAAAAGCTGAAAATTTCTCAGGCAACCTTTCATCCGAGCGGTTAGAAACAAAATATGAAAGCTGTGAGAAGTAAATGTTGTAAAATTAACAGGGCTCGAGATTAATGGTAGCCAACTAGACATAGTCTAGTAAAAAATCAGTTTTGGCTAGTAGATTTTGGCTTTTACTAGCCATTTTGGTTAGTGAAAATGGTAATGAACCGGACGGAAACGAAACTGGAAATTATTTCCGATCAATCGCAAAGGCAAACTTGAGAGAACAGAAACCAAAACATAGACTGTAAACGGACATCATATTATTTAATGCCATAAAGCAATAATTTGAATTAACTATAAAGCAATTAAATTTTTTTTTTGGAGGACGATTCTCCTTTTCTGTTACGAAAGCGACGAAGGAAAGAATGAAACTGCATTACTAGAGGGGCATTCTGGACAAAAATTCCATTAGATCGTAACCTTCATGCCATTAGATCGTAACCTTCATGTCATTAGATCGTACCTCTATGTCATTGGATCGTACCTTCATATCATTAGATCGTACCTCCATGCCATTAGATCGTACCTTCATGTCATTAGATCGTACCTCTATGCCATTGGATCGTACCTCTATGCCATCGGATCGTACCTTCATGCCATTAGATCGTACCTTGCATTTGACCGTACCTCCGAGGGAACAGCATGCCATTAGGTTATGCGAGGATGTCTACACATGACGTACAATTACATGAAGCACTGTTAAGAATTTTAGCTGCACGCGGAGAAATGGCGCTGCAAGAAGGTCAACATCAATCCCCGAACGAACTCAACGCCCAAAATTTAAGAAGCATTTTAAGTGGTGTTCTTAACAAGCTCGAGTGCGGAGATGTGGATAACAACATCGACTTTGCCAGGTACAGAGTGGAATGGCTTTGTTCCTTGCTGTTAAGGCTTGGAGGGAACTTAGAAGAAAGCCTTCTCCATCAATCTATTTAAGCTTTGACCTTTCATCAGGGTCACCTTCCTCTTTCAGCAAGTAATTACATTGTATTATACCAACAAGGAACTAAGGGTTGTGAATTTTGAAGGCAAAAGGGATGGTAAACAAAACCACATATACCAATCACTCTAAGTAGGACTTTTTATCTTGATGTCTGTTAATGACAAAAACACTGTAATGATAGGAGGCATATTATGTTGTAATCTAAGTGAGAGCCACGAGTTTATCAGTCCACTTCTGTAAAATGTTTTACCCTCGTTAAATAAGGTTATTATTTTTATTTATTTATTTGTACTCATGAACATACCAGTACCATACCATACAAATATTGAAGTTTACAATCATGTACCTCATGTGCATTGACTGCATTTGGTGACTCATCCAAGTCCACCTGAACGGTCCTTACAAAAGCCATGGCCTGTCCAATCCTTTCCTTCAGATGAGGAACAGTGAACCCTCCCCTGATTGGGGGAACTAAAGTAAGAGGTCTTTGTCCCCCTCCGCCTCCTGAGGCTCTCAATATCTCAAAGCCTCCAGCTGCCTTGAGCTTTGGAAACTTCTCTAAAAATAATTGGACTTCATTGTGGCCCGCTGTTTTGGATGGAAAGGCAAGCTTTGCCTTTCCAAGGCCAGCGCTAAGTAATTCTGTCCCTGTTTAGTTAGGCGATCGTCGATCTTCGTCACACCTACCAAGGAAACAAATTTCGTGTGTCTTCGTCTCTAAAGGCTGAAATCGAATAGGCACATAACCGGTCAGGGGCTTTTTCTTTTTTGCAGCCGATGGAACCAGTGGGGTCCAGGTCTGCGCACTGTGATGTACATGTAAGGCGAACTGATCCCCTGCGTTTTTAGGCTCCCTTTTGCAGACTCGGTTATACCAATTTGACTCGGAGTTTCTAAGATTGTGTGTATGTACACATTAATAAAAATCCGTCTCAAATACGATGAGGAAAGATTATTATAGATTTTATACATAATTACAGCTAATTGCGGTTTCAGTCTTTCGATATTTCAGCGGGACACTGTCCCCTTGTAAGCTTACCTCCATCTTACCTGAAATCGTCTGACGCGGTCGATGGCGTTGCCACAGGGAGCCCAAACGCTTTATCCGCTGTAACATAATCATTTAATAAAATATTGTTATTTACCTGTTTTCCTGTGTCTTTTTGAGTCGTTTTGGAAAGGATTTGAATCAGAGCGAAGACGGTTGACCTTGCACGTTTCAAATATTATCTTGTCTGCCGACGACGCGCCTATTACGTCTCAAGTTTCCATTAGTATTAACTCGAGCTCACATCGCCGAAGGCCCGAGCGTAGCGAGGTTAATAAATTTGGCGGCCGAAGGCCGCTCGGGTGCTCGGGTCTAGGGAGCTGAGCCGCGCGAATTCGAGCGAAAAATATATTTATATTCATATATATAATCAGGGAAAGCGGTGACGTCTTCATCGGCTATTGAGAGTGCTTAACTGGATAAACCGGAGCAATATAAAAGCATACGAAGTAGTTAAGATTGTAAAAACATTTTATCTGCTACTCGGAGTTTCACGTGTTGCAAGCAACACGATCATCAGGCAACTGCCAAAAATTCAAAAAAATACAAAAATAGAAATTCAACGGGATACAGAACAATAGATCGTTTGTGTAACTAAATACGTATAAGCGCAAGGTTCAAGTGCGTATATTACAATATAAACATTCAGGTTATGGAGGTGTTGAGTAGAAATTTGTTCGCGTGTCTACATTTTGACATCAATTCGCTCCTCTTATTTAGCGAAGCCATATTGGGTTTGCAGATGATAAAAAATTTTTCCCATAAGCATAAACTGCACTTTTTGCTTACATTTGTATATGCGATGGTTTGTTTTACTTTTCTCCATGTGATGTTGTACTTGATGTTTTGATCTTTAAGGCTCCATATATATTTACTGAGTTCGGTTACGTGTCTATATCTATCGTGTTTGAATGAGCATATATGATTGTTATATCTAACTTTAAATGTAGTGTCACACAGTCCGATATATGTTTCTTTTGTGTTTGATGTAGATACCACTGCTTGATATATGATACTTGTGTCCTCGCAATTGCCATTCATGGGACACGTGGATTTGTTACGGCACTTGCAATTTGACTTTTGGATTTCAATTGGCTTTGATTTGCGTATTACTGCTTTGTTGTGGTTGGTAATAATGGTCTTGACATTACTCATGCAGCTGTAGCTTAGTTTCAACGTGTTTCGATTGAAGATTTTATGCAGCGGATTTGTTTTGGGAAAGTGTTGATCGACAAGGTTGAGAAAGCATTTTCCTACGTTTGTTTCAACGTTTTTGTTGTAAGGTGGGTTGTACCACGTGATGTTTCTTTGCCGTTTTCTTTTACGTTTTTGTGGCGTTTCTTTGAAAGTGAGGTCAAATCGATATCCGCTTGCATTTAATGCGTCTTGAATAAAATAAAATCTTCAATCGAAACACGTTGAAACTAAGCTACAGCTGCATGAGTAATGTCAAGACCATCATTACCAACCACAACAAAGCAGTAATACGTAAATCAAAGCCAATTGAAATCCAAAAGTCAAATTGCAAGTGCCGTAACAAATCCACGTGTCCCATGAATGGCAATTGCGAGGACACAAGTATCATATATCAAGCAGTGGTATCTACATCAAACACAAAAGAAACATATATCGGACTGTGTGACACTACATTTAAAGTTAGATATAACAATCATATATGCTCATTCAAACACGATAGATATAGACACGTAACCGAACTCAGTAAATATATATGGAGCCTTAAAGATCAAAACATCAAGTACAACATCACATGGAGAAAAGTAAAACAAACCATCGCATATACAAATGTAAGCAAAAAGTGCAGTTTATGCTTATGGGAAAAATTTTTTATCATCTGCAAACCCAATATGGCTTCGCTAAATAAGAGGAGCGAATTGATGTCAAAATGTAGACACGCGAACAAATTTCTACTCAACACCTCCATAACCTGAATGTTTATATTGTAATATACGCACTTGAACCTTGCGCTTATACGTATTTAGTTACACAAACGATCTATTGTTCTGTATCCCGTTGAATTTCTATTTTTGTATTTTTTTGAATTTTTGGCAGTTGCCTGATGATCGTGTTGCTTGCAACACGTGAAACTCCGAGTAGCAGATAAAATGTTTTTACAATCTTAACTACTTCGTATTCATATATATATATATATATATATATATATATATATATATATATATATATATATATATATATATATATATATATATATATATATATATATATATATATATATATATATATATACAATTATGTATACAATGTGCCCTCCCGGTTGTTACCATAATGGCTTTATGGCAACTCCTGAACTTGGGCACAGGATGTACGGTTACACATTGTTGGATTGCATTGTGGAGTCACGAGAGTGCTCAAACTGCGAGCAGTTACATATATATATATATATATATGTATACGTGAAGATGTCCGGCAGTTGCCTGGCAACAAAAATCGCGACCGCTGACAATGGCGTATTATGTTTACTAATGGCGGCCGTGCCGGCGGCCGTTTACTCATAGTCTGTCAAAAAATGTTTACTCTCGATGAAACACAACCAATTTCTGATGCAAATGAGAAAGAACAGCAAAGACAACAACGCTGGATTCCAGAAGTGGCTGGAAATCCTTGTCCGTGAAAATTAACTACCGAAACTCCGCTGAACGGTGACTTGAAATTCAGCTCAATCGCGATCGAGCAAAGAAGACAAACAACGAGAGCATACATTACAAAGACTTCGAACTTCGAACTTCCGTTTGACTAGGTTCAAACGCCTTGACAAAATGCCGCCATTAGAATTCTGAACGAAACCGATCAGGAGAGGCGACACCGACTGGAAGTGTTGGACAAAATGATTCTGTTTGTAGACGCAACGAGAGGAGGCAAGAATTACACGATCAGCTAAATACTCGTGACGAATATCTTTCATACCAGATACGGTACGTAGGGAAAAGCAAACATTGATTACAGGAAAGGCTCAGAGAAGAAGAGCGATTAAGAAATGTAGCTCAAATCACCGGCTAAACTACTGAGAGGATAATCAAACACTGAAAAATAATTTTCTTACTACACACTGTAATTTGATGTTTATTGATATTCTCACTAACGTCACTAAGGAACTTTTTAAATGATCAAAACTACAGATAAATGATCAAAACTACAGATCACGCAGGTGGAAATTATTTCCCAAATATACAACATTTACATGATGTAGCATTGTTTGTGAATGAAACAGTGATCGAGTTGTATACGTATACAGTATCTTGAGTTTACAGAATTCATAAAATAGTTCAATAAGAAATAAGTAACGAGAATTTCTGTTTACAATTTGGATAGAAACATTTTGTTAGGAAAAAACAATTTTCTGTTAGCAATCATGACCAGCTAATGACTGTAATGTCAATGTGTAGCAACCGTATACATGTAGCTAAAAACATAACACATCAACATTACTGCTTCACATTTATTATTGGAACAGTGATCAGTATCTTAATTCTCCTCACAATATCAGTGTACGAGCAAGTACATAGAGTATACAAATTGAGAACCTGATCACCTTCAACATAAGTTGTCTGTGGAAATTGAATACAAATTCACTGTAGCTATATGGCTATATGAACTGCATTGACACCAGTAAGGAGAATGTACATCAACAAATTAATTTTGATTTCAAGATTTTTAAAGGCGCTAACTGGTCATGAAGGCCTAAGTCCTGGTCTTAACCTACAAATTCTCCATCCAGGTCTCTATACATTGCTTATGGTATTTGCGGAGAATCTGTTGCTTCATCTTGAATATTCATGTTTTGTAATCAATTTTGTAATTCCCATGACCTGTATCCAAAATATAGTATTGTTACTGCTGGGAGAATCTCATGCCACTTTCACCATTGAGTTGTTATTTTTTGGACAACATCACTTTTCAGCAGCAGTAATTAAACCTCCCGTGATCTCAACCATTCAAACGAATAGAGAATTGCATTACCAATTGTTTGATTCCCAGTATATAGAACAAAAACTATAGCAGTATGTAAAGGGAACAGCATATAGCACTAGCTCACAAGTTTCAAAAATGAAATTTAATTGAGACAATCAAAATAAACAGAACACCACTGCATATTGTCCTGGACCGAAGATGGGGGGGGGGGGGCGGGGGGGGGGGGGCGGGGGGGGGGGGGGCAGTCCCATGGCAGTCCCATGGCAGTTACATGGCAGTTACAGCGACCCACAACTCAAAACCTAACACTGACCAACACCAGCTCTCCAGGAAGACAGGGCACAAAGTACAAGTTAAATTGAAGAGACTGAGAACGAAAATGTCTCAACTTTAAATGAGGTCATTGCCATCAAGCAACCCAACCTCTCCATTTAAATGAGAAATTCCACCTCTCCCTCCCACATCGCTAAAATTTTGCAGTGCATCCTCCCCCAAGCTTCGCGAGGTTCTGCGAGACACGTATTTCTAGTTAACTATTAACTGTCCTCGGGGGAGAATCTCGGGTTTCAATTTAACGGCCGCGAGAAGAGAGAAGAGAACAAGGGGTGAAACTTACTGAGAGCGTTCGTACAATCTGTGACTACAGTTGAGGTGACCAGTCTCGCGCGTGGATATGCGCGAGGAAACACGAGCCAACGGCCGGCAGCCTTTGACTACAACTTTAGGACAAGCGAATTTCTGCTCAAATCAAGGTCCAGTGCCGGGCAATTTTAATGTTGTTTAATGGTGAGTAAAATAATATTTCCATTTTGTTTTGCTCGGTTCTTTGCCAGTTAAGAACACAAATTCATGTGGACAACCAGAACATATTTTAGCCAAGGGATCGCTCAGCTTTTGGTCCCGGCCGCGATTATAGAAAATGAATCAGTGAATAAATATTTCTCCATTTGCCGTGTATGCCGTATATTTATAACGAGCAATCTAGATCAAACACTGATACACGAGCGGTAGATTTATCTCTCGTCAAGACTGTGTATTCCCGTTATTGCAGGATTCGGCAAGAGTTTAATTTTTCAGTTGTTTGTTCATATATGATGTGCGGAGTGCGAAGTAAAAGGCAAGGAGGTACAGGCTATTCCAGTATTATTCAGTGTTATTTCTCCATTGCAAAGCATAATTCGGGATCCAGTCGAAGAGGTAAATTGTATGGGGATGACGGTGTGCGATTTAAATGAAAAACTGGACTGCTTGGACGATATACACAAAGGGAAATTTGGAAGAACGCACGTATTTAATTAGTCAAAGTTACACAAGGATTTCCTCGCTTAAATGTAAAGGCATGGAAAGAAAACAATACGTACCTTATTCCTCTATTAATAATAAGCCAGGAAATGTTTTTCTTAGACTTGAGCAGACCCGTTGAAAAAAATTATCGTGGTTTAGTTTGACTGTTGTCGTCCATGCCTGTTTGTAGTAATCGGTAAATTTGGTTGGATCGTTGGATCGATACAAAAAAGGCGAGTCAAAAGCCAAATAATACCCAAATCCAGTCATTAAGGTTTAGACTTTCTCAAAAACCTAATTGACTCCAATTGACACCACGATTTCATCCCAAATTTTAAAGTTGAAAGTGATCTATTTCGGCGGCTGTTTGTTTATATCGGCGTTGAATTGAAAGTGGCAAGTGTGGGAAGATCTATTTGCATTTGTGGACCGATTCGAGTTTTATTTTGGTCACAGCAAAATATAAGATGAAATGAAGCTGAATGATTAGTGCTCCTACCATAGAAAAGTCAGAAAATAGCGAGGAAAGCGAAGATTGATTTTGAACTAGAAATAATATAACCGTAAACAAACACAGCAAGGCCTACTCTGGGACCTTAAGTCGCCGTAACTTTAGGCGACTTTAAGCGATTTAAGGCGACTTAAGGAAAAATTAGTTTAAAATATTGGCGACTTAAGGCGACTTTAGGCGACTTAAGGCGACTTAAGGCGACTTTAGGCGACTTAAGGCGATTTAAGGCGACTTAAGGCAACTTAAGGCAACTTAAGGTGACTGAAGGCAACTTCAGACAACATAAAAGTGTTTCTAAAAAGTGATGAAACAAAAGTTATTGACAGTCTCTTCATCACTATACCTAAATACCAAGCCACTGGTCTCTCAGAAATATGAGACAGGATTCAAGCCAGGTCCGATTGAGTCAGGACTTAAGTCAGTTTGCGACCAAGGACGCCAGTTCAGGTTAGACATAGAGTTAGGGTTAGGGCTACAGCTTGAGTCCTGACATGAATCCTGGCATTCATGATAGTTTGTCTCATATTTCAATAAACAAAATTATCACAATCAGTTCACTTGGTCTCAGATAGACTTAAGTGACCGTAAATCTCCAGTTTCCAGATTTTAAAGCCCCTTTTAGCTATACTGAGATTCAAATTATTACAATAACAACAACAACATTATATAAATAATATGAATGCTAAATTGTATTATGAACATTAATTAGCCAAACAAGAGGCAGGAACAATATTACTTATCTAGAATGAGAAAAATTTCAGTTAGCTGCTTAAATGTTTTTAAGATATTGCAATAAAAACAATAATCATACAAAAATATAAAGATCATATACACTGCCAAACAAAATCTTGGGAGAAAAAAAAAATCCGACTTTTTCACTTAAAAATGGATACCTGATTTGAATCAAACTAACATACATTTTCCTTGACTTATTTATACAACAATGAACAAAGGCATCGAATTAGTTAATTCAAAATCACTTCTCGATTTCACAAATTACATAAATTTGGTTAATTTATCTGCCACTGTTGTTGCAGTTGCACAGTCAATTTTGGCTCGAAAGCTTGACAAACGACATCCAAAACTGTTTGGTCAGGCACCCAGCCAATTTGTTGTTCTCCTGCCTTAGTCCAATAGAATATTCCAATATCATATTTGGTACCGTAAGCGAGGGTCCTTCTCAATAGCGCATCTTTCCCATTTTCTCCAACTATTTGTCCGGCTCCTGAAAACTTGGATGTTCCATTGACAGGGAACCGAACCCTCGTAGGAGACTTTGTAGCAGGGTTGATTAGTTCTGCTTCCAGGCCCGAAATGCACATCACACCTAGTACGGCCTAAAGACGCTGTTGACCCGACTAAACAAGATGGCGTGGTTTACAGAATTCCCTGTGAATGCGGTAAAGTTTATATCGGCGAGACTGGAAGACCTATGCAAGACAGAATAAAAGAGCATGACCGAGACATCCGATTCTGCTTCCAGGCCCGAAATGCTCTCACACTTTTCCACCTGGCAACATTTTAATTTAATATCGTAATAAGGGTTGTTGTTGTTCATCGTGGTGAACACACTAGTAAAGAAATATTTTTCGTTTGTCTCACGATGTAGTCACTTCCGATGTGGATCGCGACGTTTCGACTGCATACTGCTAGTCTTCTTCAGGCGATGGGGTCGACTGGTTACGCGTCACCTTATGAAGCATGATGCTCTGCTGTGATTGGTTGGTTTTCAACAGCTGTGACTGGTGCATTTTGATCCTCGTTGTTTCGGCGAATTGTTCCCTCGGCGGTCCGTAGTCGTACGGCTCTCCTGTTGTCCTCCTGAGAACATACCTACCACAGAGATCGTCGCAAAGGTTGAATCAGCCATCAGACAACTCAACCCCGAACAAGCAGACACTGTCAGAAGAGCTGTTAACAACATCCTTCAACAGGCAGAACCACCAGAGCCTAACATCACGAAGAAAATGCAAGACGCGCTGAAACGCCTAAAAGAGGACCAGACCATCACGGTTCTCCCAGCAGACAAGGGGCGCGCTAGCGTGATCATGGATACTGACACCTATCACACCAAGATGTCTTCCCTGATCGAGAACGGACCGTACCAGCACCTAAACAAAGACCCGACAGACCGTCTGACTCGGAAGTTGTCCGAGAAACTACTAACCTTGAAGCGGAGCGGACATCTATCGGAGGCCGTTTACAACAAGATCAGACCTCGACACAAACAGCCGCCTAGAATCTACGGTTTACCGAAGATCCACAAGGCCGACGTACCCTTAAGACCTATTGTGTCATGCATTAACACCTTTGCATATGATTTATCCGCCTACTTAGCTAATATCTTGTCTCCTTTAACAGGTAACTCAGAGTTCACGGTGACCAATTCAGCTCACTTCGTATCCACCATCAACAGTGAGACGATCCTAGACAACGAGATCATGGTGTCTTTCGACGTAGAATCGCTGTTTACCAACGTTCCTATCGAATCCGCCGTACAAGCCACATTACAGAAACTGGAGAACGACCCTACCCTTGCAGACCGTACAACGCTAACGCCTGCTCAGATCGCTGACCTCCTGACTTTCGTATTGAGATCCACATACTTCCAGTATAACGGATCAATTTACGAACAACAAGAAGGCGCAGCCATGGGGAGTCCAGTTTCCGCTGTTATTTCCAACCTCTACATGGAGAGCTTCGAGGAACAAGCAATAACTACATCATCTTACAAGCCTAGGATCTGGAAACGCTACGTAGACGACACCTTCACCATTCTAGATCGCGCAATCGTCGATAGCTTCTTACAGCATCTAAACGACCAGGAGCCTTCCATCCGTTTCACCATGGAGACAGAGAATGACAACAAACTCGCCTTCCTCGACACCGCAGTTTCAAGAGAACCCGGCGGCCGCCTCACCACCAGCGTATACAGGAAGCCTACACACACTGATCAATACTTAGCGTATGATTCACACCACCCGCAATCAGTAAAACGCGGTATTGTCAAGTGTCTTTACGAGCGCGCCAAACGTCTCGTAACGAAACCCTCTGTTATCTCCAAGGAGAAAAAACATCTGTCATCTGTTCTAGTTTCTAATGGTTATCCTTTTTCTTTCTTGCAGAAACTTACCAAGACCAGAAAACCCAACACCAGTGCTGAACCCACGACCGAGTTCAAATCTACTGCGGTTTTACCTTATGTCAAAGGTCTGTCCGAACAACTTCGCCGCTGCCTTCAACAACAAGGCGTACGCGCTGTTTTCAAGTCGGAGACTACACTTAGATCACACCTAGTACGGCCTAAAGACGCTGTTGACCCGACTAAACAAGATGGCGTGGTTTACAGAATTCCCTGTGAATGCGGTAAAGTTTATATCGGCGAGACTGGAAGACCTATGCAAGACAGAATAAAAGAGCATGACCGAGACATCCGATTCGCCCGTACCCAGACCTCCGCCGTTTCAGAGCACGCCAACAACACCGGACACCACCCGCTTTGGAATGAAGTAAAGTTTATTGATCGTGATCCTCATTGGTACACACGCAGGGTCAAAGAGGCGATCCACATAAGACTTAACCCTAACAACATCAACAGGGACAGTGGAATAGAAATTCCAGAAGCATGAATGTCCACGATCAAGAAACACAACAACAGGAGAGCCGTACGACTACGGACCGCCGAGGGAACAATTCGCCGAAACAACGAGGATCAAAATGCACCAGTCACAGCTATTGAAAACCAACCAATCACAGCAGAGCATCATGCTTCATAAGGTGACGCGTAACCAGTCGACCCCATCGCCTGAAGAAGACTAGCAGTATGCAGTCGAAACGTCGCGATCCACATCGGAAGTGACTACATCGTGAGACAAACGAAATATTTCTTTACTATTTTAATTTAACCTGTCAAAACAAAACTAAATAGTGTTACTGATGAGGCTGTTGACAGATTTACCCGTGTAGAAGTTAATTTATATTACCTCAAAAATTTCCAGAAAATAATGGATCACAAAATGACAGAGTTGGCAATATTTACATTGGCGTCCGCCATTTTGATTCTCCCAGATTTCCTTTCCAATCGTAGATGGTTTCCATGCTTCGCGCGTTTCTTTTCCTCCCGCGCGCGACTAGCTCCCGGCCCGCGCTCGCTTAACCAATAAATTTCAGTTGAGTTGTCGGAATTAGTTTTCTTTTCGCAATACAAGCAGGAAGCCAGTCAATGGCTACAAGAACGATTTCAAAAATTCCAGGCCAGCTTGATTGACAATCTACGCCACGAAGGTAAAGCACGTGAGTGGTAGCCTAGAGGGAGCCACGAAGCCTAGTCAGGCTGTACTGTAAAGTGGGAATGTGTTTCAATTTCAAAAACAGCAACACTTCAGCTTTGGCTTTGTTTGCCGAATCAATTGAGTGCTAATTTCCTGAACATGAGTGCGCGAGCGCCCGCGCGCGTGGGCATCCATGCAAAAGAAGTCACGTGGTCAAAACATGTGGCGGCCATGTTTGCTCGAGTGAGGCAAATTTTCCTGCTGGAAGCAGCTGCAAATCCTTTGCAAATTTCTGCTTAATGGTTGATAACAAGAAATCCTTTTGACCTTTGTGACAGAGAGCCGTCATGGTAACATAATCAACGCAAATTTTGCAATCTTGAGCGTACAGGTTGATTTAAATTCTTTGCTTCATCAAACTGTCAAGAAGATGACATATACAAGTTGTATAGAAGTTTCAAGTTTTCAAACGTTCAGTTACGATTGGTTGTAAATAGAATAATGTTGGATGGCTAGAACGCAGCTTAGAGGTTGTATGCGGGAGAAATGGCCGATTTTTGGTTGCTCTTTCACGTTTGGTAAGTAAGCTTAAAATTTAAGTACATTTGTATACAGTTACATTGCCTTTGGTTAAGCTTATGATCTTTTCAAGCTTACTTGCTCAATGTAAAAGTGATAAGCAATAATTGGGCTTAACCCCAAAATACTTTTCAAATTATTGTGATCTTAGTGATCCAAAACAGCTCTCACTGTTGTTATAATACCCTGAAGGTGAAGGAATGCCTGCACCATTACAGTATATCAGTATTGACTGCTGATCAGCAGTGTTTCTTTTTTATGATGTTGCTCATATTAAATGTTGATTATAATATAAGTCACAACTTCATCCTTTCAGCAACACTTTGTCCATGAAATATAAGTAAACCTATAGAAATAGCTGTCAATGTTTTGAAGATGAATGAGTGTACCCTCCTTGGGGATGGACCATTTTATTTTTAGGGGTGGGGGGTTGGGCATTTTGTTTTAGCAAGCATGGATTTTTTTTTACCATCTTGAGGCTGTCCAATAATTTTTTTTGTGATTTTTCCATACTTTTCTATACTTTATCTGTGCGTGAATTTTTTTTCTTGGTATTTGCCCCCCCCCCCCCCCCCCTCAAAAATAAAATGGTCCATCCTTTATAGGGTTCAGCAAATATAATTGAAGCAACTAGGGCATGGTGCATGACTATTGAAGCATGTGTTGTACTGCATGGGGCCATACCCTTGCAGTATATAATCATATATGGGAAATAAAAAAGAGATTTGGGGCAATAAAATTATTATATATTCAAGAAATAGTAAAAGTGAAACCTTTTAGGGCAATTTTAAGGTGTGCAGGCCTTTTTTAAACCTAACGACTTCAGGCGACCGTAACCAACAAAGGGCGACTTAAGGCGACTTTAGGCGACTTAAGGCGACTTTAGGTGGTAAAATCTGTAATTGGCTTATTTGTTGACAAGCTGTCAATCGGCAAATGAAATCAACCGTGACAAATAGGTGGGCGTTTTTCAAAAAAGTGGGGTTTGCAGGCAAGCGTTCCCTCATCTCCCCACTCCCACCCCCGTCCTCCGATTTTTTGCTCTCGCCCCAATTTTCGCGCGGCCAGAGTTCGTACGGGAATGCTTGCTACGCAGGCTACCGAGGTTTTCGTTTGTCAGTCGGGAACTATCGG
Source organism: Cladopsammia gracilis (assembly GCA_022457155.1). Lineage (NCBI taxonomy): Eukaryota > Metazoa > Cnidaria > Anthozoa > Scleractinia > Dendrophylliidae > Cladopsammia > Cladopsammia gracilis. The sequence continues at coordinate 278,766 of JAJGOT010000048.1, forward strand.
CAAATCATCATTGATACAAGTGTTCACGAGAGACCGCAAAATGGATATTTGTGTGTGCTGATTTATTTTGCTCCGAAGTATATTCCAATGTAATTACCGCCTGTTGTTACTTAACTTACATTCGGAAATCTCAGACGATGGCAATAGGTACTGCTACACAGGGGCAGTAGTCACAAAAATTGTTATTTAGAATCTTTAATGACTTTAGCCAAGCAATGGAAAGATTTGTGCAAGCATGCGCATTGAACAAAAATATATGAAAAACAAAAACTTTCACCGTGTAGTTTATAAGTTATTAGCCTCAAATAGTCCAAAAGAGCGTATTTTTGACCTCTTTTCGCGTTGTCATGGCAACGAATGATGATGATGTCATTTGGATATCACTTTGTTGACTGATAAAAGATTTACTGGTTTCAAGTAAGAGATTTTTAGCCACACCATCGGGCTAGCTGTAATGAAATGCAAAAGAAGAGAAGGCTGAACAATATGGAGCCACCTTAAGGGAAATAGTCAACACTATTGTACTCGGACAAGACCCACCGTTACACCAAAAGATGGTGATCTCTTTGTGTACCCTCCCATTTTAAAATTGTATAGCCCCACATCTCTGTGCCGTTTTACAAAGGACGCAAGCTTCATGCTCCAAAATATTTAAGCCTTGTCTCAGATTTTCAGGCCAATAAAGTAGGTTCATCAGATAGATTGTGTCTTGTGAGGATGGATGTTGAGCAATGTCGCTGATGGTGGACGCAAGATTAAAGTGTGAGGCGCAATTTTGCAGCAGAAGAACACGATCTTCTTTTCGTTGCGCGCGATCTTGCGTGGTGTGTACGAGCCACATTTTTTCTTTACAACCGTTCTGTTGAGAATTTCTGCTATTTTAACTTTGTTTTGTAAAATAATTTTATAAAGACAAAGGTCAATCTTTTCTGTAAAGTTTATTTATTTCATTTAATATTAATGAATCCTTTTTTTAAAATCGAGGACACTCATTCCAATTGAAAAGGTTAGATATGTTCAAATTCCATCGGAAAAGCAGATTTATTTATCTATAAAACTGATATTCGCCAGGATATTTGCGCATTTGTTTCCAAAAGGTTGAAAATGTTCGTCACCCGGCAGCAAACAATAGGTATTACAAAACATGACTTAATAATAATTTACGATATGTTGGTTATTAGAAATTGTGCCAAACATTATTTCCCTTGACGACAGTGAATACTTTATTTTACAAAGAAAAACACATGATGTTATACAGCTCTTTTGAAACCTACCTTTGACGGGGAAAAATTTGAAACTTTGTTTTCATGATTTATTGGAGAGTATATATAGACTTGAACGAATTAACAGCATATGTAGATTTGACAGAAAAGCGGTATGGGGGAAATTTTGCTAGTTTGAATATTTATTCTACAGTGGCCTTTAACACAACATGTCTCGCAATTATCTACCATGACTCAGACTTTGCACGTGGATATCCATTTAAAATAACCAATCAAAATAATCGAATAAGCCAGACACCGTTTTGTTGATTGATGCATTGAGATAAACGTAGCTTTGCCAGTTTTTTTTCAGCGGCTGCATTCCTTGCCCGACTAATTCACTTGAATGACCCTATCTCTTTCCGGTGCTTAGCGGTCTCCGGCACTTCCTAAAAAACAATCCTACATATCTGTTGATATGTGGTTTCTCATAGTTTCCTTCATAACGGCGCGCGCGTGCTAATTTTTTTACCGAATGACGCCCAGGAAGGTAGGGGGTAATTTTAATACCTTGGTTAATCGTGGTTTAATTGGGCCGGCATATGACGTTTTTAGCCTTATTATATCGGTAAAGGTGGCCTTAAATTCGTCGCAAACTTTAATATTTTAACTTGTAATTAAATTTCCTATAAGCCTTATTACGTAAATGTGTTTTAACGAGACTTTCCACTTCCTAACTAATCGAGCCTTTTTAATTTTATATTCGGAATCAGCTCTATAGAGGCTCCATAGGATCAGTAAACGGACAATTCCCTGTTCAAAAAAGGCTTGTATTTACATATTTCCAGAATATGTTATATATTCAAATGTGAGCAAATCAGTTCAAGAATGGTTCAAGGTCCGATCGTTAAACGTCATCGTTAAGCGACACATTCGAAACATCCGAGCTTTTGAATTTCCCATCCGTTCAAAAAAAAAAAAAACCAGTCAGTTAATCCAAAAATAAGCAAACTGAATAGCGAAAATCCTTACGCCATTTTGTTGGTTGATATCTTGAGATAAACACAGTGTGGCTTTGTTTTCTTTAACGGCTGCATTCGATACTCAACTAATTAAATCGAATGACCCTCGGTCGTTTCGGGGCTTAGCAGCTTCGGGCGCTTCCTATAATTTTGTCATAATCTACATTTATCATTCAAACTTTCTATTGATATGTAGTTTATCTTAGTTTCCTTCAAAGCGGCGCGCGTGCGGTTATTTCCAAAGGCGAAGGTAGGAAATTAGTGCTCCATTTTGTCCTAAAAAGCCGGCATCTTTTGTGAATTAACTTATAGCGCTTTTTTGCCTAATTATCGGTAAAGGTAGCCTTAAACTCGGCGTAAACGTTAGTTTTTTAACTCTTAATTAAACTATCAGCCTTTTTATGTTAATGTATTCTTAACAAGAGTTTCCGCTTCCTAACTAGTTGAGCATTTGTCGTTCAGTTCAATCCTGGCCTGACTTCTTTATAAGAAAAGACTGAAACATTTGTTTTAGACTCGGAATCAGCTTTATAGGTCTAAAGGGTAAAATATTTGTTTTAGACTCGGAATCAGCTTTATAGGTCTAAAGGGTAAAATATTTGTTTTAGACTCGGAATCAGCTTTATAAAGGTAAACGATCATTAACACTGTTATCCCCGAAATCAAAATACAAATTCTCCTTTCTTGTCCCCATACATATATTATTGCAACAGTGGGGAGAAGTTGTTTAAATATCAAGAGAACATTGGGTGGTCATATCCTTAATTCTCGTAACCTCTGACTGATTAAGCATTGATATTACAAGGAGAAATTTGATGCTGATCACTATTGGGGCTTAATTAAAGGGTGAAACCGGCAAAACCGAATCTTAGTCCTTTCTTTAGTTTTCATGAAAAAGACTGAAACAACGCAAAATCCGTTTTTGGATTCAAGTATCTGGATTCGGACTTTCTCCAAAAAGCAGTATTCATAACACTTTGCTAATCATGGGCATATCCTAACACGTAGAAAACTACAGCTCCAATTAGTCCTAAGAAAGCATTTTTATTGTTGAGCATGTCACGTTTTTAGCCTTTTTATCCGCAGCTCAGCATAAACGTTGGCATTTTATGTCTTAATTAAACTTCCTTTAAGCCTTAATATGTTAATGTGTTTTTAACAAGGCATTCCGATTTCTAACTGGTCGAGTATTTGTCTTTTTAACGCTGGTCTTACTTGTTTATTTTAATGACAAAGACTGAAACATCTGTTTTAGGTTCAGAGAATCAGCTTTATAAAACCAGAAGTATACCGGCATTTTTGTGTTCAAGATACGCTGATATCGACAGGTTATCCGGATACAGTAGATAGGTGAGCAGTAGGTCAGGAATGTTTCAGGTTCCAATTTTTTAACGACACTTTCACAACATTTGAGAGGCTTTCCGCCACCATCCTTTCGAAAACTATCGTCAGTTTCAAGATCAAAGTAACTCTGTGCAGATATAGTGTTTACAAAGCGCCTACTGAAACCTTAGCCGCGTTCTTACAGAAAGCTTCACAATGAAAGAAGGTGAAAGTCTCCATTCATCATACATTGCAATTTGCGTTCTGAACGCTTTGTTATCTTTTACCGCCATCATATTGAACAGTGTTACAATCCACGCCTTGAGAAAAGCGTCGTCGCTACCAAAACCTTTAAAAACACTGCTCCTGAGTCTGGCTGTTTCTGATCTTGGTGTTGGTTTACTAGTCCAACCTATTTACATTGCACTTAAAATCATGGAAATGGAACAAAACAGTGAAAACAATCGGTACTATAGTGCTACGCACAGCGCGTTTCTCACCACGGGAAATTTGTTTGCTTTCTCTTCGTTCTTTGGCGTGATCGCGTTGAGTGGAGACAGATTCTTGGCGATTCATCTTCATCTCAGATACCAGGAACTTGTGACCCGCAAGCGAGTTGTTGCTGGAGTAATTTCAATATGGGTTTTTAGTGCAGTTCTTTCATTTGTGGCGTTATTGGTCGAGCGAAATATTAGTTACGTGATTTTTGCCATTATTATCGCCTCTTTTCTCTTAACTACTATACCGCTTAACGACAAGATATATGGAGCCGTGCGACACCAAGCAAACCAGATTCAAGCCCTGCAAGTACAGCAAGAAGCACAGAATGGCGAAATGGAAAATCAGGCAAGGCTAATAAAATTTGCAGTCGGAACATTCTTCGTATATCTCGCGTTTTTGGTTTGTTATTTGCCAAACACGTGTAGCATACTTGTCTTTGCAATCTCTGGAACAAGCGCCATTTTAAAGGTTTCGCAACTTTACACTGTGACACTGGTGTTTCTGAATTCATCTCTCAATCCACTGATTTACTGCTGGAAGATGAGACACATTCGACACGCTGTCATGAACATACTGAGGAATATATGGCGAAGCCACAACTGAGTCAAGGCGGTTAACTTTAATACCGTGTAGTTCCGAAAGTGAAGACCCTCGTTACTTTCAGGTTTAGCAGCCTTTTACTATCGCTGCTTTCGGAGATTCGTTACTTTCGGAGGGTCGTTACTTTCAGATGGCAAAAATTGTACCATATATGGATAGATTCACCTTTGCAAAATCGAGACATGTGAAAACATTAACAGAATTTATATTTAAATAGGTAATTATCAGACTCTTCTAACAGATACTTCTGTCCTTTGCAGTCTTAACCACTCTATCTATTATTGAAGCTGTAATAGACATCTGTAAAGGGTTCTTTGGCTAGTCCTCTTAGATTGTGATTATGAGCCGTGTGTGTGAAATGTTGGGAGCGCTTCTGCAATCTTTCTGCAGGTGTCCGCTTTTGTTTTTTACAGGGTCGTGTTGTTTTTCGGAACTTTACGGGTAGATACAATAGACTGAGTGCCGGAAGTCCGAAGTGTAGCTCGTCAAATCTTCCTTAAAAATAAAACAGTGATGTAGCATAGCTATATACCATTTGGTTTTTTCTAAATGCTAATCATAGGCATATTCTAGCGAGAAGAAAGGTAGAGCGCCAATTAATGGTTAGAAAACATTTTTTTTTGTCGAACTTAATGACATTATTGGCGAAAAGGCTTTTTATTAAACGTTCAAGTCTTTAACATCTCCTCAGAACGGCAGGTCTTTTGTTCTTGCTATTAATACCTCTTTGCCGGAGCGCTACTAAGTGGAGCGCTACTTAGCTCTGTTTGAGCTTTAAAAATGTTTGCGCTTAATGGAACTTCCCAAAAGCTTTTTAAGTAAAGGTTTTAAACAATACTTTCTCGCTTCCTAACTGGTCGAGCATTAATAATTGTTGCAATCCTGGGCTTCCATATTTATTTTAAAGGATACGATCAAAAGATCTGTTTCGTGTACACAGAATTATCTTTAGAAAGGCGATCAGTTTCATGAAGCGCTTGTTGGCAAATGCTGCGAATCTGAGAAATTTGCAGTGGGAACATTTATCGTGTATCTTGCGTTAGTACTATAATGAAATGAATGTAGATATCAGTTACTGTACAATCCTCAAGTACCAGTAGAAAACACTTTTAGCTGTGTAAAAAAAAAAGTTACTTCTAAAGAGTAATCTTCAATCAATCATGTAATAAATGCGTAATCTGTGAAAGATAACCTTAAGTATGGAGTACTTTCCTGTTGTGCCGCATGGTTATTTAAGGACCAAAACGCCAGTTTTTATAAAGATCATTGCACGTCGCGGCCGGCGAGGGTTCGTTCATCTTTATCAGAAAATACATACACATTGAAACTGCCATTTTATTCCTTTTTTTTTTTTGAAATACCCAAGGAATGAAAATGCAACCGCGCGAAATTATAACTTGGCACATTTGTTACATTTATCGTTAAATTACATTTGAAGTTGAAATGAACTACATTCACAGTTGGTGGTGTATTTAGCGGTGATACAGCAGCAACAAGTCGCAAAATAGCCGAGCTTTGTCATGAAACGTGTCATCTTGTAATCCATTTAAATTTTTGCCGGTGTTAGCCATTCGTTTTTTCCTGTGTGTCCATGTAATTTGTACCAAGATTCCAGAAGTAAGTTCTCTAAATACATCTACAGTGAAATAAACCACGTCGACGCCTCGCTGTCGTGGCTTCGCCGCTTCGCGCACGAGGTGGATATCACTAAAAAATAATACTGAACCTCTGTCACCCAGATTACATGATCTAATATAATTTTCTGTTCCCATTGCTGTCCCACTTTAAGCTCACCACGCGTTTTTTTTTTATTTATTCTTAATTTTTTAGGTCAAGCGACAAGTTCAAGCGCAAACAGAGCTAAGAGATGACGGTAAGTTCTCAAACGTGTAGTTTAATCCAAGGGCCTTTTTCTCGAAAATTGTGATGCACTTTTAGTTAGCCCGCAAACAAGCCCGTCTTGTTTCGTCAACTTAGAATTTTATGGATTAGCTTTAAAAACCAACAAAGTTTTAATCTTTAATGTAAACATTGCGTGTGCAACAACATGCCTGCTTTTTACCAATTATCAGGAGCAAACCGATTGTTGCCGGGGGTAGCGAAAGCACGAAAATGATGATTTTTAACTCATTTATTCCTGTCAATTATTACAATTTTCGCACCGAAATTGCTTGAAGGTGAATAGCACTTGCTCTCTCGAGTTTCAGTAGCCAACCAGAGCGCGCCAACAACGCTATCCACTGTTTTAGTATATACTAATTAAAATCAGTCGGACATTTTAGGATTTTGGCTGAACAAAGTAAGATGAATGGCTGTTATTACCAGTAGTGCCTGCCTGATGCAAGTGAATTATTTGTTTTATTCACAGGCACAGCATGGTACAACTACGACAATGCTAACGACTGTGCCAATTACTGTCCAGATCTCCAAGTAAGTTCTCAATGATAGACCGTCGCCTGGTAACAAGATTGTCTGGGAACGCACTCCTTGCGTGATTTGGTGTGACATTACAAGACTGCAAAACAGTCGTTTTCTCTTAAAATTCACGTTGGGAGGCGCGAATCGCCCAAAGCATAAACACGCAAGTCTCAAGCGTGGATTTTCACGCGCGAGATCGAAGACCACGCGTGTTCGTACGATTACCAGCTCGGACTGATTTGCAGTCAAGCGTGCAGCAAGGATACGCATAACATTTGACGCAAACATCCCTGGATGAAGCATGGTATCTTTCCACCCGCAAAGATAACGAATCTGATTGTGTGGCTCGTAGGAAATATCCGTACTCCCCCATGGAAGGTCAATGGAAATTCCGAGGGGAGGGGGAAGGGGGGTATCATAGGTCAAAGTTTTTTAAAGATGGTATGAAGCTTAACTGGAATATCCAAAGGGGGAGGAGGGGGGGGGGGGGTTAAACCAAAAAGCCTCCCGTGGGTGAGGTATGGATATTTTCTGGAACAACACATTCCTACAGTGTGACTGTTGTGCAATTCTCTCCTGTTCCCCCTTTAGCTGCAGAAAAGCCAATCCAATTCTATTGTTTTGACAGGACGGTGATGACGACGATGATGATGTGTTTACTGGTGACGGTGGAGGTGACGTACCTGGCGGGGATTTCACTCAAGCGGGATTTCCCTTGTCTCAGGATATTACGTTTGGAGACTCTTCGTCGCAGGCCCTCAGTTTCACGAACGAGAGCGTGGTGGATCAGACGCTGTTTGCTGGGGATGGCCTGGTTGCCCAGCCTAACAAGGTGCGTGCGTCTAGCCCCAGAGGTGTTGGGTGCTGGATGCGTTTTTGTTTTTGTTTTTTAGGGGGTGGGGGAAGTCGGAAGTAGGATTTGTGATCCTAGAGTAGACGACATCTAGAGCGAATAATACACGGTTCAACAACGGTTTAACATTTGCTGTCGTCGTTCAACAAGTTGCAACTTGTTGAACAAATAGAGCCTGTCTCTGTTTTCGTTCAACAAGTTGAATAGCCTATTTCAACATGGTATAATAGTATACCCTGGTCAACATTTGTTGAACAGTAGTCGCAACATCTATTGATCTACTTTAATGTTGAACCGTCTGTCACAAGCTTGACACAAGAGCTTTTGTTGCGTTTTAGTGATTTCTCTAATTGGTTTGTTCTTTCAGGTTCAGAAAATCGATATTGGCTATGCTAAAACCGCGAAAAAGATGGACGTAAAAAGACTAAAGAGCGCCATGTGGGGACTTCTTACTGATAATGACCAGGGAAACAAGGTCTGTTGAGGATTTCTTCTCTTAACTCCAACTTTGTTCTTTGGGATGTGAACCCCTTTCGCTGTTAGAGACAACCTTGAATCATGTACCTTACTGACTGTAGACTGTGACGGTATCTTTCCTTATAAGGGAAAGAGAACACGCAAAAAATCCGAGCGTATTACACAGTAGATTGCCGTATTACACCTTAGCATCCCGGTTTCATGACACAAGCTATTCTAACTAAAAGCATTTCAGTTGAATAACAAATCCCTTATTCGATGGTTGAACAGATAATACGTGCGGACATTTTACTCATTGCTCGCATTTTTCTCTTGGGGCTAGAGAAAATTACTACGCGACTCGTAAAATATCCGCGTGTATTATCTTTTAATCCATCGAATAAGGTGTATATCCAGTGAATAACACGATTGGTTTTGTTAATGCTTATCCACTGGATAGAGATTTATCTGGTGGATAGCGCTATCCACCTTTTGAACAAACTGGGCTAGGGCTACAAACTTTGAAACACCAGAACAAATAGACCCCCTCCCACAAATACAACAGAAATCTAATAAGACAGTTCTTAAATTAACACATTTATTATAAGCCTCACTGGGTAAAAAAGTTTATTTTCTCGCATTCTCTCAGACCGGTTTTGACACGCTGTAAGAGAAACGTATCCGCTGGTAGACGTTTGAGGTTCTGTAACTGGTTTTTCGGGCATAGAAAAGTCAAAAAGGGCAAGGATTTGAGAACATCAAAGAAAAATTCTTACGAGCCTAAGTTAGGCTCCTTAAAATGTTTCTTTGATAACTGCTTTGACCCGGGTGTATCTCTCCCTTGGGAATGTTTCCTCGCCCAGGAGATTTAACCCTTTCACTCCCAGAGTCAATTATGGAGACATGTAGTGTAGTTCTAACTTTTGAGTCTGTTGACGAAATCCCATGGTGTGACGATTCAAATGAAACCTCTTCGGCAGTACTTTTGCATGTTACCATGTGTTTTACAATATTTTACAAAATTAAATTTGGGACTTTTCTTGAATTTTGTTTTTTGGCACTCTTGTGAGTTAAAGAGTTAAAATTGACCACCACTGAAGCCCTTTCACAGATTAGGTACGGGCATATACAAGGTTCCATTTTTGCTGAGCTACTTTTTGATTTTACTTGTAGGAAAATGTCCCTATAGACCAGCAAAGAAACGAAAAGGAGGACAACACTGTGTCGCAAATGCACTCGTTCAAGGAACTGTACAATAAACTGCCTGGAAAACTCTCCAAGAACATGTCCAAGAACCTGTCAGTATCCATCGCGTTTGTCTGCATCTTACATCTGGCAAACGAGAAGGTAAAGCTTGTCTCTTGTTTGTATTCAGTGCAAAGTTAAGGGGCCAATCCAAGTCGGGTATCTCTGGTAACCATAGCAAACAGCGACCAAGAGTTTCGCAAGGTTCTCCCCTCATATTTCAGCAGGTGCTAATTTTTTTATGGGAGCGCATGATAATTGGCCTTCAAACGAGAATGAGTTGCAACCTCGTGTGGTCTTGTTCCCGTTCGATCCCGAATCTAGACTCCCGGATTAGTGGGGTACCCTGTGCCCTGCTATAAGATTGGAGACTGGTGAAATAATACACGCTTGTTGATAAAACCTGGGAGATCCAAGGAAGCAAGGATACTCGCGAGTGAGCCTCGCGCGCTCAGTCTCAATGCACACCCTTCGTGTTAACACCGCGCGCGTTTGTCCGACTAAACTCACGCAAAATTACCGACTGTGTTGCAGCCTATTGCTATTCTATCATGTCAGACCATTATTTTGATGTTTGACCACGCCTTCTCTCTTCCGTCAGTTTATTCATACCGTAAAGCTCCGAAAGAAACGACCCCCCCCCCCCCCCCCCCCCCCCCCGCCCCCGAAAGTAGCGACCATTCAAAAATAGCGATAAAATTTACGGTTGTTGTATTTCACGGTAACACTCGTAACGCATTCTTGTCTATTCTTTTTCTTCCCTAGTGCCTCAGAATGACTGCTGATCCAGGAATGGCGGATTTTTCTATTTCTCAGAGCATATAACTTTCATCCTAAGAAATGGTCATCATAATCTTAACTTCCGTTTTCCCATAAATAACAAACTCAAGCAGTCTCGTGAAAAAATGTTATGAAGGCGAAGTCTTACTTTTTAAAACTGAAGCTAATGAATTAGAAAAAAGGAAAACTGCAGTGTCAATTTTGGAGATGAGCTGTCCCCTTTAAAATCTTAACCCATATCATTAGTTATCTACAATTAGTTTTAGAATAAATATCTAGAAGTTTCTAGAATATTGAAATAATCTTATATGCGAATATATCTTATGTTTTATAGTTTTAACTCGCTAAAAAGGTACAACTTTTTAGTTACATAAATCAGAATAACGTTTCTATGAAAATTACATTCTTTTCCTCGACATGCCTTATATTTGGACATTGCATGCATTATCTCATTTTGGGGTAAATGCTTTTTGTAGGTTTTGCACTTAGTAATCAAAAAATGTCATTTTCTACTTCACTACCAACTATTTATTATTTTAAGCCAATTTCATACATTAGTCCTGTGACAAAAACCTCCGAAAAAAACGAAATTCTTGCAGCGTGTCATAATACGAAGAGCTGGCGAATTTTTAGTTAGTCACAATTTGCCGCTTTTTTAGACGAGGTCTAAATTTAGGTCATTGGTGTGTCTTTGTTGGGAAATAGTTAAAAGTTGGCCAGGAGTGAGACCTCGTTTTAAAAATGAAACCACTGTCTTTATATCCGTTACCAACGACATGCGGCCTACTCCACTTTATTCAAGGCGGAGAAAGTCAAATATTTTGGCAGAGCCAAGAGATCGACAATGCGACTTGCCAAAAGAAGGTGAAACTTGAACTAAAATCTGTTATTTTTTTTAGATATGATCGCTACAATTATTAACAGCAGTAAAAACACAAACGTTGGATGTGTTTTAACTTCAGGCTTGATTTACTGAAAGCGAACATGTAATAAAGGCCATGGATGGCTACAACGAATTTATGTGTTGCACAAAAATAAATGTACTCCATTCAATCAATTTTGGACACCATGTATCTCGGGGATACTCCTTTTTAGAGAACATATTATAATCAATTACAAGACAAAATTCATTATAATTGTGTCTGTTGTCGTTTACTTAACGTCATAATTACAACAGTTCGAGATAAGGGTTGTTAATTTAGACTACGAGAAGTCGCACTTTGTTCGAGATAGCCGGCTCGCGTGAATTAAGGCATGGCTCCTCGTGTAATATTGGATTTTCATCATTTTTTCTAGCTTTATTCAGCGTCCCCTAATATTTTATTTTATAACCATGCACTAAGAAACAAAACCATTTTTGGATGGTACCCTGTGTCTGTTGGGGTCACATGACCAGCCACGCCCTAAATTATACAATATTTGGAATTTTCAGATTACGGCATGAAAATTCAATTAAAAGCTTCCGTTTTTCCTTCCTTAGTCTTCAATTTACAGAGTAATACGTCAAATTAAACGGGGAATTTCGAAAACTGTTATTGCTGCATAATTATTCATTGTTTTCCCCTAGTTCCAGTCCCTCTCTAAAATTAAACCGTTATAGTTTACAGAAAACAAATAACTTTGGAAAACCCCGATTAGTTCCATAAACCCTGTGCTAATGGTCACTGATAGAAAACATATTAAGTAGAAAAATATTTTTCCAATATCTCGTAAATTTGGATCGAAAAAAATTGCTAAAAATTGGGCGTGGCAAGTCACGTGACGTAGCAGGTCCATTCATGTAAGCGAAAACTTTTCTTTTCAACAATTAAAAGCCACTTAGAAAGTTTAAAGCCTATAGGTAAAATATGTTTTAAAACAAACCACCCCCCTTTAAATCGAAAGAGACCCATTCCTTAATTCACCCGAGGGGGATTAGAAATAACCGAGTTCGAGATAGATAGCGATAAATGACTGAAAAACAGTAAGCACAACCAAGGGGAACGGGGTTTAGTTAGAGATAGCGGGAGATTCGAGATATATAGCCGGTGTTCGAGATAGCGGGGAGTACTGTAGTACAATTTTCCACAGCTTTTACTCTGAAAAAGCGACGTCGCCTTATTACTATTTACGATAAGTCAGTGTGCTCCAAAAATAGCGTCAACTGCTCACAAAAAGGGACGCTATCACCTTATACGATAGATGTGTTCTAAAAAAAACAAATTCTTACAATTTACAACAGGTATGACAAACCGCGGCATTATTGAAATTTATCGTAGTAGAAATTACGACAACGCATCATATCAGTAATTACAATTAACGACAAGCGTTATGAGGTTAGCTATTTCTCGAGTTAGGATCCGAGTTAGGATTCGAGTTAGGATCCGACTTAGGATCACAGTTAGGATCCCTCAAAAAAAACTCAAAAAAGAAAAAAAAAATTCCCTAAAAAAAAAAACTCAAAAAAGAAAGGAAAAAATGTCCCCTCCCTCCCCTCAGAATCCCCCAGTTAGGTGGCATAAAAAAGGACAGGCTAAACACGACTCCCACTCGTTGCAAAAACGTGTTTTAAAAGCCTAAAGTATAAAGCTTTCCCAGTAAGACTTCAGAGAGGATCGCGCCTTTAGATCACAGTTAAGAATTTGTTCTCTTCGATGATATAAACCTTTTGATCTCGGCGGATTATCTCTCAGATTGATAGGAGGATATCATGCTGTCCAGAGCCGTTAGAATTATTTTATTTCTTTATTTTTATTTCTTTAAAGACATTAAGTTGTGTTCATTCCTTGCTTAAGGAAAGGACTCAAGAATTTACTAGCATCCGTGAGATTTACAAAACAGCAACTATGCTGCAGATTATCTGTTGGATGCCAAATTAAACGCTATTACAAATCAACGGAGGTTTATCCTAGCTCCACTGAGACACACTACTCAACTACAGAACTAACTTAGGAGCTAAAAATCATTGCAAGAATTCCTAATTTCACTGCAGTGGAATTGTAGACTACGGCTTTTTGAGAGTCGGATCCAAGACGCCTGTATCCGTGATGCCTGAAACACTTTCTCTCAAGTCTTGCACGCCGCAGGCTTTAGACATTAAATCACGGCCTGAGAAATTTAACGATCCTATCACCCTCAAAGCGATAACAAACGATAAGTTTGTTATCGCCGATAAGTAATTATCTTGCAACAAAAGTGAGCCAAAGAAACCACAATGTATGCCAATAGAGCTAGCACCGAATAACGGCATAAAGAAATAAAATAATTCGCCGCGGTTCTTTTCACTCGTGATCTCTACAATTCTGCTAACCAAGAATTTTCACTTTGGCTTTAATAGTCAAATTGTAAATCTTCAAGAATTGGGACAAGCGTAGACGACCGTGTGATTATGAATGGGGTTGACAGACCTACACGACTCCTGTTGTGTGTCCATTGTATTGTTTTAAGCCTTCAAGCACGTCTTAAAAGCGACTCTGTAAAAATAAGACTGGCTAAACACTAGTATCACTCTTCGCTAAAAGGTATAAAGAAAGCATAAAACTTTCCCAGTAAAACTTTAGAGAGAAATGCGCCCTTAGATCAGTTATGAATTTGTTCTCTTTGTAGATATTGACCTTTTGATCTCGGCGGATTATCTCTCAAATTGATAGGAGATTTAATGCTTTATAGAGCCGTTAGAATTATTATATTTCTTTATGCCTGTTTGATGCTAGCTCTATTGGCATACACTGTGGTTTCTTTGTGCTCACTTTTGTAGCAAGATAAATACTAATCGGCTAAAGTTTGTTATCGCTTTGAAAATGCGAGGATCGTTAAATTTCTAAGGCCGTGACATCAGTAGTGTCTAAAGTCTGCGGTGCGCGAGACTTGTGAGAAAGTGTTTCCCATCACGAATTTAGGCATCTTAGATCCAAGTCTAAAAAAGCCGTAGTCTACAATTCCGCTGCAATGGAATAATGAATTCTTGCAATAAGTTTCAGCTCCTTAGTTAGTTCTGTAGTTGAGTAGTGTGTCTCAGTGGAGCTAGGATAAACCTCCGTTGTTTTGTAATAGCGTTTGATTTGGCATCCAACAGATAATCTACAGCATGGTTGCTGTTTTGTAAATCTCACGGATGCTAGTATATTCTTCTCTCCATGCGTAGATGTTTAAGCTAAAGCAAGACTGCAGTTTCGATTCTACTCGTGAATCTCGTCAGTTGCTAGAGGTATATCTCATGGATATTGGTAAAGTTCAAAGGTTTTAGCCGTTTATAAATCGCTTAGCGGATCGAAAATGCGCGCCTGTATTTTTCTATTGGTCCAGAGATTCTGGCCAATGAGGTTAGTCTTGTGCATATTTCGATCCGGCGTACAGTTGTGTTTCTTTAGAAGGCTTTGTCGTAAGTATATGAACAATGTAGGATTTTGTCCTTTCTGAAAAGTGCATAGACTTCATGAGTAATATAACTTTTCAGTGTCTCCAAAAATGGAGACCTGGATATGCGTATGGACATAATAAATTCTCCTCTTTAGTACAATTGTACGCGTTCAACTTATGAATAGCTAGGGGACCTTAAGAGATCTAGGACGGCGAACCGGAAGTAATTTGGCACGGGAGCATGCGCATTAGTGACTTGGGCTCACCGCGTCACCGTCCTGATCTCGTCTAGGACACCATTTGTGTGATTTCCCCGTCCTGTCGAAGACGTGAGTATATTTGTCTTTTTTTGACTTTAAAAAAGTTAAATCTACATCTTTTTTTCAAGAATCTGACTAGAATTTTCATTAAGATGATATTTATCGTGGTTTTGGTCCATGAATGCCATGAATCACGGAAAAAATATGAAAATATTCAATGTGTGTTTGTGTTTCAGACTCTGAGCTTTTAAAATCATGAGCGTTCCCGCAATTCCGAAGAAAGGCAATATGAAATCCTCGTAAGTACTGTATTGTTCAGGAAATCTCGTAGGATTTGATGCTTTTAAGCAACTTTATCTATCGGGCAAAGAAAGAATAACACAAGTTGCAAGTACAATTCAGTGATTGTGCTTGCGTTTGCTGCAAACGTAACTATTGAGCTTTCATTGTGCATATTTTATTTTTTAAAAGTCCAATATTTTTAATGTTAAACTTACTTGTTGATTCAATGATTGATTGATTTATTGATTCAATATTCAATCGGGATTTTAAAATAATTTTCAGGAAGCAAATGGTTTGGACGGATGAAAAAGATGAACTTCTATGTCGGGAAATATTTGCTGTCAATGTATTTGCTGGTACGAAGAGGAGTACAGTTGCACGGGGGAAAAAATGGGAAAAGGTTGCTGCAAACTTAAACAAACTCCAAGAAGTCTATTTTAAAGTTGACAAGAGGGCAGTACGAGACCGCTATAACAATCTTTCCAGAGATCTGAGGAAAAAAAAATAAAAATGAAGAAAAAGCAAGCGGAATAGAAACTGATATGACAAATGTGGAAAAAGCACTGGAGGATTTAATTGAAAGAGAGGATGCAGCTGAATCAGAGCAAAGAGAAGTTAATGATCAGAAGAAACAAGATAGAGAAAATGCAGCAGATATGAGAAACAAAGCAATGGAAAGTCTTGGTCAGACACAAAAAAGGAAGGAGGCAGAAGACGACGAAAGTGGAGGCAGAAAAACCAAGAAGAAAAGAGCAAGTGGGAATGAAACAGTGGCTTATCTGAGAGAAAAGAATGAACGTCTTCGGGAAATGCATAAAGAGGAACTGGAAATGAAGAGAGTCCAGTTGGAGGTGGAGTCGAATAAAGAAGAAAGGTTTATGAAAATGATGTTGAACCAACAGCAACAACAACAGAAGCAGATGGATTTAATGCTAGCTCTTGTGTCTAAGGTTATTGACAAGCACTAAAAGTTAATAACAATCACCATGTTTAGTTCAAAAAAAAGTTATATCAAGCTTGTTGTTCATTGTTTTTATTGTTTGAAATTAATTGACTGCAAGTTATTGTTCAGTTTTTGTCCACAAAAGGCTTTGTTTCAGTCGACAACTTAAGTTTTCTCACATTTATAAGTTCAGGTGAGGCCAAACAAAAAATAAACTGTGGTACTATTTCTGAAAAAGTTAAAAGTTTGATGAAACTTACATAATAGTTTGACCAGAAGTTTGACCTGGAAATGGAGCTGGGGCCGACCTACCAACTGAAGACTATTTTGTTTTCAGTGAAACTGGAACCACAGTTGTATTTTTTGTTTTGCCTAAATGTTGGTACTTTATACCATAGTTTTGACAACATTATACTCTACAAAATACTTGGTGTTGCATTTCATTGTACATTTTGAAAGATCTGTACCCCCATTGTAAAAGAAAGACAGATGTTCACAAGTCATGTTTCAATAAAAATATTTGATCATAATACATGTGGAAGGGGTGGGGGATTTGGGTTGGTGGTGGTTGAGATATTACAATTTGATTGGGTTGTGCAAACAAAATGCCTGAAAAGGAAGGATCATTCAAAACTTACTCTATTATGGGTGGGGTGGGGGACTGAGACGATGATACCAACTGGAAGCCTTTGTCCCCTTAGGGATGCATGCTCAGTAAACCTCTGCTCTATGAAATATTTACCAAAGCTATAACAGCAAAATAGGTCAAAATAATATACTGCATCAGAAATCACAATTATATTGAAACTTGGGCTTGGCAGTGGGGGTGGGGGGGGGGACTGGAGGTTGAGGGGGGGTGGTACACACCCTTAAAGAAATTTGGAGTCCTGGCCAAAAACTATAAAAAAGTGACAACTGTTTAAGCAAAATAATCATGTAAACTGGGAGGGTCAAGAGCAAAGAACTGTGAAGTGGAGTTGCTATACATGCATGTTAAGGCATTGCGTAAAATAGCGCACACGATATACATCTTGCCAACGGCACTGAGAGAAATTTTTAAGTTTTTCTTAAAATCGAGAAATTTACATGGGAGAACGCAGACGGCTTCTACTGTAAGTACCGCTAAGGAATGCTAGGAAAATTTCCTAGCATTCCTTACATACCTCAGCTTAAGACGCACCATGTTTCTTCCCCTTTGAGACCGGCAAGGTGTCATAATCTGTTTCAATGTCACGGAGCATGTAATTAAATCGGAAACAAACCAGAAAACGCCAAGTGAATATAATCTGAACCAAAATGTACAAACGTGTAGTGAAATTAGATCAAATTTTAGAAACAGTGTAATCTGTGGAGTAATTTTGATAAACTAGATGGCGGACTCCGCTGTGTGACAAAAGGCATTGTTGGAGTGCTAACTTCTCTCTGTGAATCCAAATTCTGAGAGGGCTCCAGATCTATCAACCAGATTCAGAGATTAACTTGATAGCCTCGTACACACGAAGCGTGATCTGAATTTCTAATATTTTCCTCAATTGTTTTTTTTTTAAGAATGAATGAATGCTTCGCCTTTACTAAAACTGATAAAACCTTTCCTGACGCCTGGAGCGTGGCATTCTGCCGGCAGGAATAGAAATGTGTGTTTTGAAAGATGTAATGTCCACAAGAGGCGACTTTCGCGCTCGCGTAATCACCCGCTCGACTATCCATGAAATATTTTTTTTGCGGTTTCACCGCTCAGTCTTAGCGCTACCGCCAGAACAATCATCCCGCAAGCTAAACAGGCTTATTTAAGTTTAATCACACTCCTTTCGTTGTGGTCTTCAGTGGCTTACGAATCACTGACAAATTCCAGAAAATTCAGGACAAAATTTCTAGGGAAGGGAAGGTGGTGCCCGCGAGGTTCTCGCGTGCGCGTTTACAAAAATTATATCGCCTGTTGCGTCAACAATCGAGCCTTCTCTCCTTTGTTACAAAGACAGCATTGCTCCCCATGAGACGTTCAAGATTCATAAATAAAAACCTTTAACCCACAAATATTGACACGTTCATTGACAAGATCAACTATGCACAAAAGTATTTCCTGATAAAACCTTTCCTAACGCTTGGAGCGTGGCCGGTATTAAACTGTGTGTATAAACGTCTCAATGGTTTGAGATGCGCGCGAAATACAAAAATTGAGTCTTAGTTAATTTTTGTGCCTTTAGAGCTAGTGGTGTCTTCCAGGCTGCTTCACATGGGAGAAACCACCAAAGAACCGAAACTCAAGTCTTGCTTAAATAATATATAAAAAATCACTTGCATCCGCCGTTCTCTACAAAACTGCAGTCATGATGGAGACTCAAATATTTCATGCTGGATGCAATACATGTACCGCCATACGTGCAACAACGGAAGTACTGCTTAATGTTCTTGCAGGACGGCCATAAAAATATATCGTTTCTTCAGGAACGATGAAATTCGGAAAAGTTTGCGTTATTTTCAGGAGAGAGGGTAGAGGGAGGAAGGCGTGAAAGTATTCTAAGCCAATCACTGAGCGAGTTTGAGCTGGACAGCTCACTACTCAACTACATGACGGGGTTTTAAACAAAAAAACAAAGCTGATTTCTTCGCCGCCGAAACCGAAGTCGATGTTTTGGCGTTTGTATAATGGAAGACAGCAACAATGGATGAATGTCAAGCGATAAAGAATCTGAAAATGATCAGTTCTAGCGAAGAATCGAAGTAATTGACTTTGAGAGTTGAGCGGTGTTGAACAATTGGTCGAGTGTACATGTAAACATACGTACGGCCGGTCATACTCTGTCATACTGAAAGGTAACTTAAAAGGCAATTATGATATTTAGACGGGATATTTACCTTTGAAATCTGCTTATTGCTTCGAATAAATGTTTTGGCTTACTTTTGGAAAGATGTCTGGCGGATAAAGTGTTTTTTGTTGCGACAGGAAACCAAAATCGAGACGAGATCTTTTCACGTATCATGTTTGCATAATTAATTTGGTCAAATTTCATGCACAAAATTTTATTTGCACCTGAGTCGATTCCTCTGCATGGATTTACTCTGGGAAGACCCTGGTGCTCTATATAACAAGGAAAATTTTTGCTTTCAACTTTTTTCTTGAACTACATATCAGTTTGAACCAATGTGAGCTAATATACTATATGAGGTATTAAATATAATATGAGCTAAATTTATAGGCAATTGTGGAATAATTTTGCTAATCTGAGCTAATTAAATGCAACATATATTTTGGAAAGGTTATTTATTACCCTTTCATACGAGGCATAGCTATTCACACACTTGTAAAATAATACCTTTCAAGAAAATTAATAAAGAATAATGTTGTCCATTTTGACACAGTTGGCTCTGAGAAATTTCTCTGGCACGTACTAGGGGTAAAGCCGGGCTTAAATACTTTTTTTGCGCAAGCAGGATTTTTGCAAGGGCTGTCACCTTTTATAGCGATGGGCACATGATTAGTACTCAGTTTATCTTAAATCGAACTGTATGAGGGGTGCTGCTCCGTTCAGATGGGCCAAAATATAAAGTGCAAACTAGCTGCATGATTAGTACTTTTATGTTATATCGAACTGTATGGTAGGTGTGCCACTGTTCAGTTCAGATGGACAATAATATAAAGTGTAAGCTGGCTGCATGATTAGTATACTTTTATGTTACATTGACCTGTATCTGATGTGCCAATTGCCAGTTCAGATGGACAATAATATTAAGTGTAAGCTGGCTGTATGATTAGTATACTTTTATGTTACATTGAACTGTATGAGGTGTGCCACCGGCCAGTTCAGATGGGCAATAATATTAATTAAAGCTGGCTGCATGATCAGTATACTTTTATGTTACATCGAACTGTATGAGGTGTGCCACCAGCCAGTTCAGATGGGCAATAATATTAAGTGTAAGCTGGCTGTATGATTAGTACTTTTATGTTACATCGAACTGTATGAGGTGTGCCACCGGCCAGTTCAGATGAGCCAAAATATTAAGTGCAAACTAGGTACATGATTAGTACTTTTATGTTATATCGAACTGTATGAGGTGTGCCACCTGCCAGTTTAGATGTGCCAAAATATTAAATGCAAACTGGCTGCATGATTAGTACTTTTAGCCAGTTCAGATGGACAATAATATTAAGTGTAAGCTGGCTGCATGATTAGTATACTTTTATGTTACATTGAACTGTATGAGGTGTGCCACCGGCCAGTTCAGATGGGCAATAATATTAATTAAAGCTGGCTGCATGATCAGTATACTTTTATGTTACATTGACCTGTATCTGATGTGCCAATTGCCAGTTCATATGGACAATAATATTAAGTGTAAGCTGGCTGCATGATCAGTACTTGTATGTTACATTGACCTGTATGAGGTGTGCCACTTGCCAGTGGACAGATGGACAATAATATCAAGTGTAAGCTGGGTGCAGAATCAGTACTTTTATGTTACATTGAACTGTGTGAGGTGTGCCACCGGCCAGTTCAGATGGGCAATAATATTAATTAAAGCTGGCTGCATGATTAGTACTGTTATGTTACATTGAACTGTATGAGGTGTGCCACTTGCCAGCTCAGATGGACAATAATATTAAGTGTAAGCTGGCTGCATGATTAGTACTTTTATGTTACATTGAGGCTGTACGAGGTGTGCCACTTGCCAGTAAATGTTCAGATGGACAATATAAGTGTAAGATGGCTGCACAAATTAGTACTTTTATGATATATTGAACTTTATGCGGTGTGCCAGCCACCAGTTCAGATGGACAATAATATTTAAGTGTAAGCTGGCTGCATGATTAGTACTTTTTATGCTACATCGAGCTGTCTGCGTGGTTTATAGTACTGTAGTGTTCAAGTCAGTGTAGGTCTTCAGTTTTTCCAGGAGAAATGCTTGCTCTACAATCTTCAGTGTGTTTGAATATTTCCATCTCAAGTGGATGCATAAAATGTAACTAAGTTGGCTGCCAGTCAGAATCACACAGAATGCAATGCAGTTAACCTGGAATCATATTGCGGACACTGTATATTTTTGATACTTAGCAAAGAAAGAAAGGTTGTAAATTTTTAAAGCTTGGTCGTGAAGTAAGAAAGCTGTAATGTTTACAGGAGGAGATTTTCGCGCTCGCGGTATCACCGGCTCGACTATCTATGAAATAGTTTCTTTTCGCGGTTTTTCTGCTCGTTAGCTGCCGCCGCAACTTGATTTGCTCTCTAAAGCGAATAATCCCGCAAGCTAAGCGCACTCATTTCGTTGTGGTCTTTTGTGGTTTACGAATCATGAACAAATCCTAGAAAATTCAGGGCTAAATTTCTAGGGTTCTCAAAAATCATTATCATTATTTTTGTTTGCACTATTGTTTACATTTCGCACTTTGCACTGAAACTTGCTGTATGTCCATTAGGATTTTGCAAGTAAATCATGTAGATGTAGATGAATACATGTATATACACTGTATTCACACTGTCCGAGTACGGGAAGATGCCCGCGAGCTTCTCGCGCGCGCGTTTACAAAATTATATCGCCTGTTGCTCTTTCAATCGAGCCTTTCCTTCTTTATAACAAAGATAGCTTTGCACCCCAAGAGACATCCAAAATTTATGAAACTACATGTATTAGCACTTTCCGATTGACAATAGCGACCAGCTCTTTGTTACAAAATTTCGCGCGCGCGTGCACGAAATTGCACCAAATATTATTTATGCGCAGCCAACAAAATACATACAATCGGAACTTCCCGCGTTCACAATATAAAATACAGGGTCAGTGTATATAATAATTGGACTTTTAATATACGGGCACCAGCTTTTCATCTAAAAACACAGTAATTTGACTTCTGGTAAAATCTAAGATTTCATACGCGTGAAAGGCGGTCACTTTATGCAGCTTTATGGCAAAACGCTGGGTAGAAAAAGTAAATGGACTAACCTGACATCCCCAATGTGATTGGCAGTGAATGATTCATGATCCTCGAAAGTCCAGGACGAATTCAACTGAAAATTTTAGAGTTAACACGGCGGGAAGAACTGGCCATCGCGTATGAATGCATTCATTCTTCGATTGCACCAAAACGAAACAACAAAGGTTCCCTTTACGCCGACAACAACTAAAACCGTCCATTTCTGGTGCGAGAATGTTGCAATTTAGCCGCAGTTGCTTTAACTGAAGACGGTCGCTAAACAATCGGACAAATTCAGCTTCCCTTCTAGTCAATGCATCATTTGTTATCACATCTCCGGTAACACCACCTCTCGATTCTCTTTAAAATGTGCGCTAAGTATTAGAACTTCAAAAGATGAAATCCTGGAAAAGAACTGTTCAGCTAGCTGCCGAATATGTGCGACAGGAACGAAATAGAAGTTGTTGCGAAAACGAGACTATATTTTCTATTCCTCGTGGTTTGGAAGCCGTTTGGCGCAAATAAATTTATTCTGGCGCGAAATGAATAGTGTGCATAAATTTAATACAATGGAAATTGATCCACGTGATACTAGCGATGACATGATTACTGGGACATGATAACTTTCGGCAGCTCGACATATTTAATGAGATTAAATCACCTTCGGTGACCACAAAGATTAAATCTCCCCATGAAACCGTACTTACAGTAAAAACTTTATGCGTTCTTTCATGAATAGTTCACAATGTCGCCAAAAAGCCATTCTACGGAGATGCGCACGGCACTCATTGCCTTGTTATATTCTTCCATTTGCGGCGTCATTCCCGCACATCTGTAAGGGACCTGAAGGTGGACACGCAGTGGATAGGCGGGGTCACCATAAACAGCCATTGGCTCCCGGGTCCTTGAAAAGGCATGTCGTTCTAGATCCTGAAGAAGACCAAAATCCGCTAACATCCCTGAATCATGTTTTCTGCCCTCTGAAAAAGAAAGAACAAGGGAATAAATTTTAGCTAACAAAGGACTGACGAAAAGATATTTTCCAATTTCACAGAATAAAATTTTTATTTTGCATGATAAAACTAACCTACTGGGCCATACATGTTGGCTATCATGCCACTGGGTAATACGACAGACTGGAACTTGAGTCCGTGAACTCGTTTATGGCCATTGTAAACAATCCTCTGATTGTTTTCAGGTCGACAAATCGGTCTGACTGTTCCGTCTATGAAACCAAAGCAATTAGATAATGGACTTCCTTTCTGATGTATTACTTGTGCGTACGTTTCCAGAAGTGCTGGATTCAGGAGTGTATTGTTCCACTGAGTGATCCTGTGATTGTGCTGAATATAAATTGTATCCAACACAAGATTGAAAACCATACTCAATTCTGGAACTGGACGACGAAATCGCGGGATCATGTCGCTGTATCTACAGGGATACGCAACTCTTCTTAGTGCAATGCAAAGGCCTTCAATGCCATCGCACATTGTACCTTGTTGACATTTAAAAGTCTGAGGAAGCTGTAGGACATCAAAAAGTATGGGAATGTCACTCTTGTGAAAACGAAATTCCGCCAAGCACTCGCTGTCATCCATCTCGTTTAAGTCGAACTTATCATAGCATTCATACGGAAAATCTGGATTTTTCGACGTATTTAAATCATAGAGAAGAAGGAATTCGTCCTCTGATATATCGCCATCGTCATAACCAACGAGGAGAAGGTCCCGAACTTCTCTAAATGAAGCCATCACTTCAATCAGCGAAATAAGCTTCCAAACCGCCGTCCTCGGCTTCTTAAGTATTTATTTTCCCGCCTTGCGACGGGGACCTCTCCCCAGGTTTCCTCGGCCATACTCCCCGTCCTAGATTGTCCCGTCCTCGTATCTTAAGGTCGCTATTGTCTAGCACGTCACAGGACGGGGTCATGTCATGTTTTGGAATTAGCAAAAGAATTAATAGATGTGTAATTGTTTTTGCAATGACATTATATTTGTACTTTACTCATATTATCTAGTATTATTTTGCCAATATATCTGTAGTGATATAAGGTATAATAAAGTTGTTGTAGTTGTTGTTTGTCTAAAAATGTCAAGCATGGTTATAAATGGGGTTGACAGACCTACACGACTCCTGTTGTGTGTCCATTGTATTGTTTTAAGCCTTCAAGCACGTCTTATAAGCGACTCTCTGTAAAAATAAGACTGGCTAAACACTAGAATCACTCTTCGCTAAAAAATATAAAGCCATAAAGCCCTTAGATCAGTTATGAATTTGTTCTCTTTGTAGATATTGACCTTTTGATCTCGGCGGATTATCTCTCAAATTGATAGGAGATTTAATGCTGTATAGAGCCGTTAGAATTATTATATTTCTTTATGCCTGTTTGATGCTAGCTCTATTGGCATACATTGTGGGTTTTTTTGTGCTCACTTTTGTAGCAAGATAAATACTAATCGGCTAAAGTTTGTTATCGCTTTGAAAATGCGAGGATCGTTAAATTTCTAAGGCCGTGACATCAGTAGTGTCTAAAGTCTGCGGTGCGCGAGACTTGAGAGAAAGTGTTTCCGGCATCACGGATATAGGCGTCTTGCATGGATCCGACTCTCAAAAAGCCGTAGTCTATAATTCCACTGCAGTGAAATTTAGAATTCTTGCAATAATTTTTAGTTCTGTAGTTGAGTAGTGTGTCTCAGTGGAGCTAGGATAAACCTCCGTTGCTTTGTTATAGCGTTTGATTTGGCATCCAACAGATAATCTGCAGCATAGTTGCTGTTTTGTAAATCTCACGGATGCTAGTAAATTCTTGAGTCCTTTCCTTAAGCAAGGAATGATGATGAATAATGTCTTTAAAGAAATAAAATAATTCTAACGGCTCTGGACAGCATGATATCCTCCTATCAATCTGAGAGATAATCCGCCGAGATCAAAAGGTTTATATCATCGAAGAGAACAAATTCTTAACTGTGATCTAAAGGCGCGATCCTCTCTGAAGTCTTACTGGGAAAGCTTTATACTTTAGGCTTTTGAAACACTTTTTTGCAACGAGTGGGAGTCGTGTTTAGCCTGTCCTTTTTTAATACCACCTAACTGGGGGGATTCTGAGGGAGGGGGCATTTTTTCCCTTTCTTTTTTGATTTTTTTTGAGGGATCCTAACTGGGATCCTAACTGGGATCCTAACTCGGATCCTAACTCGAATTCTAACTCGGATCCTAACTCGGATCCTAACTCGAGCCGTAGTTTATCCCAAGCGATATATCAATTCAACACTGATATTACAAACTGCCACGTTATTTCAATTAACTGTAATAGAAATTGCTAAAGCGCGTTATTGTACAAATTATTGATAGATGTTTTATTAAAAACGTGACAAACGTTAGAACTTGTATTTGAAACCGTGGCGTTAATACAATTTACTGTAGGTGTATTATTACAAAATTTGGATTTCTCAAGAAAGTACAATGTACATACTTACGAGAGTACATACTTTCCATTTTACAAAGAAAAACGCATAGGGCCGACTTTACATGCAGTGAATACAAACTAGAAGTGTTGACGTCAATAAATAAATAATATTTATACAGGGTGACTCCAGTGTAAAACACTTATCAAATGCTTAATCTAAATTGAGATTCAAAATAATCGGCTTTTTGGACAATATATCGTCTTTTAAGAATGAATGGAGTTTTTACTATAAAATTCGGCCAAAACAAAACTAAACGGTTTCAGTCGGGAAATTGCGAGCATTTTAATCATTTGTACTAAAGTAGTGGTGCCATCCGCTTTCTCGCCAATAATCATGTGGGCGCTGGCGCCGGCGCTCACAAAAAGCGGCTAGACCAAAGAACCAAAATGTTTACCCTACGCCTTGGAGCCAAGTAATGAATAGGCCTATTATCTAGCTACTCAAACTTTGCATATAGATTTAAGAATTGGTTCACGATTAGCGTGCGTCTGTCGAGCCATGGATATCTAAATAACCAATCTTTTAAGATATTGAAATATATAAAACGCCTCACACTTTCTCTTTGAGCGATGTTTCTCCTCAGTGTTACTTTTTCTTCAACGGCTGCATTCAACATTCATCAAGCTTTCTATTTATATATAGTTTGTCATAATTTCTTTGAAAACGGCGCGCGTGTGAATGTTTTCCCGAATGACACTGGCCTGTTCCAGTCGTTCAGATAATAGGGAACGTAACATAAGAAACATGCGAAGCAAAAATATTGCGAGTGTTGATGGAGGGGAATCGTAAACTTCCTACCGAGTAGAAAATCAGCTTCAATCAGTCCTGAGAAAGCCTTTTTTATTGTTTATAATAAAGCGCTTCGTTCTCGTTACATTCAGTTGGCTTGGCGGGATTTTGAAGAAAATTTACAAACGGAGCGCTCGCATCAGTTTCGCCGGAGATTTTGTTATAAAAAAGGAATGAAATCGGAACATTCCTAAAAAAAGGAATTCTACAGGTGAATTACAGCATTTTACGCTAAACAGGAAGCGATTATTTGTGTCAAATCGTGGATTAACTAGGCGCCTGCAGGCCAGTTTGCGACGTTGAAGACCTAGAAGAAATTCATTCATGGCGACAAAAGCCGGTTTAAAGTTTCATCACTTCATTGAAAAAATGCGTGATATTAATCCTTAATTTTACTCGGGCCCATGCGATTACATATACTAAACGTACGAGGTTGTTTTTAGCTTAATTAGCGGCAGAGGTTCTTTAAACTCAGCATGTTTATTATTATATTCTTCTACATTAACCTCCTAAAATCGTAATTTCACGACTGTTTTTTAACAAAACGTTCCCGCTGCTTCCGAACTGGCCGAGCATTAATCGTTTCAACTCTGGCCTGACATGTTTATTTTAATTAAAAAAGACTGAAATATCTGTTTCAGGCTCGGAATCACCTTTATAAAGGCTGAAGGATCAGTAAACCGGCAATTCCGTGTTCAAGATACGCTTATATTGACAGGTTAACCCGATAGATAGGTGAGCAGTAGAGGTCAAGAATGTTTCAGGTTTCAATTTTTGAACGATACGTTTGCAACATCAGAGAGGCTTTCCCATCCTTTCGAAAATTGTCGTCAATTTTAATATCCAAACTATCATCTTTCAAGATCAATGTAACTCTGCGCAGATAGCGTGTAAAAAGCGCCTACTGAAAACGTTTTACCTTCAGCCGCGTTCTTACAGAAAGATTTATAATGAAAGAAGGTGAAAGTCTCCATTCATCATACATTGCCACTGATTTGCGTTCAGAACGCTTTGTTATCTTATACTGCCATCATGTTGAACAGTGTCACAATCCACGCCTTGAGAAAAACCTCGTCGCTACCAAAACCTTTAAAAACACTGCTCCTGAGTCTGGCTGTTTCTGATCTTGGTGTTGGTTTATTGGTTCAGCCTATGTACATTGCAGTTAATGTCATGGAAATGGAACAAAACAATGAAAACAGTCAGTATTATAGTGCCATAAAAACCGTGTATTTCGCTACGGTGAATTCAGTTGGTTTTGCTTCGTTCTTTGGTGTAATTGCGTTGAGTGCAGACAGATTCTTGGCTGTTCATCTTCATCTCAGATACCAGGAACTTGTTGACCTGGGTTTTCAGCCCAGTTCTTTCGTTTGTGAGGTTATTGATCGTGCGAAATATTCTTTACCTGATTTTTGCCATTATTTGTGCCTCTTTTTTCTTAATGTACTGTACCGCTTAACTACAAGATATATGTAGCCGTGCGACACCACGCAAACCAGATTCAAGCCCTGCAAGCACAACAAGAAGCACAGAATGGCGAATTTATAAATACTGCAAGTCTGAGAAAATTTGCAAAAGCAACATTCGCCGTATATGTCGCGTTTTTGGTTTGTTATGTGCCAAACATTTGTACTTTAGTTGCCTTTCCAATCTCTGGAGCAAGTGTCGCTATAAAGGAGATGCAACGCAATACTTTGACACTGGTGTTTATGAATTCATCGCTCAATCCACTGATTTACTGTTGGAAACTGAGTAACATTCGACACGCTGTCATGAACGTACTGAGGAATATATGGCGAAGCCACAACATGAATGAGATACAACCGACCAACTAAGTTTAAGATATATTTTCCTTTTTTTACAAATTGGTGCATGAGCATTGTCAGTATTAAGAAACTTTATCTTTGTTATCAGGAAACAAAACAACAAACATCTAAATTTAATCTAACCCAACGCTCCACCAGACAGCAAGCGATGTCGACCTGTTTCCAAAGATGTCTTTGTAATTACACTCTTTTTTATATATATATATAGTTAAAGAATGTCTTATATTTGAGCTGAGGCTGAGCTTTAGACTTTAATTTCAACCAGATTCAAACCCTGCAAGTTCAATAAGAAGCACGGAATGGCGAATTCTGAGAGTCTGAGAAAACTTGCAATCAGAGCATTCGTCATCAGTATCTCGCGTGTTTGGTTTGTTGTTTGGCAAACATTTGTTTTTTAGTTGTCTTTATAAACTCTGGTCTAATCAGTACCATTGCAGAGATGTTGGACCTTTACAGTTCGGTTACGCAAGTTAATGATCAGATTTATTCTACAGGCTGACGATAAATTCGCTCTGGCACTCGTAACTGCTATCCGTTTCAATCGTCCTCGAAATGAAGCCATCCGTACCGTATTTGTAGCGTTTACTGAAGAATTGTGACTTACTTATTTGTACAAATTGTTATTTAAGAATCTTTAATACATGTTTTAATGACTTCAGGCAAGCAATGGAAAGATTCGTGCAAGCATGCGCATAGCATGATACAGTCTCTTTAAATGGCCCATAGCAGACGAACAGTTGTTTTACAAAGCCATGTAGTACATTTTTATACAAAGACATTTCTGTGTAAAACCAGAAACGGGTTGTAAGTGATGTAATGTCGCCCGTAAGCATTCTAATGAAAAGAGTTTACAAAGGTTTCTGTACAATCCTCAATTAGTCCACCAATTACTGTTAGAAAACACGCTAAGCTTGGTAAAATATCATTCTGTTGGTTATCTTCAATTGAATAGTAGTTTTACAAACTGTAATACCAGTGAATAATATCTGAATTTGAACGGTTCTGAACCCTTTCCGCTTGTACAGTTAAACCGTGAGCCATATAATAAGTTTGGTGAAAAGCCTAAAATTTGATTATTTAAAAAGAAGCTATCGAGCGGTACTTTTCTGTTGTTTTACATTATTATTGTATGTAAATAAATATGATTTTAGCCTTCGCTTCTGTGCATTAAATTATTAAAGTGTGATCAATACCGAACCCTTTTAACCTTCATAAAGTACCATCTTTCAAAATATAACTGTAATATATCACGGGCGTTATTACAAATGATTATTGATAGGAGGTATTGATAGGGGGAGGGAGGTATAATCAAATCCAATTGACGGCAAATTTCACCGAACAGAAAAAGAGTGGCTGTTTTGATATGAGGAAATATTTCTAGGTCAATAATTTAGTTCAGTTCGTGCAGTGCAGCAGTTTTCAATGAATCAAACACTAAAGGGAAATGGTCAACATTATTGTATTCGGACAAGACTCACCGTTCCACCAAAAGATGGTGGTCTCTTTGTGTACCCGCCACCCCAATTTTAAAAGATGGTGTCTTAAAATTGTATAGCCCCACTCTGTCAGGAGTAAAACTGAGAAACAAATTCAAACATCTCTGTGCCGTTTTACAAAGAATGCAAGCTTCATGTTCACAAAATATTTAAGCCTTGTCTCAGATTTTCAGGTCAATAAAGTAGGTTCATCAGATAGATTGTGTCTTGTGAGGATGGATGTTGAGCAATGGCGCCGATGGTGAACGCACGATTAAATAAATTGTTGCGCGCAATTTTGCTGGAGAAGAACACGATCTACTTCTCGTTGCGCGCGATCTTGCGTGTTGTGTACGCGCCTCATTTTTTCTTTACAATCGTTCTGTTGAGAATTTCCGCTGTTTTAACTTTGTTTTGTAAAATAATTTTATAAAGACAAAGGTCAGTCTTTTGTGCAAAGTTTATTTATTTCATTATTCGTGAATCCTTCTTTTAAAATCGAGGACACTCATTCCAATGGAAAAGGTTAGACATGTTCAAATTCCATCGGGAACGCAGATTTATTTATCTGTGAAACTGAAATTCGCCAGGATTTTTGCGTATTTGTTTCCAAAAGTTTTTAAATTTTCGTCACGTGGTAGCAAACAATAGTTATTTCAAAACATGACTTAATAATAATTTACGATATATTGGTTATTAGAAATTGTGACAAGCATTATTTTCCTTAACGACAATGAATACTTTATTTTTCAAACAAAAACACATGATGTTATACAGCTCTTTTGAAACCTACCTTTGAGGGGAAAAATTTGAAACTTTGTTTTCATAATTTTTTTGGAGAGTATAGAGGTTTTGCACGGCAGCCATGTTACATGGCAGGAACAAATGCAAAACATTTTCATTGTTCCTGCCATGCAACATGGCTGCCGTGCAAAACCTCTATATACTGTAATACTGAATTAATAGCATATGTAAATTAATTTGACAGAAAAGCGGTATGGAGAAAACTTTGATAGTTTAAATATTGGTCTGCAGTTATCCCAATTTTGTAAAAATAAACCGACGGTAAATCGCTATAACTTCGCGGTTTGTAAAAGTCAAGTGGTAAATAGTAACGGTAAGCCCGGCCTTGGAACGAGAGAGGGTCATTCGAGTGAATTAGTCGGGTATCAAATGCAGCCGCTGAAAAAAAAAAACCACTGGCGACGCTGCGTTTATCTCAAGGCATCAATCAACAAAACGGTGTCAAGCTTTTTCAATTATTTTGATTGGTTATTTTAAATAGATATCCACGTGTAAAGTTTGAGTACCTAGATAATGCGAGACATGTTTCGTTAATAAATGTCACGCAAGCACGTAAATACTTGCGACAGTACATACTTTCCATTTTACAGAGAAAAACACGAAGGACCGATTTTACATGCAGTGTCAAGATGGCATATAACATAGCTTGAAGTGTTTACTGGTCCGCTTATAAGCCGATTCAGAGATCTATCAATAAAACAATATATAATATTTATGCAGGGTAACTGCAATGTAAAACACTTATCAAATGCTTGGTCTGAGTTGAGATTCAAAATAATCGGCGGCCTTTTACATTTTTTCTTCGCAATTGATATTTTGGACATCGTCTTTGAATGAATTTTAAAATGGCGTATTTTTAATTGTAAAATTTGGCCGTAACATTCCACGAACAAACCGAACAACCTTTTTCGGCAAACTGCTTGTATTTAATCATTTCTTTTAAAGTAAAGTAGTAATGTCATCCGCTTTCTCGCCATAACCATGTGGGTGCTGGCGCCGAAGTTTCTGCCGCTTACGCCAACAGAGGGTGGTTTGGCCAATTTCGATATATTAAAATAGCCCTTTTCACGGTTGATTTTTCTCATTTGCATTACAATGTTATCCAACGTGGATGCGAGGCAATTTCGGGCTAAAACTACAAAATAGCCCGAAATTGCCTCACATACATGCTAGATTTCATTGTAATGCAAATGAGCTGAGTTAACCGTGAAAAGGGCTATTCTAACTTTACTCCGAATTAATTATTCATCCTTGAAACTTAATTGTATTATTCCTCTTGGCCTCAGGGCCATGCAAGAAATAGGCCTATTATCTAGCTACTCAAACTTTGCACATGGATACCGAAATAACCAATAGAAATATCGAAAACGCCTCACACTTTCTCGTTGAGAGATGTTATGAGATAATTGAACACGGTGTGTTTTTTTTCCTTCCACGGCTGCATTCAACATTCATCAAGCACTCTATGACCTCTATATAAATATGGTTTGTCACAGTTTCCTTGAAAACGCGTGCGTGTGAATTTTTTCCGGAATGACACTGGCCTGTTCCAGTCGTTCAGATAATCGGGAGCGTAACATAACAAACACGCGAACGAAAAATATTGCGATTGTTGATGGAGGGGGATCGTAAAGTTCCTACCAAGTAGAAAATAAGCTTCAATCAGTCCTGAGAAAGCCTTTTTTATTGTTAAACGTATGAGGTTGCTTTTAGCTTCATTAGCGCAGAGGTGCTTTAAACTCAGCATGGTTATTAGTATATTCTTCTATTAGTATATTGACTTCCTAAAAGCTTAATTTCAATTAATTTTAACAAGACTTTCCCACTGCTTCATAACTGGTCGAGCATTAATCACTTCAACCCTGGCCTGACTTGTTTATTTTAATGAAAAAGGCTGAAACATCTGTTTTAGCTCGGAATCAGCTTTATAAAGGCTGCAGGATCACCGGCAATTCTGTCCGGCTTCAAGATACGCTTATATTGACAGGTTATCCGGATAGATAGATGAGCAGTAGAGGTCAGGAATGTTTCAGGTTCCAATGTTTTAACGACACTTTTTCAACATCTGAGAGGCTTACCCATCCTTTCGAAAATTATCCTCAGTTTTAATATCCAAACTATCATCTTCAAGATCAAAGTTATAGTGTTTACAAAGCGCCTACTGGAAACGCCTACTGGAAACGTTTTACCTTCAGCCGCGTTCTTACAGAAAGCTTTATAATGAAAGAAGGTGAAAGTCTTCATTCATCATACATTGCCATTTGCGTTCTTAACGCTTTATTATCTTATACCGCCATCATGTTGAACAGTGTTACAATCCACGCCTTGAGAAAAACGTCGTCGCTACCAAAACCTTTAAAAACACTGCTCCTGAGTCTGGCTGTTTCTGATCTCGGTGTTGGTTTAATCGTTCAACCTTTGTACATTGCAGTTAATGTCATGGAAATGGAACAAAACACTGAAAACAGTCAGTATTATCGTGCCATGTATACCGTGTTTCTCACCGCGTTGAATTTATTTACTTTTGTTTCATTCTTTGGTGTGATGGCTTTAAGTGCAGATAGATTCTTGGCTGTTCATCTTCATCTCAGATACCAGGAACTTGTGACTCACAAGCGTGTTGTTGCAGTGGTAATTTCATTATGGGTTTTCAGCGCAGTTCTTTCGTTTGTGAGGTTATTGATCGAGCAAAATATTAGTTTCGTGATTTTTGTCATTGTCGGTGTCTCTTTTTTCTTAACTACTATACCGCTTAACTACAAGATATATGTAGCCGTGCGACACCACGCAAACCAGGTTCAAGCCCTGCAAGTACAACAAGAAGCACAGAATGGCGAATTAGAAAATGCTGCAAGTCCGAGAAAATTTGCATTAGGAACATTCGTCGTATATGTCGCGCTCTTGGTTTGTTATTTGCCAAACATTTTTACTTTACTTGCCTTTGTAATTTATGGCTCAAATGCCACTTTAAGGCATATGCAACGCTATACTTTGACACTGGAGTTTATGAATTCATCTCTCAATCCACTGATTTACTGTTGGAAACTGAGTCACATTAGACACGCTGTCCTGAACATACTGAGGAATATATGGCGAAGCCACAACATGAATGAGATACAACCGGCCAACTGAGTTTATTGTTTTGACCTTTTCTTTTTACAATTTGTGCAAAAAGCGTTTCAGTGTTCAGAAACTTTCAACTTTATTAATAGGAAGAAGACAAAACACCAAACACATTTAAATTTATTCAACCTGAACAGTCCACCGGACAGCAGGTGAAGAGGTGTTTCTAATTTGTGGCGCGAAACTGTCCTTGTTATTATACTCTTGTCCATAATATTCGCTTAAGATTTAAAATACTATTTTATTGTATTTAAAATACTATTTTATTTTAAGGCTAAAAGTTAAAAGAAAAAAGAAAACGAACGAGAACAGTCCCCCTTTTCGCGATGATAATTACATCGGTGAGACCATGCACGAGGAATGTGGAGGTGCAAATTGATATTAAACATTCAAACCCTTGTAATGACTTTGAACTTGCCCGTCACCTAAACGAGAATTCGTCTCATTCTTTTATTTGGCGAATCCTTTATGCGGCTCAATGTTTTAACAAGCGCGGGCAGAATTATTGAAGGCCTAATGATGCAACAATAGTTCCTCAGTTTGAACAAACAAGTTCATTCTTACGTAGCGTAAAATTCTGTAGGTGGGGTTCAGAGCTACCTTAAATTTTCGAAAATTTAGGGTAGCTCTGAACCCCACCTACAGAATTTTTCAACTTTGCCAAAAGTTGCATCTTATCCTACTGATCAAAATTCGACAATAAAAAATGGGGTTCACCGAGTCATTTTTGAGTTATGAACACTTAAAGCTAAAATTAAGGGTGTTTTCAGCACGTTATACTGTTGCTATAGTAACATATTGTGTCACAAAAATGATAACAACGTGTTCACCAATCATTGGGCATTCGTTTGATATCATGATTGTAGCATCAACTTATAAAGAGTGGTTTTAATGACCCATCAAAATCTAAGTCTTGGAAAGTGCTGGAAACTGTTGGGAGCCACCTTAAACAAACAAGTTCATTCTTACGTAGCGAAACTGTTCCCACCGAGAATCACTTAAAACATATAAAATGTGCAGGTCCTGAAGATGACTTAATTAGTCGAAAACGTTCGGTTTTTTGTTTTAACTTTTAGCTTTTTAATTATACCCTTGTTTTTATATATACTGAGAACGTCTAACATTTGAACTGTGGTTTAGCCGTGACTGAACTTTGTAATTATACTCTTACTTGTTTTTTATATAACAACGTCTAATATTTAATATTTGAGCTGTGGTTTATCCAGGACTGAACTTTGTAATTATACTCTTACTTGAGTAGTAATATCGAGTGGTTTTAACGGGCGTGGCCCCTTTTGGTTAATAGATTCAAGATGGCGCCAAAGCGCATTAAGGGTGGATAATGAATTCAAGATGGCCCCTACTGGTTAATAGATTCAAGATGACGCCAAAGCGCATTGAGGGGTGGATAATGAATTCAAGATGGCCCCTTCTGGTTAATGGTTCATGATGGCGCCAAAGTGCATTGAGGGGTAGATAATGAATTCAACATGGCCGCTTACGAGCTGTAAAATGGAAACGTATCTGTGGTCGAAAAAGAGCCATACCCGGGCAAGTGTTATTGCGCAATATCACGCGCGCATAGGAACGAGGTCAATAACGTCACACATACGATTAAAAATTCACAAAATTTATTTTATGAGAAAATAAAACCTGATTTACGCGCGGGTGTGTGTGAGGGTCCTAGTGACCACTCGTCCCAGACTCTACAAATCCAACAAATTGTTGATGTTCAATTCATCTTCTTCTTTGTATCCATATGGGTATGTGGCAAAGGTCAGCGGATCCAATACTCGTTTTGTGTAAACCAACTGGTACTGTTTGTACTCTGGAAAGGTGAAGAGATGATAATGTTTTGCATCCCGGTGCATCTGGAAGCTCTTGATGACTTGAATTTGGCGCGTGTTCTTCAGCGGTTTCTGCACCTCGTCGAGGACGTTTTGCCTCATCACTTGGTAATTTAATTGGACCGCTCCTTCACTGTTGAGGCTGAAACCTCGAACTTTGCAACAAGTTTTACCTCGCAAGGTCTGGTACCCGTAGTTCTTGGGACCACCCGATACGAATTCGATGATGTGGTCTCCCGCATCGAGCTCATCTTTGAATTCTCCGAGAAAATTGCCGAGGGGTGAGTCGGTTTCACCAGGACGACTGATGAAAATGACAGAGTCCGTGTCATAATACAGACAGCGTTCTCCCAAGAGCTCCAAGGCTTCGTACAAGTGTAATCGGGCCCAACAAGTGGTGAAACAAGCAATGAATATGTTCAGGTTCGGTGATACGATGACGTCCCCCTCTTGCTGTTTGTAATGCACCTCTACCCTCTCTTCAGTGAGTGGACTCACGTATCTGACGTCATGTTTGTCTGAGTCCAGGAACTTGTGAAAAGCCACATGGTCGACGGATTCTTTGACCTGGGTCTTGTTTACTTGTCGGCCAAACTTGCCCCACATGGAGTTGAGCATGATCTTAGCCACTTGTCTCAGACCTGGATTGTACTCCATTTTTAGAGGATCCAAACGAATACCTTCCTTTTCGTAGTATCGTTGAATGTACTCGGCCTTTTCCTCTTCGGTTCCCCTCCAGCTGGCCTCTTCCTTTATTTTCAACCACGTGTCGACGTAATCTTTAAAGAGACCCACTTGCGAATGGGAGAAGTGCCAGAGTTCATCGATGTGAAGAATCTTGTACCCCTTGTCCACAGCCTTCTGGAGTTCCGGGGTGCACCACGTGCCTTGCAGGGCTCTCTCGTGGTCCATATGATTACACGCATACCATTTGCTCACCAGGGTTTGGGTCAATTGATCTTGAACGCAGGCGGCACACAACGGAAAGGTCAGTCTGTCCCCCTCTCGGTATGGAAGCACGGGATGGTATAGATCTCGCGGTGGAAGGACTTTGCACTGTGCCACGCCAAAGTACTGGTCCAAGTCGGCGGGGTCCACGTCGTTGTGAAATTCTGGATGGCCCACGGGGTAGCGACCTCGTTTGTTCACCCAGGGGTAGAGGGACGTGAAGTCATAATACTTGATTTTCTCTTCACCTTCCGCTTTGTGATAAAGTTTGACCGCGTTGGTCCTTCCCCCGTAAAAAGAGTTGCGCGGTTCCAAAGGTGGGGCCAAGGCGCACAGACTTTCCGGGTACTCTCGGATGTCGGGACTCTCTACTTTCAACTTGTCCCACCGACATTCCTACATTTCCACCACAGCATAGCCCTTGTCTCTTAGAAACTGCATCTTTTTTGCGTGAGGTGAAACAAATCGGCCACTGTTCTGCCCAACAATCGGTTGTGCGATTCGTACCTGGTCGGGAAGCATGTCGGGCATCCGTGCCAGAAGCATCCGTCGAACTCGTACACCGTATGGCTAGTGGAATCATACCCGTCCACCGTGTACCTGGTGTGGGGCACGTGATGTTCGCCCCGGTTCTTGGCGTGTCCCAGGCGAGGGTTGTAAAGAGGATGAGCGAAATGAGGATAGCTGCGAGCCATGAGGTCCAGTCCGTCTCTCTCTTCCTCCGTCAGTCCATTCCAGTGGTCTGTGCGCAACTGTCGGTGCGTCCAGTAGAGCCACTCGAACGCCTTGTGGTACTGATTGGTTTTTCTTCTCCATCCGTGGAGGGGTTCGCTGGCAATCGTGTTGGGCTGCATCCTATTCATTCTCAGGTCCCTGTTGCAGGCCGAGGCAATCGTCATTTGATCGAAGGGGTTGAAGTGGGTGTGCTGGTTGTTTGCGCTAACGGATGTCGTGGATTTTACGACATCCGGAAGACACTGTTACCAGAGCCCTTCGTTTCTTCCGCTGACCAAACGAAACGAAGGCTCTGGGGACGAGAATGTTCTGAGTTGCTCCGAGTTGCTCCGAGTTGCTCCGAGTTGCTTTAAGTTACTCTGAGTTGCTCTGAGTTATTCCGAGGTGCTCAGAGTTGCGCATTCAATTGATCTAAGTTGCTCTGAGTTGCTCTGAGTTACTCTGAGTTGCTCAGAGTTGCGCATTCAATTGCTCTAAGTTGCTCTGAGTTGCTCTGAGTTACTCTGGGTTGCTCTGAGTTACTCTGAGTTGCTCAGAGTTGCGCATTCAATTGCTCTAAGTTGTTCTGAGTTGCTCTGAGTTGCTCTGAGTTACTCTAAATTGCTCAGAGTTGCGCATTCAATTGCTCTAAGTTGCTCTGAGTTGCTCTGAGTTACTCTGAGTTACTCTGAGCTTCTCTGAGTTGCGCACTCAATTGCTATAAGTTGCTCTTGTGCTCTGAATTTCTCTGACTTATAGTGAGCTTGCAGGACCCCCTAATGTAGATGTAGATGTAGATGTAGATAAACCAAGATGGCGCGAAAATACAAGGGCCCTGGGGCTCCCGAAGCCGTTCACATGGGCAGGATTATCCTAGCATCCTTTGCCTGCTACAGAGATATCAAGCAAAACAGACGTCAGTACACCTGCAGAGGCGTCCAGGAAAAGAGACCTCAATACATCTCAATCAATGTCTACAAAAATGCCAAGAAAACTGCCTGCGACACCTGTGACTACAGCGGAATCGAAAATTCCTCGCCGGATAGAAACAATGCCCTCTATTTCACCTGAGGAAATGGCACTCCCTTTGTTGCTGGATACCCCGCCTAATTCAACACGCAAATCATCTAATAAACGGAAGGCGAGAACACCCATGGTGGCCAGGTTACGGAGCAGGAAACGATGGGAACATTATTAAACTAAGCATTACTTATGTAATAGGTTGATAAATTACAAGTATCCTTTTGTTACAGCTCTTGTGAATTCAATAAACGTTTGAAAGTGTATAAAAGATGGTGTTGGTGTGAGCTTATTTTATTTTCCAAACAATAGATTGTGAAACCGGAAGGAACCCTGTCAAAATGGTTACACCAGCCATCACCGCTTATAACGTCATTGCAAATGTGTCTGTCATTACCAAATAAGGTGATACAAGTGTGCATTATTACCAAATAAGGTGATACAAGTGTACATCATCTCCATCGCCTCCACATAAGGCGTTAATGAGATTCCACCTCACGTTAATGATATTCCACCGCGCTTAAAACCACGCGTTTCGTTAAAAAATCCCTACTGCGCATGCGTACTGAGCTAAAAAAGCACGCATCGCATTTCATTAAAAACCCCTACTGCGCATGCGTACTGACTGAAAAAAGTGTCCCCCAGCCCAAGTTGTCCCATATGGAAGAGGACTTGTGTGATAATCATGTTTGAAATTGAATTTGAACCCATTTAGAGCAAAGAAACCCTACTGCATATGCGTACTGGTTGAAAAATCCAAAGTGTCCTCCACTCAAGTTGTCCTTCTCCGCCCTTTCCCCCACCCCCCCTCCCTCTATTTTCTTCGCTCGCTCCGACATTTTTCGCTCGCCCCCACTATCTGAGAGCCTGGAACAGGCTATAAAATTGAGGACAAGAACATATCCCAATTTGGAAATTTATAAACGAAATGCAGAAACACTGCTTCTGATGTTGCTTTCATCAGTACTGTTGTCAGGTAGATTCTTCATGTACCGGTCACATATTACGTAAAACAAAAGGAACAAAGAACGACAATAATACAAATGCAAAACAAGACCAAAAATACAATACCTCACAAACAATAGAAGACAATGAGTGGTTCATGGATACCGGTACATGCAGAAAGACCCTGTTGTCATTGATATTCGTAACGCAAGCCAGTTATTAGCATGTTTCGGAAAATTCTTCGGAAAGCAATCGAGTGTTCTGTTCGATGCAAATAAGTTTTTTGCTAAAGTTTTGCACGTGCATATAAAACTTGAAAACAATACTCGTGAATAATGAGGACGCTCACTTTTAAACACAAAATCTGCGGGAGAAAATTGGTACATTGGAGGTCCTATTTTATTGCCTTGCATGTCTTCAATGTCCTTGAAACTTGCAGGCCATATAAGTTGATGATTAATCTCGAGATTGTCAAATTTTAAAAAAAAATTATCTCGCGGTTTCCAAATTATCATCACATTTGTAGGCGTAGACCAAATTACATACAAAAATGGCAACAAGAGCAGCTGAACGCACGCTAATCAAATCCATCTTTCTCGCAATCGGCCAAAGCAAGCCCCTCACTTTTTCACACACCATTTCAAATGGAGTCAAACTATTATGAGATGAAACTGCATTCCCATCACGCATCATTTTCTTTAGATATTAGCCAATTATGTCGATAGTATGTTTTTCACTGTATTTATAATCCTCAAAACTTCATCCCCAAAAATTTCAAAAACGCTCTCATACATTTCTTTTAAACTTTGTCCAGTTGAAGCCCATGGTCAAATCAGTTAGTCCACTAGCGGGTTTTACATAAATTTCCCTCGATCTAAAGAAACTCCGCAACCTGTTAATTTCGGAGGATCACCATTCCGTTGCCATGGAAGCACCGATGTAAACAAATCCTATACTCCCATAAAGTTCAGTGTATTGTGTGTTTGCATGCAAAGTGGTTTGTCTTTTCATGCGCTACAACAAAAGATATGGCCCATTAAAATTGAAAGGGTGTGGACTTAAGAAATGGGTACGAGCCTCCTTAATGTCTTGAGATAAACACAGTGTGGCTTAGCGTTTCGCGGCTTAGCGTCTCCGGGCGCTTCCTATAATTTTGTCGAAATCTTCATTTATCATGCTTTCTATTGACATGAAGTTATCTTAGGCCCGGTTCAGACGCCGAACTTTTCATGAGCCGAACCTAATACCTTGAATTAAGTACATGAAAAGTTCGGCGTCTGAATCAATTAAGAACGGCTATTTGAATTTGGAACGGCTGAGCCGTTCTTTTCGCCTGGCTCAGCCGGGAATTTCGGCTTTGGAACGGCTTTGATTCAGACGCCGAACTTTTCATGAGCCGAACCTAATGCATAAATTATTATAACGACTGGTGCGTGTTCTGACATCTTTGCCTGAAAATCGCTCACCTTTCGATTTGTTTCTCTTCAAACTGAATTAAGTTCGGCTAATTAAGTTCGGCGTCTGAATCAACAGGCGTACTTTTGTTAATTTGGGTCGGTCCAAATTCGAATTAAGTTCGGCTCATGAAAAGTTCGGCGTCTGAACCGGGCCTTAGTTAACTTGAAAACGGCGCGCGTGCGAATGTTTCCCCAAAGAACTTTCGCGAAGTAGAAAATTAGAGCTCCATTTTGTCCTTAGAAAGCATATTTCATGAATTAACATATAGCGTATGGTCAATATAACATATAACATATGGTCAACATATAACATATAACATATAACATATGATCAATACTACGACCAAATTGACGGTGTGGCTACGGGCTCTCCTTTAGGTCCTGTTTTGGCCAACATCTTTATGTGCCTTTTTGAAGAGAAATGGGTCCTTAACTACAACGCTCGCCCTTCTGTTTGGTTTCGATACGTAGACGATACCTTCACCTTGTTCGACAATAGAAACACAGCAACCCAGTTTCTACAGCACCTTAATAACTGTCACCGTTGAATTCGAGGATAACTTTGCAATCCCTTTCTTGGACATTCTCATCAAACGACACAATCACACTTTCTCGACATCTATTTACCGAAAGAAGACCTTTACCGGCCTGTACACAAAATGGGACTCCTTCACACTGGCCTAGGAAATACAAAGTAAACCTCATCCGCACACTCACTTTTCGTTGTTTCCGCATCTGTTCGTCACCTTCTCTTTTGCCATCTTGTCTGAATGATCTGAGGAAGTTGTTGTTACAAAACGGTTATCCTGCTGGTGTTGTAAATTACAACATTAATGATGTTTTGAACAGACAGCAGAACAGACTGAGGAATCCGATCATCACAGTTCCCAAAAAAGAAACAATCTTAGTTTTACCTTAATTATTTAGGGGTACAAAGTAAAATTGTTACCAACCAGCTTAAGACCTGCATTAATAAATTTTATGGCTGCATTGATCTTAGGGTGATTTTCCAAAACGCTCATCGCATTAAGTCCTTTTTTCCCTACAAAGATAGGTTCAACCGTTCCCAAATGTCAAAAGTTGTGTATAAGGCTAGTTGTTGGGATTGTCAGGATTTCTACATTGGAAAAACAAAACGAAGATTGCATGACAGAAAAACTGAACATTTTAAAGGGATCACAAGTACTTGTCATGCATCTGCTATCGCAGACCACGTCACATCAACTGGTCACAACTTCAAATGGGACCACTTTGAGATATTGGCAAAAGGTCGGTCTGATACTCACTGTAAGATTAAGGAGACTCTACTTATTCAGGAACTCAGACCCACCTTTAACGATAATGTCAGCAGCGAAAAGCTAATTCTTTATTAGTTTGCATCTTTTATATGCAAATGTTTCTCATCTTATGTTATTGTTAGTCTGTTGTTTGTGATCGTCCGGGTGTTGTTAATTAGTTACTTATTATTCATTTAAATTTAGTTGTTACTTGTATTCTAAACGGTCACTTCTGAGGATGTATGTTGTAACATACGAAACGTCAAGTTAATATTTTGTTTTCCAACATGCGTCTTTATTGTCATGTTTGTCACAGCAGTTTGTGTGCTATTTCTTATTAAGCTACGATGGCTAAGGAGAATTAATTTTTAACATATAGCGCTTTTTTTCCTAATTATCAGTGAAGGTGGCCTTAGGAATGGAGATATTTGTGCAAGCATGCGAACAGTTGTTTTACAAAGCAATGTACTACGTTTTTTTCGAAGACATTTCAGAATAAAACCAGAAACGGATTGCAAGTGACGTAATGTCGCGCGTAAGCATTGTAATGAAATGAGTTTACAAGGGTTTCTGTACAATCCTCAAGTACTGTTAGAAAACACTCTACGATTGGTAGAATATCATTCTATGGGTTTTCTTCAAGTTTTACGAAATGTAATACCAGTAAATAATATATAAATTTGAAAAGGTTTAAACCCTTTCACTTGTACAGTTGCATGATTATTGTATGTAAATAAATATGATTTTAACCTTCGCTTCTGTGCGTTAAATTATTAAAGTGTGATCCGCATACTGAACCCTTTCTTTTAACCCCCATAAAGTACCATCTTTCAAAATATAACGCCACAGTAATAGTTACAAAATATATCACGGGCGTTCTTACAAGTGATTATTGATAGGAGGTATTTGATAGGGGGAGGGAGGTGTAATCAATTCCAATTGACGGCAAATTTCACAACAGAAAAGAATGTCTGTTTTGATATGAAGAAATATTTCCAGGTCAATAATTAAGTTCAGTTCGTGCAGTACAGCATTTTTCAGTGAATCAAACACTAAAGGGTAATGGTCAACACTATTGTACTCGGACAAGACCCACCGTTTCACCAAAAGATGTTGGTCTCTTTGTGTACCCTCCCATTTTAAAAGATGGTGTCTTAAAATTGTATACACCAAATTGAAGAAACGTTGTCGAGT
The DNA here is from genome assembly GCA_022457155.1 of Cladopsammia gracilis. Lineage (NCBI taxonomy): Eukaryota > Metazoa > Cnidaria > Anthozoa > Scleractinia > Dendrophylliidae > Cladopsammia > Cladopsammia gracilis. The sequence continues at coordinate 321,786 of JAJGOT010000048.1, forward strand.
GACAGGCATAAACCCCATGAACGATGCGACCCAAAGGTTTCCTGGGAAGTTGGAAAATTTAATCTTCGTCTGTGACAGAATACACATCACATTAACACAGGATGCACAAATCATGCTCTTGAAATGTCTCAAACAAAGAAAACATCTTGATTATCTAGAAATAGAATATTACTAGCTTGCTAATGCTGCTACCCAGAATCCCATTCGGTCTCATCGTTCATGGTTTATGCTTTTCACGAGTCAACGTTTCTTCAATGTGGTGTAGCCTCCACTCCATCGGGAGTAAAACTGAGGAACAAAATCAAACATCCCTGTGCCGTTTTACAAAGAATGTAAGCTTCATGCTCACAAAATATTTAAGTTTTGTCTCAAATTTTCAGGTCAATAAAGTAGGTTCATCAGAAAGATGGTGTCTTGTGATGATGGATATTGAACAATGTCGCTGATTGTGGACGCACGATTGAATTGTTGCGCGCAGTTTTGCAGGAGTATAGTAGAACACGATTACTTCTCGTTGTGCGCGATGCTGGTTGATGTGTACGAACCTCGTTTTTTTCTTTACAATCGTTCTGTTGAGAATTGCCGCTATTTTCACTTTGTTTTGTAAAATGATTTTATAAAGATAAAGGTCAATCTTTTCTGCAAAGCCTATTTATTTCATTATTTATGAATCTTTTTTTTAAATCGAGGACACTCATTCCAATTGAAAAGGTTAGATATGTTCAAATTCCATCGGGAACGCAGATAAATTTATCTATAAAACTAATATTCGATAGGATATTTGCGTATTTGTTTCCAAAAGTTTCAAAATGTTTGTCACGTGGCAGCAAACAATAGCTTATTACAAAACATGACTTTATTATAATTTACGATATGTTACGACAGTGAATACTTTATTTTACAAAGAAAAACACATGTTATACAGCTCTTTCAAAACCTACCTTTGAGGGGAAAAAAATGAAACTTTGTTTTCATGATTTTTTGAAGAGTATATATAGACTTGAACGAATTAACAGCATATGTAGATTTGACAGAAAAACGGCGTTCATAACGGCGCGCGCGTGCTAATTTTTTCCCGAATGACGCCAAGGAAGGTAGGGGGTAATTTTAATACCTTGGTTAATCGTAGTTATATCCTAAGAAGTAGAAAATTAGAGCCCCAATCAGTCCTAAGGAAGCGTTTTTATTGTTGGGCATATGATGTCTTTAGCCTTATTATGTCGGTAAAGGTGGCCTTAAATTCGGTGTAAACTTTAGTATTTTTAAAATGTTTTATATTCGTAATCAGCTTTATAGAGGCTTCATAGGATCAGTAAACGGACAATTCTCTGTTTAAAAATGGCTTGTATTTCCAGATTTCCAGAATATGTTATATATTCAAATGTGAGCAATTGAGTTCAAGAATGGTTCAAGGTCCGATCGTTAAACGTCATCATTAAACGACACTTTTGAAACATCCGAGCTTTTGAATTTCCCATCCTAAAAAACAATCCTATATATCTGTTGATATGTGGTTTCTCATAGTTTCCTTCATAACGGCGCGCGCGTGCTAAGTTTTTCCCGAATGACGCCCAGGAAGGTAGGGGGTAATTTTAATACCTTGGTTAATCGTGGTTATATCCTAGGAAGTAGAAAATTAGATCCCAATCAGTCCTAAGGAAGCGTTTTTATTGTTGGGCATATGACGTCTTTAGCCTTATTATATCGGTAAAGGTGGCTTTAAATTCGGCGTAAACTTTAGTATTTTAACTTGTTATTAAACTTCCTATAATTCTTATTACGTAAATGTGTTTTAACGAGACTTTCCACTTCCTAACTAATCGAGCCTTTTTAATTTTATATTCGGAATCAGCTTTATAGAGGTTCCATAGGATCAGTAAACGGACAATTCCCTGTTCAAAAAAGGCTTGTAATTACAGATTTCCAGAATATATTATATATTCAAATGTGAGCAATTGAGTTCAAGAATGGTTCAAGGTCCGATCGTTAAACGTCATCGTTAAACGACACATTCGAAACATCCGAGCTTTTGAATTTCCAATCCGTTCAAAAAAAAAACAGTAAGTTAATCCAAAAATAAGCAAACTGAAGAGCGAAAATCCTGACGCCGTTTTGTTGGTTGATACCTTGAGATAAACACAGTGTGGCTTTGTTTTCTTTAACGGCTGCATTCGATACTCAACCAATTAAATCGAATGACCCTCGGTCGTTTCGGGGCTTAGCGCCGGGCTCGGGCGCTCCCCATAATTTTGTCATAATCTACATTTATCATTCAAACTTTCTATTGATATGCAGTTTATCTTAGTTTCCTTGAAAACGGCGCGCGTGAGAAGTTTTTTCCAAAGGCCTTTCGCGAAGGTAGGAAATTAGTGCTTCACTTTTTGTCATAAAAAAGCAGGCATCTTTTGTGAATTAACTTATAGCGCCGCTTTTTTGCCTAATTATCGGAAAAGGTAGCCTGAACCTCGGCGTGAACATTAGTTTTTTAACTCTTAATTAAACTATCAGCCTTATCATGTTAATGTGTTCTTAACAAGAGTTTCCGCTTCCTAACTGGTTGAGCATTTGTCGTTCCAACCCTGGCATGACTTCTTTATTGTAATAAAAAAAGACTGAAACGTTTGTTTTAGACTCGAATTAGCTTTATAAAGTCTCAAACATTTGTTTTAGACTCGGAATCAGCTTTATAAAAAGTGAAACATTTGTTTCAGGCTCGGAATCTGCTTTATAAAGACCCAAGGATCATTAACACTTTAATACCCGATATCAAAATACAAATTCTCCTTTCTTGTCCCCATACATATATCATAGCAACAGTGGGGAGAAGTTGTTAAAATATCAAGAGAACATTGGGTGATCATATCCTTAATTCTCATAACCTCTCTGATTGATTAAGCATTGATATTACAAGGAGAAATTTGAGGCTGATCACCATTATGGCGCTGAATTAAAGGGTGAAACCGGCAATACCGAGTCTTATTCCTTTCTTTAGTTGTAAAGAAAAAGAAAACAACGCAAAACCGTTTTATGATTCAAGTATCTGGATTCGGATTTTTCCCCAAACGCAGCCTTCATAACACTTTGGTAATCATGGGCATATTCTGGCACGTAGAAAATTACAGCTCCAATCAGTCTTTAGAAAGCATATATTTATTGTTGAGCATGTGACGTTTTTAGCCTTATTATCAAGCTTAGCATAGACGTTGGCAGTTTAAATCTTAATTAAACCTTCCACAAGCCTTAATATGTTGATATGTGTTTTTAACAAGACATTCCGATTTCTAACTGGTCGAGTATTTGTCTTTTTAACGCTGGTCTGACTTCTTTATTTTAATGAAAAAAAAAACATCTGCTTTAGGTTCAGAAAATCAGCTTTATAAAGCCTAAAGAATCAGTAAACCGGCAATTCTGTGTTCAAGATACGCCGTTATATTGACGGGTTATTCGGATAGATTGGTAAGCAGTAGAGGTCAGGAATGTTTCAGGTTCCAATTTTTTAACGACACTTTTGGAACATCTGAGAGGCTTTCCCATCCTTTCGTAAACTATCGTCAGTTTATCCAAACTTTCATCTTTCAAGATCAAAGTTACTCAGCTGCGCAGATAGCGTGAAAAAAGCGACTACAGTATGTTGCCCAGTTTTCTGTCACTTAAGATTATAACATTCAAAACTTTTTTCCCTTAAGCATTTGAGTCTTGTGTTCTTCAGTAGAGACAGCTAGTTGACTTGACTATACGCTGTAAAAATATCTTACAAATCTGTTGAATACGCTTTGAAAAAATATCGATCTAGTAGACCACGGTAGGGTGCCCAGTTTTCGGTCAGCTTGTTCAGTTTTCGGTCACTAGATGAAAGTAAAAAAATGAATAGGAATTCATGCGCAATCCAGGTTCTTTGTTGTATTTTAAGCTTAACCATCCAAATAAGTGCTCTTTACGTAAAACCTGATTCACTGAAAGCTCCTTATTTGGAAGTAATGCGCCAATGTTTTCGCTAACATGCTTTTATTCATTTATCACGCCTTCAGGCGCTTTGCATAATAAAGTGTTTGCATCATATGTTCATAACACTGTTTTATTTCATGAATTAACGATTACATTTAAAACAGTTTTCTCTGGCATGGCAGTGACTGCCTCGTTTACTCTTCCTAGCGCTGGTTCTAGGTTTCCTGTCACACAAATTTTGTACCGACAAGGAATGACGGCTCCACCATCTGGAGAATGCTGGTTTGGCCATGGCGGGAAACTTTTACATGGTACGCCCGTCTGCTCACTAAGATAAAATGCATTAAAAATATTAGTGCTGCGATTGTAATTAGCACTCACGGCCCTGAATGGCTCATTACATACCATGTTATCTCGCTTACGTCTGGGGCGCCTAAAAGTCCCCAAAAGCAAGATGAGAGTCCTTGAGGTACTCGGCCGATTGGAAGCCCTGCTATCGTTCGAACTCTTTCTCCTCGTTTCTCGTCCGTTACTTTGTTCCACATATCTCTGGGGATGTGGTCAATCTCTGGAACCCACACTAAACAAGCGTTCTTGTCGTGTTTATTCCCATATTCTTTAGTAACAGGCAGCATCATTTCTTGTGGTGGCCTAATTTGAAACTCATGGTACCCTTTTATTACTGCGTTGTTGACGATTATGAAATGCATCCTAATAAACACAAACAATACATTATAGATAATCAATTTAAATTTATTTGGGATTTCTGTAAAGGTTTACTTATTTCGTCCATGTATTATCAAGCTTCTAACCTGAAATCCTGCCTAAAAAATCAATATAGTTATTGTATTAGCTTTAATTTACTTGAACAAAACACATTTTCACTGAAACAAACGCAATCGAAGCAAAACGTAAAGTCTAAGTCTTTAAGGATAAGCGAGGCTTATAACCGGGGAGTGGGTGATACAGCTGTTTTCACGATTTTACAGTATCATGGAAGCACTGTTTTGAAATGATATTAGTGATGATTCATAACAAATTCAATGTCTGTGTCCATCACTTGACAAATTTGATTTCCCTTGTTACGCTCGCAAGACGGCCACAACTTCTTCGGGGTGTCTTGTTTCCGACCAGTTCTAGCATGATCCCTTTTCCTCTTCTTCGCTTGCTTTTCTTCTAGCAATATCTGTCTTTTCTCTTCCCTTTCTCGTTGCTTTTGCTCCTTCTTTGCTTTCTCTTCCAACTTCTTTTTCTCGCGCTCTGATTTCAACTGTTCAGCCTTCTTCATCCTGTCTTGTTTATCTTTCAACTCCCTTGCCTTCTTCAATTTCTCATTTAGTAAAAGCTGCATCGATTCAGGCCCATTCAAAAAGTTTGGTATATTTCTCTTGTAGTTCTTCGATTTCGATGGCTCTTTTGGCTTGATTAAGGGGTGTACCAGAATTTCTCGGAGAACAGACGACGATGCTTGCTCTTGAAGTGTTACTTCTGGTGTTGGCACTGATGGCGGTGTTGTGTGACGCGCTGCGCTGGAAGCCGATAAGGGCGTGGTGCTCTGTGACTGTTTGGTATCCAAGTCTTGTAGTTCGTTGCTTGACTTATACAAGGCTTTCCATGTCTTGTACGTTGGACTGCCCTCTAAGCTGTAGCCATTTTCGATCCTTCGATGATATTTCGTTCTTACGGGAGAATCCAGAACAGCCTCAAATGCATTTAAAGCTTCCTTTGCTGGGGAAACGATCTGGCCCTGCTCGGTGGTTGGCTTGTCTCCTGGCTCTGAACTTGGTGATGATGCAATTAAACTGTGTGCGACTTGAGATCTATCAATCGGATATATCCCAGACTTACGGAATGCATTCACAAGAGTAGCTGGGCTCATAACTTGCTCCCATGTTGGCTTAAGTACTGAACAGAAATTCTTTTTGTTGACCTCGCTGTTTGGATTTTTCTGGGTGTACTCTCTAACAGATTTGTACCAACTTTGTTTCATGGGGCCAAAAAGACCAACATCAGCTGGCTGTACCAGGTGGGTTGCGTTCTTCAGTAGAGCGTAGAGGAGGATTCCGTTGTCTTCTGCCAGTTTGAAAGTGTCATAGTCTATGTGAGAGTCGTGAGAATCGACCAACAATAGCACAGGTCTTGCTGGCTTTAGGTTGGGGATAAAGTGGTTAGCGAGCCACTTATAAAAACTCTGAGTATCCATCCACCCTGATTCCGTCACAGAGAACACGCTCCCTTGTACTCCGCCTTCAAGTGGGTTATACGTAACGGGCACTCTTTTTCCGGGAAACAAGAAATAGGGTGGAAGCCATTACCCGCACGCGTTGAAGCAGGGGAGCACGGTGATATGCTCTTTGCTACCTGATAGGACTCGATAAGGTGCCATTTTCACTTTAGAAGGCCCGATTACATTTCCTGCACGACCTTGTAGCTCAAATCCAGTTTCATCACAATTCCAAATTTGTGATGGAGAATTGCTCAACCCCTTTTCTTCAACAAATGACTCGTACTCTGTAAACCAGTTGTCTACTTCCTGTTTCGTTATAGCAGCCCTCTTCTTCTCTAGCGGCCTTGCCTTTCGGTTCTTGACTTCAGGATTGCGCTTGCAAAAGCTTCTATACCATTTCTCCCCTGGCTTATTGTTGAGAAAGGGCGTGCTTCGGCCATCTTTATCTAAGAACTTCTTCACTGACTCCTTAAAGGCATCCTTATTTAATCCAAAGCCTCGGTTTGACATTTCAATTAACCATTGGGCGAATTGGGATTCTTCCGACTTCGACAAGATTGGACGGGGGCCCGCTCGTTGGTCATATTCCACTATTCCATTCAATCGATCGAGTAAAGCACTTCTTTTCAGTCCATGTTTGATGGCAGCAGCTCTTGCACTGAGCCCTCCCTCGTTCACATCCCTCATGGCAAGAAGATATCGTTCACTCGCCATACTATTACTTGGAGCTGACAAAAGAGGGATTTTATTCACTTATGAAGAAATTGGTAGATTTACTATTTTTTATATTTTGTAAATTTTATACGAATACTGAGGCTTAGATTTGGCCAAATAATTAAGAGCAACTCAAACCAAAATTTAATGGTTATTACTCCAAAAATGCTAATTTCATCCCATCAATAAATTCCGCATAACGTTAACGTGAAAACATAGAGCCGCATCGCACGGTTTTGTTTTTATAATTTTGATCCGTATTTACACGTCTTACAAAATCAGTATTTATATCAAAGACTTTTAATAACAGCTTACTATATTAGATAAAGGTATACATAAGGTCTAGGCCGTTCAATTTGAATAAGAAACAAGTCGAAGATATTGTAAACAGCTCGGCGTGTAATAAAATTTCACGAAATCAGTTCTAGGCTTTGTTTTGTCGCAACGTGTTCAGAGTATTGAAGTATAATTATCAGTAATATTAGCATTTTAACACCATTTATTTGTTTTTCAAACTGATAATTCCCTGAACTCAACGACAAATATTGCAGGTTTTCAATGTTAAAGAATTGTCATAATGGGTGACCGGAAACTAGACAACAGGGTGAAAAACTTACAATATTTTTTATTCGCTGTGGTTTATCAACAAAGAAAATCCAAAACCATTGTTATACATATTTGAGAAATTTGATATCTAATCTGCTATTTCCTCGAATATCCTGGCATAATTTTTCAAATACGGTGCCCTAGGAGCTGAATTACAACGAGTGGTTGGTTTACTGCGCAGTGAAACACGCGAAATTTAGCAAATTTTATCACACCTACCTGTTCGAAACCGCCTTCCTCGCCTCCACAATAAATAACAGCTTTCCGACAAAAGAACTGTTCGGAAACTGGAATGTCTGGCTACACTTCGGCACACTTCGTTCGTCGTAAAACAGCGATCGCGATCTGAAAATCCGAGTTTAGTTTTTACTGACCGAAAAGTAGTACTGACCGAAAACTGGTCAACATACTGTACCATTGCTCAAACATAAAATTGCTCTTAGAACACCAAGAAAAAATATCAAGTGATTTCTTCAAGGAAGAACAAAACATAATCAGTTTTTTTGCGATTTTACCACATTTTCCATTTTAAAACTAGGTTGCTATTGACAAAATTTTTATTTTTATTTTTATTTATTTATTTTATTTGCTTTTCTAAGTGATAACTAAAAATAGGTGACATTGCCCCTTCAACCAAAACGTCCCGGTAATGTCACTATGACAGCAACTAGTCTAGAACAATTCATCTTCCAGCAATTTTGATTGGAAGTCGTTGACTATGTTTTGAAATTCTCCTCTTGTCTCCGTCGTGGGAAAAACGCTTACCATTTAAATATTTCTCTCGGCTCCAGTTTCATGTAAATGGAAAGCCACCTCTTTTCCCTTTTAAGTGTGGATTGTGAAGAAATCCTAACTGAACAATTATTCAACGGTCATCCCAACTGTTTTTCTTTTTCCTACTATTAAATGGTAAGCAAACCCACTTTCAACTACTAGCATGCGGGGATTTCTACATGTATGGCTCAGAAACAACTGAGATTCCCTCTGCCGATGTACCAAATCAATCTACAGTGTTAACAGTATTTCTGCGTTGTGTTTTGCATGTCAGGCTGCGACAACCTTATCTAAAGCTACTCTTGCAAAGTACACAGCAGACAAGACAACGTTGCCTGAAGATCTTCATTACGATGCTGACAAGCTCTTTAGACTCTTTATCAAACCAAAAATCTTGGTAAGTGGCGCAGTGATAACTTATGTAAAACACAGTCATGCAACTCTGTTCAGTTTGTCACAAATGTGGGAATAAGTACAAAACAAAATCATAGAAAAACTATGGTTTGAGAAAATCTCGATTGACTCCAGTTAAGGTAGCTTCTTTCGCAGGCAATTCCGGGGTCTGAGACAAAAGGACAAAATAATAGGTGGGGAGGGGTGGGGATTATTTATCTCCTCCCGCCCCCCACCCTAGTCAGTCGTATTTTTGTCCTCTCTACCACTACCACCCAAAGAGGTGCTGCAGACGAGGCTACTGTCAAGGATTGAATTTTTTCTTTGTAGCACTATTCGCATCAATCGCATGACAAACTGAACGCTGTTTTCTCATATTCAGTAATTATTTGCAGCTGACATTGATTTGCAGTTAAATAAAAAAGTATTGCGAGTTTCATTTTTTGCTGCCTTCACAAACCATATCCTATGTCTACCACTTATCAATATCCTACTCTTCAGAGTCGTGACTCAGTGCCAGCTTGTAGGTCAATAACTATAGCATTGGCTTTATTTTTGGACATTTGCTCGGTTTATGATAGATATGTGACGCTATCACTGAGTAGACCATTGACGAATTGCTTTTTTGCCTTGATATCAAAGTGGCACACAACCATTCATGAGAAAATTTGCATGTGTATGAAGATTCAATTTTCATATGAAAGATTGTGCACCAAACGAGACCTAAAAATATCATAAATACCTTTTTACAATTATAGATGTTGAAAAAAAATTACTATTTTCCATAGATACGAAAAACCGCGACGTTATTATTGACGAAAGTTGTTGTTACAAATTACGACAATACGTGATTACAATTTTCCACAGCTTTTTAAAAATGCGACCAAGTGAAGTCTCTTTATTAACATTTACGATAAATGTGTTCTAAAAATTGCGTGAAGCGTTCGCAAAACGGGACGTTATCACCATATACGTTAGATGTGTTCTAAAAATAAAAAATATATAATTTACAACAGGTACGACAAACCGCGGCGTTATTGAAATTTACCGTAGTAGAAATTGCGACAACGCGTCAGAAATTACAATTTAAAAAAATGTGTTTATTACCATTTTGCAATTTACTACTGATAATACAAACTGCCACGTTTTTTATCCATTTACGGTCAGAAATTACTAAACCCCGTTATTGCAATTTACCGCTGATATTGCAAACTGCCACGCTCTTTTTAATTTACCGCAATAGAAATTACGAAAGCACGTTATTGTACTAATTAATGATTGATGTTTTCTTACAAATCGTGACAAGCGTTATTACAATTTACCACTTGTATTACAAACCACGACGTTATTACAATTTACCGTAGGCGTTTTATAGAGTACCGAAGTGATGACGTCACAAAAACTAAATTTGAGAAATTATGGGATTTGATTAGAGTCATCAGAGCATAACGGTGCCAATATCTCACCCCCAAGTTGCAATAAGATGCTGATTTTTTGAAAGCGAGCATTTTTCGTCATGCCCTTTCCAAATAGTGGTGACTAGAATGGATACTCCAAAATCAGGTTGGACACCTTATTGAGACTTATATAACGGAGTAACTGGTTAGCTTTCAGTTGAGGTTAGGGGCAGCAGTTTATATAGTTAAATTTAGGACTAAGCAACCCTAGAAGCTAGGTGGTACAGTGGTACAGTAGGCTATGTAAGCCTAAGCCTAGCTGAGGTCACAGGTTCAATCTTGAGTGGGGATTTTAGATTTTCTTTTTTACACTTAAAAATTTATTGAAAATAAATTCTAAGTGTCCGAGGTGATCCAACCTGATTTTGGAGTTTCCATTTTAGTCACGACCCTTTCCAAATATCTAACCAAATCCCATAATTTCCCAAATTTCAATTTTTGTGACGTCACACTTCGGTACTCTATTACAAAATTGCGATAGCTCAAGCCCGCACATACTTGCGACAGTGCATACTTTCGGCCATTTTACAAAGAAAAACGCATAGGGCCGACTTTACATGCAGTGAACACAAACTAGTCCGCTTATAAGCCGATTCAGAGCTCGATCAATAAATAAATAATATATTGTATTTATACTGGGCGACTTCAGTAAAACACTAAAACAGTTTAAAATGCTTGCTTAAATAATCGGCCATTTGGACAATATATCGTCTTTGAATGAATTAATGGAGTTTTTACTATAAAATTCGGCCAAAACATTCTACAGACAATGGCGAACTAAACGGTCTCATTTCTCCTAAAGTAGTAGTGTCATCCGCTGGCGCCGAAGTTTTTGCCGCCGGCGCCCACAATAAGCGGCTAGGCTACCTCGAAAATTAAAATTATACTTTACTCCGAAATTAATTATTCATCCCAGGACCTCAATTGTTTTATTCCCCTACGCCTGGGTGCCAGGTAATAAATATTAAGCCTATTATCTATCTACTCAAACTTTGCACGTAGATATTTAAATATTAAGCAATCGTAATATCGAAAATGCCCTACACCTTGTCGTTGAGCGATGTTCGTTGAGCGATGTTCAACAGCTGTATTCAACATTGATCAAGCTTTCTATTTATATAGTTTCTCATAGTTTCCTTGAAAACGGCGCGCATGTGAATTTTTCCCGAAGGACACTGGCCTGTTCCAGTTGTTCAAATAATAGGGAGCGTAGCATAACAAACACGCGAAGGAAAAAAAAAGTGCGAGTATTGATGGATTCCTTGTTAAACATATGAGGTTGCTTTTAGCTATACTAATTAGCGGCAGAGGTGTTTTAAACTCAGCATGTTTATTTTCCCGCTGCTTCTAACTGGTCGAGCATTAATCGCTTCAACCCTGGTCTGACTTGTTTATTTTAATGAAAAAGACTGAAACATCTGTTTCAGGCTCGGAATTAGCTTTATAAAGGCTGAAGGATCAGTAAACCGGCAATTCTGTGTTCAAGATATCCTTATATTGACAGGTTATCGGATAGATAGGTGAGCATTGGAAGTCAGGAATGTTTCAGGTTCCAATTTTTTACGATACTTTTGCAGCATCTGCAAGGCTTTCCCATCCTTTCGAAAACTGTCGTCAGTTTCAATATCAAAACTTTTATCTTTCAAGATTAAAGTAACGCTGTGCGGATAGCGTGTAAAAAGCGCCTTCTGAAAACGTTTTACCTGCCGCGTTCTTACAGAAAGCTTGACAATGAAAGAAGGTGAAAGTCTCTATTCATCATACATTGTCATTTGCGTTCTAAACGCTTTGTTATCTTATACCGCCATCATGTTGAACAGTGTTACAATCCACGCCTTGAGAAAAACTTCGTCGCTACCAAAACCTTTAAAAACACTGCTCCTGAGTCTGGCTGTTTCTGATCTTGGTGTTGGTTTACTAGTCCAGCCTATTTACATTGCACTTACAATCATGGAAATGGAACAAAACAGTGAAAACAATCGGTACTATAGTGCTACGTACAGCGCGTTTCTCACCACGGGAAATTTATTTGCTTTCTCTTCGTTCTTTGGCGTGATCGCGTTGAGTGGAGACAGATTCTTGGCGATTCATCTTCATCTCAGATACCAGGAACTTGTGACCCGCAAGCGAGTTGTTGCTGGAGTAATTTCGATATGGGTGTTTAGTGCAGTTCTTTCGTTTGTGGCGTTATTGGTCGAGCTAAATACTAGTTACGTGATTTTTGCCATTATTATCGCCTCTTTTCTCTTGACTACTATACCACTTAACTACAAGATATATGTAGCCGTGCGACACCACGCAAACCAGATTCATGCCTTGCAAGTACAGCAAGAAGCACAGAATGGCGAAATGGGAAATCAGGCAAGGCTAATAAAATTTGCAGTCGGAACATTCCTCGTATATCTCGCGTTTTTGGTTTGTTATTTGCCAAACACGTGTAGCATAATTGTCTTTGCAATCTCTGGAACAAGCGCCATTTTAAAGGTTTCGCAACTTTACACTGTGACACTGGTGTTTCTTAATTCATCTCTCAATCCACTGATTTATTGTTGGAAACTGAGTCATATTCGACACGCTGTCATGAACATACTGAGGAATATATGGCGAAGCCACAACTGAGTCAAGGCGGTTAACTTTAATACCGTGTAGTTCCGAATGTAAAGACCCTCGTTACTTTCAGGTTTAGCAGCCTTTTACTATCGCTGTTTTCGGAGAGTCGTTACTTTCGGAGGGTCGTTACTTTCAGATGGCAAAAATTGTACCATATATGGATAGATTCACCTTTGCAAAATCGAGACATGTGAAAACATTAACAGAATTTATATTTAAATAGGTAATTATCAGACTCTTCTAACAGATACTTCTGTCCTTTAGAGTCTTAACCACTCTATCTATTATTTAAGTTATAATAAACATCTGTAAAGGGTTCTTTGGCTAGTCCTCTTAGATTGTGATTATGAGCCGTGTGTGTGAAATGTTGGGAGCGCTTCTGCGATCTTTCTGCAGGTGTCCGCTTTTGTTTTTTACAGGGTCGTGTTGTTTTTCGGAACGTTACGGGTAGATACCATAGACTGAGTGCCGGAAGTCCGAAGTGTAGCTCGTCAAATCTTCCTTAAAAATAAAACAGTGATGTAGCATAGCTAAATACCATTTGTTTTTTCTTAATGCTAATCATAGGCATATTCTAGCGAGTAGAAAGGTAGAGCGCCAATTAATGGTAAGAAAACATTTTTCTTGTCGAACTTAATGACATTAAGGCGAAAAGGCTTTTTAACGTTCAAGTCTTTAACATCTCCTCAGAACGGCAGGTCCTTTGTTCTTGCTATTAACACCTCTTTGCCGGAGCGCTACTAAGTGGAGCGCTACTTAGCTCTGTTTGAGCTTTAAAAATGTTTGCGCTTAATGGAACTTCCCAAAAGCTTTTTAAGTAAAGGTTTTAAGCAATACTTTCTCGCTCCCTAACTGGTCGAGCATTAATAATTGTTGCAATCCTGGGCTTCCATATTTATTTTAAAGGATACGATCAAAAGATCTGTTTCGTGTACACAGAATTATCTTTAGAAAGGCGATCAGTTTCATGAAGCGCTTGTTGGCAAATGCTGCGAATCTGAGAAATTTGCAGTCGGAACATTTATCGTGTATCTTGCGTTAGTACTATAATGAAATGAATGTAGATATCAGTTACTGTGCAATCCTCAAGTACCAGTAGAAAACACTTTTAGTAATGTAAAAAAAAAAGTTACTTCTAAAGAGTAATCTTCAATCAATCATGTAATAAATGCGTAATCTGTGAAAAATAACCTTAAGTATGGAGTACTTTCCTGTTGTGCCGCATGGTTATTTAAGGACCAAAACGCCAGTTTTTGTAAAGATCATTGCACGTCGCGGCCGGCGAGGGTTCGTTCATCTTTATCAGAAAATACATACACATTGAAACTGCCGTTTTATTCCTTTTTTTTTTTTTTGGAAATCCCCAAGGAATGAAAATGCAACCGCGCGAAATTATAACTTGGCACATTCATTACATTTATCGTTAAATTACATTTGATGTTGAAATGAACTACATTCACAGTTGGTGGTGCATTTAGCGGCGATACAGCAGCAACAAGTCGTGAAATAGCCGAGATTTGTCATGAAACGTGTCATCTTGTAATCCATTTACATTTTTGCCGGTGTTAGCCATTCGTTTTTTCCTGTGTGTCCATGTAATTTGTACCAAGATTCCAGAAGTAAGTTCTCTAAATACATCTACAGTGGCTGTGTTTTCACAAGGCGGTTTTTTTCGCTTAACATTCCTGTAGGTGATTTGTTTACTGACCGCGTTAAGCAGCTTAAAAAATTTATGCGTTTACACGGACAGAACTTTATTCATTTTTCTTATACCATGCGCGATATATTTTCTTTTGTTTAAACAACAGAAAATTAGAACACAAAAGAACGACAATACAATGCCTTTCTTTGTTGTTTGAACGCTGGCGAAATGTGATTGGCCGAAAATAATTGCCGACAAGCTTAAGCGACCTGGTTTGGTGGCTTAAATTTAATGAGAATTCTATTGTAGTTCGCCGACTCGCTTAACTTTAAGCGAGTTGGACAAGCAACTGTTTTCACGAGATTTCCGACTGTCGCTCGCTCAGCGACTTGAAAAATCGCTCGTGAAAACACCGCCAGTGAAATAAACCACGTCGACGCCTCGCTGTCGTGGCTTCGCCGCTGATATCACTAAAAAATAATACTGAACCTCTGTCACCCAGATTACATGACTTACTTACTCACCACGCGTTTTTTTTTTATTTTATTTATTCTTAATTTTTTAGGTCAAGCGACAAGTTCAAGCGCAAACAGAGCTAAGAGATGACGGTAAGTTCTCAAACGTGTAGCTTAATCCAAGGGCCTTTTTCTCGAAAATTGTGATGCACTTTTAGTTAGCCCGCAAACAAGCCCGTCTTGTTTCGTCAACTTAGAATTTTATGGATTAGCTTTAAAAACCAACAAAGTTTTAATCTTTAATGTAAACATTGCGTGCGCAACAACATGCCTGCTTTTTACCAATTATCAGGAGCAAACCGATTGTTGCCGGGGGTGGCGAAAGCACGAAAATGATGATTTTTAACTCATTTATTCCTGTCAATTATTACAATTTTCGCACCGAAATTGCTTGAAGGTGAATAGCACTTGCTCTCTCGAGTTTCAGTAGCCAATCAGAGCGCGCCAACAACGCTATCCACTGTTTTAGTATATACTAATTAAAATTAGTCGGACATTTTAGGATTTTGGTTGAACAAAGTAAGATGAATGACTGTTATTACCAGTAGTGCCTGCCTGATGCAAGTGAACTATTTGTTTTATTCACAGGCACAGCATGGTACAACTACGACAATGCTAACGACTGTGCCAATTACTGTCCAGATCTCCAAGTAAGTTCTCAGTGATAGACCGTCGCCTGGTAATGAGATTGCCTGGGAACGCACTCCTTGCGTGATTTGGTGTGACATTACAAGACTGCAAAACAGTCGTTTTCTCTTAAAATTCACGTTGGGAGGCGCGAATCGCCCAAAGCATAAACACGCAAGTCTCAAGCGTGGATTTTCACGCGCGAGATCTTTCATTCGAAGACCACGCGCGTTCGTACGAGTACCAGCTCGGACTGATTTGCAGTCAACCGTGCAGCAAGGATACGCATAACATTTGACGCAAACATCCCTGGATGAAGCATGGTGTCTTTCCACCCGCAAAGATAACGAATAATTGTGGCTCGCAGGAAATATCCGTACTCCCCCATGGAAGGTCAATGGAAATTCCGAGGGGAGGGGG
Organism: Cladopsammia gracilis; assembly: GCA_022457155.1. Lineage (NCBI taxonomy): Eukaryota > Metazoa > Cnidaria > Anthozoa > Scleractinia > Dendrophylliidae > Cladopsammia > Cladopsammia gracilis. Next base: position 337,716 of record JAJGOT010000048.1, read on the forward strand.
AAGGGGGGTATCATAGGTCAAAGTTTTTTAAAGATGGTATGAAGCTTAACTGGAATATCCAAAGGGGGAGGAGGGGGGGGGGGGGTTAAACCAAAAAGCCTCGCGTGGGTGAGGTATGGATATTTTCTGGAACAACACATTCCTACAGTGTGACTGTTGTGCAATTCTCTCCTGTTCCCCCTTTAGCTGCAGAAAAGCCAATCCAATTCTTTTGTTTTCACAGGACGGTGATGACGACGATGATGATGTGTTTACTGGTGACGGTGGAGGTGACGTACCTGGCGGGGATTTCACTCAAGCGGGATTTCCCTTGTCTCAGGATATTACGTTTGGAGACTCTTCGTCGCAGGCCCTCAGTTTCACGAACGAGAGCGTGGTGGATCAGACGCTGTTTGCTGGGGATGGCCTGGTTGCCCAGCCTAACAAGGTGCGTGCGTCTAGCCCCAGAGGTGTTGGGTGCTGGATGCATTTTTGTTTTTGTTTTTTAGGGGGTGGGGGAAGTCGGAAGTAGGATCTGTGATCCTAGAGTAGACGACATCTAGAGCGAATAATACACGGTTCAACAACGGTTTAACATTTGCTGTCGTCGTTCAACAAGTTGCAACTTGTTGAGCAAATAGAGCCTGTCTCTGTTTTCGTTCAACAAGTTGAATAGCCTATTTCAACATGATATAATAGTAAACCCTGCTCAACATTTGTTGAACAGTAGTCGCAACATCTGTTGATCTACTTTAATGTTGAACCGTCTGTCACAAGCTTGACACAAGAGCTTTTGTTGCGTTTTAGTGATTTCTCTAATTGGTTTGTTCTTTCAGGTTCAGAAAATCGATATTGGCTATGCTAAAACCGCGAAAAAGATGGACGTTAAAAGACTAAAGAGCGCCATGTGGGGACTTCTTACTGATAATGACCAGGGAAACAAGGTCTGTTGAGGATTTCTTCTCTAAACTCCAACTTTGTTTTTCGGGATGTGAACCCCTTTCGCTGTTAGAGACAACCTTGAATCATGTGCCTTACTGACTGTAGACTGTGACGTTATCTTTCCTTATAAGGGAAAGAGAACACGCAAAAAATCCGAGCGTATTACACAGTAGATTGCCGTATTTCACCTTAGCATCCCGGTTTCAAGACACAAGCTATTCTAACTAAAAGCATTTCAGTTGAATAACAAATCCCTTATTCGATGGTTGAACAGATAATACGTGCGGACATTTTACTCATTGCTCGCATTTTTCTCTCGGGGCTAGAGAAAATTACTACGCAACTCGTAAAATATCCGCGTGTATTATCTTTTAATCCATCGAATAAGGTGTATATCCAGTGAATAACACGATTGGTTTTGTTAATGCTTATCCACTGGATAGAGATTTATCTCGTGGATAGCGCTATCCACCTTTTGAACAAACTGGGCTAGGGCTACAAACTTTGAAACACCAGAACAAATAGACCCCCTCCCACAAATACAACAGAAATCTAACAAGACAGTTCTTAAATTAACACATTTATTATAAGCCTCACTGGGTAAAAAAGTTTATTTTCCCGTATTCTCTCAGACCGGTTTTGACACCCTGTAAGAGAAACGTATCCGCTGGTAGACATTTGAGGTTCTGTAACTGGTTTTTCGGGCATAAAAAAGTCAAAAAGGGCAAGGATTTTGAGAACATCAAAGAAAAATTCTTACGAGCCTAAGTTAGGCTCCTTAAAATGTTTCTTTGATAACTGCTTTGACCCGGGTGTATCTCTCCCTTGGGAATGTTCCCTCGCCCAGGAGATTTAACCCTTTCACTCCCAGAGTCAATTATGGAGACATGTAGTGTAGTTCTAACTTTTGAGTCTGTAAATGAAATCCTATGGTGTAACCATTCAAATGAAAACTCTTCGGCAGTACTTTTGCATGTTACCATGTGTTTTACAATATTTTACAAAATTAAATTTGGGACTTTTCTTGAATTTTGTTTTTTGGCACTCTTGTGAGTTAAAGAGTTAAAATTGACCACCACTGAAGCCCTTTCACAGATTAGGTACGGGCATATACAAGGTTCCATTTTTGCTGAGCTACCTTTTGATTTTACTTGTAGGAAAATGTCCCTATAGACCAGCAACGAAACGAAAAGGAGGACAACACTGTGTCGCAAATGCACTCGTTCAAAGAACTGTACGACAAACTGCCTGGAAAACTCTCCAAGAACATGTCCAAGAACCTGTCAGTATCCATCGCTTTTGTCTGCATCTTACATCTGGCAAACGAGAAGGTAAAGCTTGTCTCTTGTTTGTATTCAGTGCAAGGTTAAGGGCCAATCCAAGTCGGGTATCTCTGGTAACCATAGCAAACAGCGACCAAGAGTTTTGCAAGGTTCTCCCCTCATATTTCAGCAGTTGCTAATTTTTTGATGGGAGCGCATGATAATTGGCGTTCAAACGAGAACGAGTTGCAACCTCGTGTGGTCTTGTTCCCGTTCGATCCCGAGTCTAGTCTCCCTGATTAGTGGGTACCCTGTGCCATGCTATAAGATTTGAGACTGGAATAAAGTTATCATCATTTTCATCATCATCATCCTGGTGAAATAATACACGCTTGTTGATAAAACCTGGGAGATCCAAGGAAGTAAGGATACTCGCGAGTGAGCCTCGCGCGCTCAGTCTCAATGCAGACCCTTCGTGTTAACACCGCGCGCGTTTGTCCGACGAAACAACTCACGCAAAATTACCGACTGTGTTGCAGCCTATTGCTATTCTATCATGTCAGACCATTATTTTGATGTTTGACCACGCCTTCACTCTTCCGTCAGTTTATTCATACCGTAAAGCTCCGAAAGAAACGAACCCCCCCCCCCCCCCCGCCCCGCCCCCGAAAGTAGCGACCATTCGTAACGCATTCTTGCCTATTCTTTTTCTTCCCTAGTGCCTCAGAATGACTGCTGATCCAGGAATGGCGGATTTTTCCATTTCTCAGAGCATATAACTTTCATCCTAAGCAATGGTCATCATAATCTTAACTTCCGTTTTCCCATAAATAACAAACACAACCAGTCTCGTGAAAAAATGTTATGAAGGCGAAGTCTTACTTTTTAAAACTGAAGCTAATGAATTAGAAAAAAGGAAAACTGCAGTGTCAATTTTGGAGATGAGCTGTCCCCTTTAAAATCTTAACCCACATCATTAGTTATCTATAATTAGTTTTAGAATAAATATCTAGAAGTTTCTAGAATATTGAAATATTCTTATATGCGAATATATCTTATGTTTTATAGTTTTAACTCGCTAAAAAGGTTCAACTTTTTACTTACATAAATCAGAATAAAGTTTCTATGAAAATTACATTCTTTTCCTCAACATGCCTTATATTTGGACAATGCATGCATACTTATATGTTTTTCTGCAATTATCGTATCACGTATGTTAAATCATTTTGGGGTAAATGCTTTTTGTCTTATTTACTTAAGAAAAAGGGGGTTTTGCACTTAGTAATCAAAAAATGTCATTTTCTACTTCACTACCAACTATTTATTATTTTAAGCCAATTTCATAAATTAGTCCTGCGACAAAAGCCTCCGAATAAAACGGAATTCTTGCACGGTGTGTCAAAATACGAAGAGTTGGCGAGTTTTTCGTTAGTCACAATTTGCCGCTTTTTTTAGACGAGGTCTAAATTTAGGTCATTGGTGTTTCTTTGTTCGAAAACAGTTAAAAGTTGGCTAGGAGTGAGAACCGTTACCAATGACTTGGGACCAACTCCGTTTTATTAAAGGCGGAGGAAGTCGGGTATTTTGGCAACAGAGCCAAGAGTTCGACAATGTGACCTGCCAAGAGAAGGTAAAACTTGAACTAAAATCTGTTTTTTTTTTTAAGACGGATACGACCGCTACAATTATTAACAGCAGTAAAAACACAAACGTTGCATGGGTTTTAACTTCAGGCTTGATTTACTGAAGGCGAACATGTAATAAAGGCCATGGACGGCTACAACGAATTTATGTGTTGCACAAAAATAAATGTAATCACATTCAATCACTTTTGAACATCATGCATGCGGGAGTCTACTGTATTACAATTTTCCACAGCTTTTAAAAAATGCGACCCAGTGAAGTGACTTTATTACTATTTACGATAAGTGTGCTCCAAAAATACTGAGCGTCAAGTGCTCACAAAACGGGACGCTATTACCATATACGATAGATGTGTTCTAAAAAAACAAATTCTTACAATTTACAACAGGTATGACAAACCGCGGCATTATTTAAATTTACCGTAGTAGAAATTACGACAACGCATCAGTAATTACAATTAACGACAAGCGTTATTGCAATTCAACACTGATATTACAAACTGCCACGTTATTTCAATTAACCGCAATAGAAATCGCTAAAGCGCGTTATTGTACAAATTATTGATAGATGTTTTATTACAAACGCGACAAGCGTTAGAACTTGTATTTGAAACCGTGGCATTAATACAATTTACTGTAGGTGTATTATTACAAAATTGGGATTGCTCAATAAAGTACAATGTACATACTTACGAGAGAACATACTTTCCATTTTACAAAGAAAAACGCATAGGGCCGACTTTACATGCAGTGAATACAGACTAGAAGTGTTGACGTCAATAAATAAGATATACAGCTGTTTCGAGAAAGGTTGTCGGAAAAAAAGCGTAAAAGTGCACGCGACAATCCCGAAAGGTATTGTGGGTAGTTTTACGTGACTTCGGGATTTCAGGGAAATCTGAGAAAATGGCACAAGATGCCATGGACGTATGTTTGCGAGTGTTAAGAGAAAGCAACAAAAGTAGGTTCGACAGCTACAGTGTCAAACTGTTATTCAATTGAAGCAATACTTTTTGCAAAATTGTAAAGCGGAAATTTTTCCAGCAACCGACACGACTTTCCAGATCGGCTACTACGTCGAATAAAAAAAAGAAATTCTCTATATCGTCCGAAATCCAGCTCGCCGAGTTGTTTTCATTGGTTAAAAACGGGAAGGTAACAATGTGGGTAGATCCACATAAAGACGTTCTAAGGAGTTCTTTGGATAAAAAGAGAAAAGGTAAGGAACACTATAAGCCACGTTTTGCACGTTTTGTTGCACCTGAAGTTCGGTGAGATTTCTTTCAAATGTTTAACTACAATGATTATGATTATTACTACTCTCAATTTGGTAATCCCAATGGTAACGAGGACGGAGAGGGAGAAGACAGCTACGAGTCTTGCGTAGCACGGCTAAAAGGGAAGCATGACTTTCCTGAGTTTAAATTACGCTGCTGGGCGCGGATGGTGGTAAGGAAATTTTAATTGCCAGGAGTAATTTTCACCTTTTTTGGTTAGATTTCATATCCACCATGAAGCTATATTTTCTATGAGATTGTTTACTTCTTATTTTCTAAACTGAGTTTTCAATCAAGTGTTGTTTGACAAATGTTTACAAAAATTATCATTAAACGCATGCTTCGCACGTTCTTGAGACTGAAATAGACTGGGCTGCTTGAAGCAGCTTCCATAATCACAAACTCCACGTGTGGATGCATGGCAAAACTGTTTAACGATTTTACTTCGCCAGTATCCAGGCATTTGAAATATAGCGCTCCACCGTTCTTGGCGATATGAATAAAGTAGCCGCTACTTCATCCACGCTATATCCTAAAAACTCATTTATCCATATGGGCCGCCATCTAAGATCATCACTGCACGGACGAGGCATCGCGGGTCTGATATACTTATTTGACTCATTAAAATTCTTAATATCCCAGATTACCTTTCGGGATTGTCGCGTGCACTTTTTCGCTTTTTTCCGACAACCTTTCTCGAAACAGCTGTATATAATATTTGTACAGGGTGACTCCAGTGTAAAACACTTATCAAATGCTTAATCTAAATTGAGATTCAAAATAATCGGCATTTTGGACAATACATCATCTTTTAAGAATTAATGGAGTTTTTACTATAAAATTCGGCCAAAACCAAACTAAACGGTTTCAGTCGGGAAATTGCGAGTATTTTAATCATTTGTCCTAAAGCAGTAGTGCCATCAGCTTTCTCGCCAATAATCATGTGGGCGCCGGCGCGCACAAAGAGCGGCTAGGCCAAAGAACCTCAATGTTTCCCCTACACCTTGGAGCCAAGTAATGAATAGGCCTATTAACTACATGTAGCTACTCAAACTTTGCACATAGATTTTTAAAGAATGGGTTCATGATTAGCGTGCGTCTGTAGAGTCATTGACATCTAAATAACCAATCTTAATATCGAAAACGTCTCACACTCTCTCGTTGAGCGATGTTTTGAGATAATTGAACACAGTGTGACTTTTTTCTTCAACGGCTGCATTCAGCATTCATCAAGCTTTCTATTTATATACAGTTTGTCATAGTTTCCTTGAAAACGGCGCTCGTGCGAATTTTTTCCATAGTACACTGCGTGGCCTGTTCCAGTCGTTCAGATAATAGGGAACGTAACATAAGAAACACGCGAGGGAAAAATATTGCGAGTGTTGATGGAGGGGGATCGAAACTTCCTACCGAGTATTACCTTCAATCAGTCCTTTTTTACTGTTAAACATATGAGGTTGTTTTTAGCTTAATTAGCGGCAGAGGTGCTTTTAACTCAGCATGTTTATTAGTATATTCTTCTAAATTAACTTCCTAAAAGCTTAATTTCGCGACTATGTTTTTAAACAAGACTTTCTCGCTGCTTCGTAACTGGTGGAGAATTAATCGCTTAAACCCTGGCCTAACTTTTTTATTTTAATGATAAAGACTGAAACATCTGTTTTAGGTTCGGATTCAGTTTTATAAAGGCTAAAGGATCAGTAAACCGGCAATTCTGTGTTCAAGATATACGCCGTTATCTTGACAATATCCGGATAGATAGGTTAGCAGAGGAGGTCAGGAATGTTTCAGCTTCCATTTTTTTTACGATATTTTTGCACATCTGAGAGCCTTTCCCATCCTTTCGAAAACTATCGTCTGTTTATCCAAACGTTTATCTTTCAAGATCAAAGTAATTCTGCGCAGAAAGCGTTTAAAAAGCGCCTACTGAAAACGTTTTACCTTCAGCCGCCGTTCTAACAGAAACTTTACAATGAAAGGAAGTGAAAGTCTCCATTCATCATACATTGCCATTTGCGTTATGAACGCTTTTTTATCTTACACCGCCATCATGTTGAACATTGTAACAATCCACGCCTTGAGAAAAACTTCGTCGCTACCAAAACCTTTAAAAACACTGCTCCAGAGTCTGGCTGTTTCTGATCTTGGTGTTGGTTTAATCGTTCAGCCTTTGTACATTGCACATCACATCGAAATGGGGCAAAAAAGTGAAAACAATCGGTATTATAGCGCTACACACAGCGCGTATCTAATCATGGCGAATTTATTTGCTTTCGCTTCGTTCTTTGGTGTGATCGCGTTGGGTGTAGACAGATTCTTGGCAATTCATCTTCATCTCAGATACCAGGAACTTGTGACCCGCAAGCGAGTTGTTGCTGGAGTAATTTCAATATGGGTTTTTAGTGCAGTTCTTTCGATTGTGGCGTTATTGGTCGAGCTAAACATTAGTTACTTGATTTTTGCTATTATTATTGCCTCTTTTCTCTTAACTAGTATACCGCTTAACTACAAGATATATGTAGCCGTACGACACCACGCAAACCAAATTCAAGCCCTGCAAGTGCAACAAGAAACACAGAATGGCGAAATGGGAAATCAGGGGAGGCTAAGAAAATTTGCAGTCGGAACATTCTTCGTATATCTCACGTTTTTGGTTTGTTATTTGCCAAACACGTGTATTATACTTGTCTTTGCAATCTCTGGAAGAAGCGCCATTTTAAAGGTTTCGCAACTTTACACTGTGACACTGGTGTTTCTGAATTCATCTCTCAATCCACTGATTTATTGTTGGAAACTGAATCATATTCGACACGCTGTCATGAACATACTGCGGAATATATGGCGATGCCACAACATGAATGAAATACAACCGGCCAACTACTAGGTTAAGATGTTTCTTTATATGTTGTTGTTGTTTTGGATTTTTTTCAAATCTGTGCAACAATCGTCTGTTTAAAAGACATTCAACTTTCAATCACATTCAAGCCCTGTAAGTTCAATAAGAAGCATGGAAGGACGAAATGGCAAATTCTGCGATTCTGAGAAAATTTGCATTCGGAGCATTAGCCATACATCTTGCCTTTTTGGTTTGTTATTTGCAAAAAATTTGTTTTTTAGTTGTCTATATAATCTATGGTCAAACGACAGTGCAGAGGTGTTGAACCTTTATAGTTCAACAGTCTGCATAATCCGAATTCATCTTTCAATCTACTGCTGCAAAATGAGGCACATTCCACAGGCTGTCATGGACATACTAAGGAACATATTAAGCAGCCACAACCTAATGTAAATAGAACCCTGACTAAATGGATTTCTAATATTTCTTTTCCAATGAATAGAAGATGCTGTCAGTTTTAGAAAATGTTTAAGATGCCTGATAAAAGGACAGAATGCAAAACAAACCATAAATACACAAAACCAAAATTTTATCAGTGTAGTATAAGGGGTAGTATCTCGATTGTTTCATACAAATTAAACTGCAGCCTCCAAAAGCTGGTCCCTTACGTTTTTTATAGCCAACAAATATTTATCAAAAGGGTTTAGTCAGACAAAGAAACACTTTCAAGTAACAAAATTGGGAACGGTCAATGCCATGTTACCCATATTAATAATTTATGCTACAGGCCGACGATAAATCTGCTTTAGTACTCATATCGTGCTATCGTACACTGGTATCCGTTTTAATCGTCTTCGAAATGAAGCCATCTGTGCTGTATTTCTAGCGCGTTTTCTGTAGTATTGTGCCTTACTTATTTGTAAAAATTGTTATTTTAGAATCTTTAACGACTTTAACCAAGATTTATGCAAGCATGCGCGTTGTGTGATACACTGAGTCCTTTAAATGTCTCATGGCATGTGAACAGTTGTCTTTGAAAGCCACGTAGTACGTAGTCAGGGACCGCGGAGGGGGAGGGGCTGGTAGGGCCGCGGCCCCACCACTTTTTTGTGAATCAAATACTATGATTTTATTCCTTTTTTCGATTTTCAATATGAAAAAATTATTTTCAATTGTCAGCCCTCCCACTTTTCACCTTGCTCCGCGGTCCCTGGTAGTACTTTCATACCAGTACATAAAATATAAATCAGAAACGTTTTGAACCCTTTCGTTTGTACAGTTAAACCGTGAGCCATATAATGAGTGAAGTTTGGTAAAAACCCTAATGTTGATTATTTAGATAGAAGCTATCGAGCTGTACTTTCCTGTTGTTTTATACGATTATTGTAACAGTATGTAAATAAAGGTGATTGTAACCTTCGCGTCTGTGCATTAAATCATAAAGTGTGATCAGTACCCTTTATCAAGTACCATCTTTCAAAATAACTATTGAGAGCGTTGTCGGTTACATCAAAAGCTTATGATCACCCTGTATTTATAGGGGGAGGGAGGTGTAATCAATTCCAATTGACGGCAAATTTCACAACAGAAAAAGAGTGGGTGTTTTGATATGAGAAAATATTTCGAAGTCACAAGTTTGCTTCAATTCGTGCAGTACAGCGTGTTTCAGTGAATCAAACACTAAGGTGAAATGGTCAACACTATTGTACTCGGACAAGGCCCACCTTTCCACAAAAAGATGGTGGTCTCTTTATGTACTCTCCTCCCCAATTGTAAAAGATGGTGTCTTAAAATTGTATATCACCCACTTTATCAGGAGTAAAAATTTAAAAACAAATTCAAACATCTCTGTGCCGCTTCACAAGTAGTATATAGCCATTAGATTTAAGCCCCGCAAATGGATAGGTAAGGATAGGTAAGGATAGGTAAGGATAGGTAAATCATTAATATGCATTAGTGGATAGGTGGATTAGGTGCCTAGGTGATGACGTAGTTTGGTATAGGTAACTTATTAATATGTATTATCAACTGCCTATACCTTTTGTGTTAATAAATGACTAGGGATAGTGCCTAGGTAAATTATTGATATGTAAATAATAACCTTTCGCGTCGTTTGGATAACAATAGATTTGCCCAAACTCGCCCGCTCTATTCCAACTCACTTCAAAACAATAAAAACAACTGACACAGATATCCTTTACAGGGATAGATCAAAACAACTTATCTCTACCACTAGACCATCAAAGCTGTGCGGGATATTATAACCGAATAAAACTAATTAGAGGTTTCCGAAACATTCAAGTTTAGAAGCAATAAAATTTCACAGGATAAAAAACCGCTTATTCGTATTTACCGCCGTTTTAGCCGCTACATCGCTAGACTCTATATCGATTTTCCGTTTCGCAACCATCACCCAATTTAAGTTTTATAACTTTACCGGTAGCTTCAATGTTCAAACTTTTAATTATGCGAACTTTCTCTGAACTAAATTTGCATGAAAAATTAGCACCTCGGAAAAATAAACAAAGCAACCAATTACATGCGTTACTAAAACAATAAGCCCACACTCTGTTTAAGTAAAAATATATTTAATAATAACAAAACGCAATAAGGTTTCACCAAATCATTATGTCAACAAAAGCTGTTTTATTTAGAACAACTGAAATCCATATTCTACACAAATGAAAAGGAAATCAAGAACAAAATATTAGAATGAAATTACTTTACGGACGCAGCGCGAATTCATTCTAAGACCGTATTGCAGCCCTAAAGCTTTGTTGGCTTTTTTCGGAAGCGAAGGTTTCCTCTGAAAACGATTTTACGTTTGGTTCATCTCCGTGTTCGTAAATCCACATTGTTTTATCGTTTGAATAATGTCTTAATTTAACTGGAGAACTCGGACGGGGGTTGTAAGGATTTTGGGAACTGGTATATTTCTATAACGCCGCGTTTTTCATCCAAGAAATTTTTATTCGATGCTGTTTTCGCAAATCCTTGATCATATATATTAAAAGTAACTAGATATCCGTGTTTTCTGTTGTGATCAAATGATAGGGGTACAGGAGGGGTACAGGAGGGGTACAGGAAGGGTACAGGAGGGGTACAGGAGGGGTACAGGAGTTTTTACTACCACCACCACCACCACCACCACCACCACCACAATGTTATTGTTTTCACCACCACCACCACCACCACCACCACAATTTTATTGTTTTCACCACCACCACCACCACCACCACAAGTTCTCCACCACCACCACCACCACCACCACCACCACCACAACGTTATTGTTTTCACCACCACCACCACCACCACCACCACCACCACCACCACAATTTTATTGTTTTCACCACCACCACCACAATTCTCCTCCACCACCACCACCACAATTCTCCACCACCACCACCACCACAATTCTATTGTTTTCACCACCACCACCACCACACCTCCTCCTCCTCCTCCTCCTCCACAATTCTATTGTTTTCTCCTCCACCTCCTCCTCCTCCTCCTCCTCCACCTCCTCCTCCTCCTCCTCCTCCTCAAGGATCTACAGGCTGAGAGAAAGTATTTGAGGATTACAATGAAATTCCTTTTTTTTTTTGCACTACTTGTGATCGGTTTTATTTTATTTCATTTATTTTATTAACATTTTAAACAATCCACAAATACTTTCTCTCAGCCTGTAGATCCTTGAGGAGGAGGAGGAGGAGGAGGAGGAGGTGGAGGAGGAGGAGGAGGAGGAGGTGTGGTGGTGGTGGTGGTGAAAACAATAGAATTGTGGTGGTGGTGGTGGTGGAGAATTGTGGTGGTGGTGGTGGAGGAGAATTGTGGTGGTGGTGGTGAAAACAATAAAATTGTGGTGGTGGTGGTGGTGGTGGTGGTGGTGAAAACAATAACGTTGTGGTGGTGGTGGTGGTGGTGGTGGTGATGGAGAACTTGTGGTGGTGGTGGTGGTGGTGGTGAAAACAATAAAATTGTGGTGGTGGTGGTGGTGAAAACAATAACATTGTGGTGGTGGTGGTGGTGGTGGTGGTGGTGGTGGTGGTGGTGGTGGTGGTGGTGGTGGTGGTGAATTGTGGTGGTGGTGGTGGTGGTGAAAACAATAAAATTGTGGTGGTGGTGGTGGTGGAGAATTGTGGTGGTGGTGGTAGTAAAAACTCTTGTATCCCTCCTGTACCCTTTCTGTACCCCTCCTGTACCCCTATCATTTGATCACAACAGAAAACACGGATATCTAGTTACTTTTAATATATATGATCAAGGGATTTGCGAAAACAGCATCGAATAAAAATTTCTTGGATGAAAAACGCGGCGTTATAGAAATATACCAGTTCCCAAAATCCTTACAACCCCCGTCCGAGTTCTCCAGTTAAATTAAGACATTATTCAAACGATAAAACAATGTGGATTTACGAACACGGAGATGAACCAAACGTAAAATCGTTTACAGAGGAAACCTTCGCTTCCGAAAAAAGCCAACAAAGCTTTAGGGCTGCAATACGGTCTTAGAGTGAATTCGCGCTGCGTCCGTAAAGTAATTTCATTCTAATATTTTGTTCTTGATTTCCTTTTCATTTGTGTAGAATATGGATTTCAGTTGTTCTAAATAAAACAGCTTTTGTTGACATAATGATTTGGTGAAACCTTATTGCGTTTTGTTATTATTAAATATATTTTTACTTAAACAGAGTGTGGGCTTATTGTTTTAGTAACGCATGTAATTGGTTGCTTTGTTTATTTTTCCGAGGTGCTAATTTTTCATGCAAATTTAGTTCAGAGAAAGTTCGCATAATTAAAAGTTTGAACATTGAAGCTACCGGTAAAGTTATAAAACTTAAATTGGGTGATGGTTGCGAAACGGAAAATCGATATAGAGTCTAGCGATGTAGCGGCTAAAACGGCGGTAAATACGAATAAGCGGTTTTTTATCCTGTGAAATTTTATTGCTTCTAAACTTGAATGTTTCGGAAACCTCTAATTAGTTTTATTCGGTTATAATATCCCGCACAGCTTTGATGGTCTAGTGGTAGAGATAAGTTGTTTTGATCTATCCCTGTAAAGGATATCTGTGTCAGTTGTTTTTATTGTTTTGAAGTGAGTTGGAATAGAGCGGGCGAGTTTGGGCAAATCTATTGTTATCCAAACGACGCGAAAGGTTATTATTTACATATCAATAATTTACCTAGGCACTATCCCTAGTCATTTATTAACACAAAAGGTATAGGCAGTTGATAATACATATTAATAAGTTACCTATACCAAACTACGTCATCACCTAGGCACCTAATCCACCTATCCACTAATGCATATTAATGATTTACCTATCCTTACCTATCCTTACCTATCCTTACCTATCCATTTGCGGGGCTTAAATCTAATGGCTATATACTACTTTCACAAATACTTTATTTTATTTTTCAAGAAAAACACAAATATTATTTTCATGATTTTTTGGAGGGTATGTCGACTTCAACGAATTAACAGCATATGCAGATTCGACGGAAAAACGGTATGGAGAAAACTTTGCTAGTTTAAATATTTATTCTGCAGTGACCTAATTAACGAAACATGTCTCGCAATTATCTAGCTACTAAAACTTTGAACGTGGGTATCTATTTAAAATAAGCAATCAAAATATCGAAAAATCCTGACACCGTTTTGTTGATTGATACCTTAAGATAAACGCAGCGTCGCAAGTGTTTTTTTTTTTCAGCGGCTGCATTTGATACCCGACTAATTCACTTGCATGGCCCTCTCTCGTTCCGGGACGGGGCTTAGCGGTCCCAGACACTTACTAAAAAACTATCCTACTTTTCTGTTGATATGTAGTTTGTATTAGTTTCCGTCATAAATGTTTTATTTCAGATCGCGACAAACTTTATTGCAATTTACCACTGATATTACAAACTGCCACGTTATTTCAATATACCGTTGTAGAAATTGCGAAAGCGCTTTATTGTAGTAATTAATGATAGATCTTTTATTACAAATTGCGATTACCGTTGTTACAATTTACCACTTGAATTTTACAAACCGCGACGTTATTGTAATTTACCGTAGGTTCATTTTTACACGTCAATTGGGATAACGCAAGCACGTGAATACTTACATTAAGTACATACTTTCCATTTTACAGAGAAAAACACTTAGGACCGATTTTACAAGCAGTGTCAAGATGACATATAACACAGTCTTGAAGTGTTAACTGGTTCGCTTATATAAGCCGATTCAGAGCTCTATCAATAAAACAATATATAATATTTATGCAGGGTAACTACATTGTAAAACACTTATCAAATGCTTGGTTTTTTGCAATTGATATTTTGGACATCGTCTTTGAATGAATTAATGGCATGCTTTTTTATTGTAAAATTTTTTCATAACATTCCACGGACAAACCGAACAAAACTTTTTCGGCAAATTGCTTGTATTTTAATCATTTCTTTTAAAGTAGTAATGTCATCCGCTTTCTAGTATAACCATGTAGTGCTGGCGCCGAAGTTTCTGCCGCTTGCGCCAACAGAGGGTGGAACGAGAGGGCGGCTTGGTTAATTTCGATATATTAAAATTCTAACTTTACTCCAAATTAATTATTCATCCGTGAAACTTAATTATTTTATTCCTCTTTGCCTCAGGGCCATGTAAGAAATAGGCCTATTATCTAGCTACTCAAACTTTGCACATGGATACCGAAATAACCAATCGAAATATCGAAAACGCCTCACACTTTCTCGTTGAGCGATGTTTTGAGATGATTGAACACGGTGTGGCATTTTTTTTCTTCAACGACTGCATTCAACATTCATCAAGCTTTATATTTTTATTTAGTTTGTCATAGTTTCCTTGATAACGGCGCGCCTGTGAATTTTTTCCTCGAAGGACACTGGCCGCCTGTTCCAGTCGGTCAGATAATACGGAGCGTAACATAAGAAACACGCGAAGCAAAAATATTGCGAGTGTTGATGGAGGGGGATCGTAAACTTCCTACATTAGCTTCCATCAGTCCTGAGAAACTTTTTTGTTGTTAAACAGATGAGATTGTCTTGCGGCAGAGGTACTTTAAACTCCGCATGTTTATTAGTATATTCTTCTTAATTAACTTTTATTTTTAATTTCTAAAAGCTTAATTCCACGACTATGTTTTTTTAACAAGACTTTCCCGCTGCTTCCTAACTGGTCGAGCATTAATCGCTTCAACCCTGGTCTCACTTGTTTATTTTAATGAAAAAGGGTGAAACATCTGTTTTAGGCCCGGTTCAAACGTCGAACTTTACATGTGCCGAACCTAATAATTAGGTTCGGCACATGTAAAGTTCGACGTATGAATCAATTAGGAACGGCACTTTTGTATTTGGGTCGACTCTGCCGTTCTATTCGACTGAGCTTGTCGAAAAGACCGGCTAAAGATCGACTTCGATTCATACGTCGAACTTCAAATGTGCCGAACCTAATGCATAAATTATGTTAACGTATTTTTCAATATAACCGCGCTTCTGATTGGCTATTTAGTGGGTTTTCGCGCCTTTGCAGACAGAACTCACAGAAGCGTGACGACGGTTACCAGCATTCTGCGTGTAGATTTTTAGACTGAAACTGGACAGGTTAAATCGGTCTTCTAAAAAGTTGCTTTTCTTTATATCCATAAAGAAATCGTAATGTATTTTAAAATTTATGGCGTTACTTTATTTTGTCCAAATATCACGATCACGATCTCCTCAACTGTTTCCTTGCCATAACAGAAAACAAAGCACACTAAAATCAAAACAAGAATTTCCAGGCTTGGTGAATTTTACTTTTTTCGGTTTATTTCACTATTTTAAGCAGTAAGTATGATATTTCTTTTCGCCACGAATTAGGTTCGGCACATGGAAAGTTCGACCGTCTGAATCAAAAGTCGAATTTAATAGTTTGAGTCGACCTAAATAGGTATTAGGTTCGGCACATGTAAAGTTCGACGTTTGAACCGGGCCTTAGGCTCGGAATCAGCTCGCTGTCATGAACATACTGCGGAATATTTGGCGAAGCCACAACATGAATGAAATACAACCGGCTAACTGAGCTTATTGTTCTGGCTTTTTCTTTTTACAATTTGTGCAAAAACGTTGTCAGTGTTCAAAAACTTTCACCTTTATTAATAGGAAAGAAAATAAAACATCAAACACATTTAAATTTATTCAGCCTAAACTCATCGTGTCCACCGGACAGCGGGTGAAACCTTTGAGGGGAAAAATTTGAAACTTTGTTTTCATTATTTTTTGGATTTGACAGAAAAAAGCGGAATGGGGAAAATCTTGCTAGTTTGAATTTATTCTACAGTGGCCTAATGGTGGATAATTGCGAAACATGTCTCGCAATTATCTAGCTCAGACTTTGCACGTGGATATCTATTAAAAATAACCAATCAAAATAATCGAAAAAGCCAGACACCGTTTTGTTGATTGATGCTTTGAGATAAACGTAGCGTCGCTAGTTTTTTCTTCAGCGGCTACATTCCATGCCCGACTAATTCACTCGAATGACCCTCTCTCGTTCCGGGGCTCAGGGTCCCCGGCACTTACTAAAACCTATCCTACATATCTATTGATATGTAGTTTGTAATAGTTTCCTTCATAATGGCGTGCGTGTTAATATTTTCCCGAACGACGCCCAGGAAGGTAGGGGGTAATTTTAATACCTTGGTTAATCGTAGTTCATTATATCCTAACAAGTAGAAAATTAGAGCTCCAATCAGTCCTAAGGAAGCATTTTTATTGTTGGGCCGGCATATGACGTTTTTAGCTAGCCTTATTATATCGGTAGAGGTGGCTTTAAATTCAGCGTAAAAGTTAGTATTTTAACTTGTCATTAAATTTCTTATAAGCCATATTTTGTAAATGTGTTTTAATGAGACTTTCCACTTCCTAACTAATCGAGGCTTTTTAATGAAAAGACTGAAACATCTGTTTTATATTCGGAGTCAGCCTTATAGACGCTCAATAGGATCAGTAAACGGACAATTCCCTGTTCATGAAAGGCTTGTATTGACAGATTTCCAGGATATGTTTTATATTCAAATGTGAGCAGTAGAGTTCAAGAATGGTTCAAGGTCCGATCGTTAAACATCCGAGCTTTTGAATTTCCCATCCATTAAAAAAAAAAACAGTCAGTTAATCCAAAAATAATAAAAATAGCGAAAATCCTGACGCCGTTTTGTTGGTTGATATCTTGAGATAAAGGCTTTGTTTTCTTTAACGGCTGTATTCGATACTCAACTGGTAGGAAATTAGAACTCTAATGTGTCCTAAGAAAGCATCTTTCTTAACATATAGCGCTTTTTCCCTAATTATCGGTTAAGGTAGCGTTACAACTCGGCGTGAACGTTAGCTTTTTAACTCTTTTTAACAGCTCCAATTAGTCCTAAGAAAGCATTTTTATTGTTGAGCGTGTGACGTTTTTAGCTTTATTAGCCGCAAAGGGGGCCTTACGCTCAGCATTAACGTTGGCATTTTAAATTTTAATTCAACTTCCTTTAAGCCTTAATATGTTAACGTGTTTTTAATGAGACATTCCGATTTCTAACTGGTCGAGTATTTGGTTTGCCTAGTCTTTATTTTAATGAAAAAGAATGAAACATCTGTTTTAGGTTCAGAGAATCAGCTTTATAAAGGCTGAAGGATCAGTAAACTGGCAATTCCGTGTTCAGGATACGCTTATATTGACAGGTTACCCAGATAGAATGGTGAGCAGTAGAGGTCAGCGATGTTTCAGGTTCCAATGTTTTACTTTTGCATCATCTGAGAGGCTTTCCCGTCCTTTCGAAAACTATCGTCAGTTTATCCAAACCGTTTCATCTTTCAAGATCAAAGTAACTCTGCGCAGATAGTGTCAAAAAAGCGCCTACTGAAAACGTTTTACCTTCAGCCGCGTTCTTACAAAAAGCTTCACAATGAAAGAGAGTGAAAGTCTCCATACATCATACATTGCCATTTGCGTTCTGAACGCTTTGTTATCTTATACCGCCATCATGTTGAAGAGTTTCACAATCCACGCCTTGAGAAAAACCTCGTCGCTACCAAGACCTTTAAAAACACTGCTCCTGAGTCTGGCTGTTTCCGATCTTGGTGTTGGTTTAATCGTTCAGCCTTTGCAGATTGCAGTTAATGTCATGGAAATGGAACAAAACATTGAAAACAGTCAGTATTATAGTGCCACGCATACCGTACTTCTCACCACGGGGAATTTATTGATTTTTGCTTCGTTCTTTGGTGTGATGGCGTTGAGTGCAGACAGATTCTTGGCTATTCATCTTCATCTCAGATACCAGGAACGTGTGACTAACAAGCGTGTTGTTGCAGTGGTAATTTCAATATGGGTTTTCGGCGCATTTCTTTCGTTTGCGAGGTTATTGATCGAGCGAAATATCAGTTACGTGATTTTTGTCATTGTCGGTGTCTCCTTTCTCTTAACTACTATACCGCTTAACTACAAGATATATGCAGCCGTGCGACACCACGCAAACCAGATTCACGCCCTGCAAGTACAACAAGAAGCACAGAATGACGAAATAGAAAATACTGCAAGTCTGAGAAAATTTGCAGTGGGAACATTCGTCGTATATGTCGCGTTTTTGGTTTGTTATTTGCCAAACATTTTTACTTTACTTGTCTTTGTAATTTATGGCTCAAATGCCACTTTAACGCATATGCAACGCTATACTTTGACACTGGAGTTTATGAATTCATCTCTCAATCCACTGATTTATTGTTGGAAACTGAGTCCCATTCGACACTCTGTCCTGAACATACTGAGGAATATATGGCGAAGCCACAACATGAATGAGATACAACCGACCAACTGAGTTTATTGTTTTGGCCTTTTCTTTTTACAATTTTTGCAAAAAGCGTTGTCAGTGTTCAAAAAACTTCAACTTTATTAATAGAAAGAAAACAAAACAACAAACACATTTAAATTTATTCAACCTGAACAGTCCACCGGACAGCAGGTGAAGAGGAGTTTCTAATTTGTGGCGCGAATGTGGAGGTGCGAATTGACGAACATTTCAAACCCTTGTAATGTCTCTGAACCTGCAAGTCACCAACGCGACAATCTGCCATTCTTTTAGTTGGCGAATCCTTTGTACGGCCCAATCTTTTCACAAGCGCAGAATTTTTGAAGGCCTAATGATCCAACAATATAATGGAACCCCAGTTTGAACAAACAAGTTTATTCTCAGGTAGGAAGACTGTTCCCATCGGGAATCACTTAAAACATATAAATTGTGCATGTAGTGGACGGTCTTTTACCCTGAAGATGACTTAATTAATCGAAAACGTTCGGTTTTTTTCTTTTAACTTTTAGCTTTGTTAATAGTATTTAAGTTATACTCTTGTTTATATATATACTGAGAACGTCTAATATTTGAGCTGTGGCTTAGCCGTAACTGAACTTTGTAATTATATTCGTCGTTTGTTTCATATATAAGAACGTCTAATATTTGAGCTGTGGCTTAGCTGTAACTGAACTTTGTAATTATATTCCTCCTTTGTTTTGCATATAAAAACGTCTTATATTTGAGCTGTGGCTAAGCCGTAACTGAACTTTGTAATTATATTCTTCGTTTGTTTTATATATAAAAACGTCTAATATTTGAGCTGTGGCTTAGCCGTAACTGAACTTTGTAATTATATTCCTCGTTTGTTTTATATATAAAAACGTCTAATATTTGAGCTGTGGACTTAGCCAGGACTGAACTTAGCCAGGACTGAACGTTCTCATTTTTGGGAGCGATTTCAGCCTGAAAACGTTGCTAAGGTGTTTTTAAAATAAATAAATAACATAGTTTTAATTTCAATAAGTCTTCGTTCTGA